>VWZX01009421.1:5164-35764 GCA_013399015.1 Galbula dea
GAAGCCCAGTGACAGGACAAGAAGCAATGGTTGTAAGCTGAAGCGTAGGAGGTTCCTTGTGAATACACATAGAAATTTTTTCACAGTGAGGGTGACAGAGCCGTGGCACAGACTGCCCAGAGAGGTTGTGGGGTCTCCTTCTATGGAGACATTCTAAACTCATCTGAACGTTCTTCTGTGTGACCTGGTCTAGGGAATTCTGCTGTGGCAGGGGGGTTGGACTAGATGATCTTTTGAGGTCCCTTCCAACTCCTAATATTTTGTGATTCTGTGAAGGGCTTCTTCAAATACACTGCAGGAAAAACTAACACTAGAGGCAATGTTGGCCCTCTGCTGAATGAGGTGAGTGCCTTGGTGACACATGATACAAAGAAGGTGGAGTTACTAAATGCCTTCTTCGTCTCTGTCTATGCTGTTAGAGACTGTCCTCAGGAGCTTCATATCCCTGAGCCCCCACATGATGTTAGGAAAACAGAGGAGCTTTCCTTGGTTGAGGAGGACTGTGTTAGGGAGCAATTAAGCCATCTGGACATCCATAAATCCATGGGTTCTGATGGGATGCACCCACAGGTACTGAGGGACATGGCAGAAGTCATTGCCACGCCACTCTCCATCGTGTTTGCTAAATCCTGGGGGACAAGAGAGGTACCTGGAGATTGGATGAAGGCAAACGTCATTCCAGACTTCAAAAAGGGCAAGAAGGAGGAGTTGGGTAACTCCAGACCAGACAGCCTCACCTCCATCCCTGGAAAGGTGATGGAACAGTTTATCCTCGACTCTGCCTCTAGGCATATCAAGGATAAGGAGGTCATTGGAAGCAGTCAGCATGGGTTTACCAAGGGGAAGTCATGTTTGACCAACCTGATAGCCTTTGATGAGGACATAAGCAGGCGGACAAATGATGGTAGAGCAGTAGATGTGGTGTATCTTGATTTCAGTAAAGCATTTGACACTGTCTCCCGCAGCATCCTTGCAGCTAAACTGAGCAAGTGTGGTCTGGCTGATTGGGTAGAGACATGGATCGTGAACTGGTTGAAGGACAGAAGTCAGAGAGTCGTGGACAATGGGATGGAGTCTTGTTGGAGGCCTGTGTCTAGTGGAGTCCCTCGGGGGTGGGTACTGGGACCAGTACTTTTCAATCTATTCATTAATGACCTGGATGAGGGAACAGAGTGGCTTAGACAGGCTGGAGAGTTGGGCATGGAGACACTGAATGAAATTCAACAAGACCAAGTGTCGAGTCTTGCAACTGGGAAAGACCAGCCCCATGTATGAGTATAGTTTGGGGACTGAGCTGTTGGGAGAACAGTGAAGGGGAAAGAGACCTGGGGGTCCTGGTGGATGGAATGATGACCATGAGCCAGCAGTGTGCTCTTGTGGCCAGGAAGGCCAATGGGATTCTGGGGTGTATTAGAAGGGGTGTGGTTAGTAGGTCAAGAGAGGTTCTTCTCCCCCTTTACTCTACCCTGGTGGGGACGCATCTGGAATCTTGTGTCCAGTTCTGGGCCCCTCAGGTGAAGAAGGATAGGGAACTGCTGGAAAGAGTCCAGCACAGAGCCACCAAGGTGATGAAGGGGCTGGAACATCTTCCTTCTGAGGAAAGGCTGAGGGAGCTGGGCCTCTTTAGCTTGGAGAAGAGGAGGCTAAGGGGTGACCTCATCTATGCTTTTAAATATGTGAAGGGTATGTGTTGGGAGGATGGGGTCAGGCTCTTCTCAGTGAAGCCCAGTGTCAGGACAAGACGCAACGGCTGTAAGCTGAAGCATAGGAGGTTCCATGTGAATACACACAGAAATGTTTTCCCAGTTGAGGTGCCAGAGCCCTGGCACAGACTGCCCAGAGAGGTTGAGGAGTCTCCTCCTATGTAGATATTCAAAACCTGTCTGAATGCACTTCTGAGTGACCTGGTCTAGGGACACCTGCTGTGGCGGGGGAGGTTGGACTAGATGATCTTTTGAGGTTCCTTCCAGCTCCTAACATTCTGTGATTCTGGCCCAACTGTGGTGTGGGTTTGTATGATTTCAACTGAAGAAGGGTTAGGAACTAACCAGTTCAGGAAAAACAAAGCTCAGACCAAATGAAAACGTCTCATAACTTTGGGTAGGGTTTTTCCCACTCACTTGATGCCATCAATGAGTGTCATAAAAATTCTGTTACAATGATCATTTTGCATAAAGTCTTTCTGTGAAGGTGACATCAGAAAGTGTCTCTGAGCTTAGTGACAAGTCTCAAGACTTTACAGGCCTATTTTTTTGGTCTGGCGTAGTTTATACCTCCTGCATAAATATAGCAGGAAGGTTACAGTGACCTCTTCTACCACTGCATAAACCTTTTTAAGCAGATCTGTTCTTGAATGAAATGCAAACCAGCAAATTCTCCTTCCACCCTGAGCTCTTGAGTGGTGCAGATCAGGACCACTTTGAAACCACCCGAAAATCCACAGTTAAAAAACAAAGGTGAGAATGTTACCTTTCGATTTCTATACACCCAAGAGTGTAGCATCTGATTTCTTCAGTTTTCAAGGCATTTGTGTTCCTATGCTTTAAACTGGTGGCTAAAGTTTTGCCTGCGGAAGCAGAAGAATGAACCCACACCAATGATGATCACTGACAAAACCAACACAAATGTCAATATAATAAGGAAGTTGATTTTCTTCAGATCCTCTTTTTCACAATCTTCTGGTTGAATGTTGCCCATGTGCATTTCTTCCTGGTACCCAAAGTTCTGAGTGTACTGACATGTTAAGTGCTCCACATTGGGGATCTGGACATTTCTGTTCTGGATCATTGAGGAGAGCCAGATATTTCCACAGCAGTCAAGTGGGTTCCCCGTGAGATACAAGTTTCTAAGGGAATCTTCTAGTGCTAAAATATTGCTGTTCTGTAATGTACTAAATCTATTGTTCCTTAGGTCCAGAACTTCCAATGGAGAGTCACTACCCCACTTAGGCAACCAGTTCAGCTGATTTTCAGAGAGGTTTAAATGTTTAAGGTGACTAAAAGAAGGCAAGTCAATATTTAAATCTGTCAGGCTATTGCCATGTAGATACAAATATTCCAGAGACTTTTCCAGTCCTGATAATGCTTTAACTTCTATTTTCAGTCCACAGTTCATAGAAAGATCCAAGACAATCAGAGAAGTCTTGTAGAAAGTGTATGCTGGGAGGATTCTCAGCATGTTGTCAGCTAGGTATAAGTACTGAAGAGTGGGAGAGTCAACAAACGATACACAACCTCTTTCCTCTCCAGCAAGTCTTTGTTTGGCTAATCCCGAGTACATGCTGCAAAGGCTGATGTTATTGCTCTGTAGATGAAGCAGTCTGAGCCTAGGAAGGCTTGAGAAAATATCAAATTGCAAGGTCTGAAGGTGGTTGCTTTGAATATAGAGCTCCTTCAAATTTGACAACGTGCCAGCATCTAGAAGAAGGTTCTGCAAAGCATTGTAGCTTAAGTCGAGAACAGTTAGGGAGATCAATGCACTGTCATAAGTCACTGCAAATGCCTGAAGACAGTTTTTACTGAGATTAAGGGTGTGAAGGGACAACATTGAATCAAAGAAGTAATCTGGAATGGATTTGATTTCATTATAACTTAAGTCTAAATACACAAGCTGGGATAAATAAAGAGAACTTTTGTTTCTACTTTGCTTCTGATCAAGGATATGAAGAGAAGCATCTAGCCATTCACTTTCCATATAATCCATTTTATTATGAGGGGATTCAGCAGTGAGCTGGATTAAATTCTTTGATAAATTCAGAGTTACTAGCTTATTTACCTGGGGGAAGACTGGGAAGTGAAGAAGTTTGTTTTCACTCAGATCTAAACATCTTAAGCTATATTCATCATCTGACTTTGCAGTGTGGAAGGTCTCAATGCTGTTCCTGCTAAGGTCAAGTATCTCCAGCTGCCTGAGGCTGAAATCAGAGATGCAAGTGATTGAATTCATCGAGAGATTGAGTTTGGAGAGGTTCTCTAGAATCTCAAAAGCACCTTCTTCGATTTCCATGATGATATTACTCTGAAGATCTATCTCCACAAGACTGGGAGAGCCCTGGAACATCTTGTGTGATATCATTATAATACTGTTGTCTGACAAGGAAAGATATCGCAGTGCTGGAGCTTGTTTAATAAAATATTCTGCCATCTCATTGTACAGACTGTTGTGAGACAAGTCCAGTATTTCCACCTTGGGCAAAAGTCCAAGTCCCTCTGTCCCATTCTGAGCAAGCTCATGTAAGTGATTGTTGGCTAAATTTATTTCCAACAAACTGCTCATGTGTGCAAAGACTCCAGGAGTGATAAAGCTTATCTGGTTAGAGCTTAAATCCAGGCACTGGAGGGATGTGTAAAATGATAATGGCATTTCAGGGATGCTTTGAATCAGATTTCCAGACAGATCTATTTTGTTTACATTCAGATGGAGCTCATGAGGGATTTGGTGGAGGTCTTTGTTGTGGCAAAAAGCCTGTGAGTTTGCCTGCCAGAAAAAGAGAGAAAAGTATTATCACATGGCAAAAGGAAAACAGATTTGCATGAAACAGGGAGAAAATACCATTCAGCATCCAGAGAGATCCTCCCTCTGAAGCACTGATCATGCTACTTTCTCAGAATATTTAGACAGCTAGAGTAATCCTAAGGTTTCTTTGCAGCTAATAACACTCATTTAATTTTAAAGATATTTCTGACTTGGATTCATAGAATCATTGGTTGGAAGAGACCTTCAGGATCATCAAGTCCAACCATAACCCATCACTGCTAGGTCACCACTAAATCATAACCCTCAGCACCACATCTACATACCTTTCAATCCCTCCTGGGATGGTGACTCCACCACTTCCCTGGGCAGCCTGTTCCAATGCTTAACAACTCCTCCAGCTTTTACTATTCATATCTGTTCTTTTTCTAAGGCAACAGTTCCCTTCTTGTATGGGGAGTATGCCTTACGAAACTAACCACACAAGATACCTGTGGTGCAACATGGAAAAGACAAATTGTGTAAGCCAACTTTTGAGAGGGAAAATGCTGTGATGTGCAGTGAGGGTGATGCCTTTCCCTTGCAGTTCTCAGCAGCAGAGTAGAGAAAAAAAACAACTGTCAAAGTCAAATTCCTCTTTCAAATATATGTCTGTTTAATTGCAGCTAGAACTGGATCTGTGTCCAGAGCAAAATTTGGAGTGTGCTTTCATAAGGAACTTTGGAAACATAAGCATAGATTCTAAAGAATTGTAGAATGGTTTAGGTTGGAAAAAACCTTTACAGTTCATCTAGTCCAACCTCCCTGCAGTCAGCAGGGACATCTGCAACTAAACCAGCTTTCTCAGAGCCCCAAACAACATGACCTGTAATGGTTCCAAGGAAGAGGCATCTACCACCTCTCTGGGCAACCTGGGCCATTGTTTGCCATCCTCAGTGTAAAATATTTCTTCCTTCTATGTAGTCTCTTTTTTTGTTTAAAGCCATCACCCCTTGTCCTGTCACAAAAGGCCCTGCTAAAAAGTGTCTCCTGGTTTTCTTCTAAGCTCTTTTGAGTACTGAAAGGCCACAAGAAGGTCCCCCTGGAGCCTTCTCTTCTCCAGGCTAAACAACCCCAACTCTCTCAGCCTGTCCTCACAGCAGAGGGCTTCAAGACCTCACATCATTTTTGTGGCCTCCTCTGGACCTGCTCCAGCAGGTCCATGTCTCTCCTGTGCTGAGGACTCCAGAGCTGGCCCCAGCACTGCAGGTCAGGCCTCTCCAGCAGAAACACAATCCCCTCCCTGACCTGTTGGCCATGCTGCTGGGGGATGCAGCCCAGGACACATTTGGCTTCTGGGCTGTGAGTACAAACATGATCATTCTTGCACAAATATCAAGCTGTATTTTGTTTTTAAGGAGAACACAGAGCAGCACAAGGAAGTGGAATGGAAAAAGTTTAGGCAGCATTAAATTTACTGGAGGAAAACTCTTGTTATGAAGGTATTTAGGTGACTGGGTCATGTACTGTTTGTAGAAAGATCAGAAAGAAAAAAATGTGTTGAATCTTAACTTCTGTGGAGAAGCAGAATCCAGATTCCATGACGCAAAGCTTGTCAGACATTAAAGAAACATTAAAAGTAAAAAAGAAAATATTAAACCCCATCTGTTTCATGTGAACTTCTGGGTGAATTAAGTGTCAGGTCTGTTTAGGAGAAGTGGGGCAATAGTCAGCATTCTGTGTATCTCTTTTACATCATGTGAGTTTTGGATACCACACAAAAATGTGCCAGCGAAGTCTAAGTGCTCAGCCAAACTCTAGATACACACAGCCTGGACCAGAGTCCTTCTCATGACACATCTTTCTCAAATTTCCTAAGTAAATGTACTATTAAAAACTGAAGCCCATTTGGGTCTTTAATCTACATCCACTGAACCCTCCCAGAGATAAAAGGACTCATAAAATCTGTACTTCCCACTGTCTGCCATTTGCTTCTATAGCATGGCCTTCCCATTTTTTATTTTTAAAGCCTTTCATTCCTTTTCTCTGACTATTTTGATCCTCATTGAATTTCTTAACTAGTCTGTTCTGCACTATCTTTTCTCCCCTGAGGCTCAAATTGCACAGATTTCATTCTCATCAGCACTAGGAATTAAAAAATGAAGCACACAGCATCTGGTTGCCTGTATCTCTCCTCCTCCCACCCCATAGCCCAATGAGCTGGCAGCCTGAGGCTGAGTAAAATGTTTCTGCTGGTCTCACATTCTGACTTCATCATCTCCACTGGTGCTGCCACTAGTTTATTTGAAGTCCATTGGCAAGAAGTACTACAGGGTGGGGAGCATTTGGTCTTTTTGGATTCTGGTCTCATTCTGATGCTGGCCAAAAATGACCCAAGGCTCAAAAGTTGAGCATCATTCAGATTCTGACTCCAGCTCTTCATTGCTTAGCACTGGTGGAAGTTGCTCCAGCACCCAGCTTAGTAAGAACCCTACAAACGAAGCAGCTGGATCCAAGCCTCCACACATGATCTCCTGCATCAGCTCATGAGCATTTGAACCAAAGAATTTGGTCTGGAGCCACTTGGCATTGGCTTCCACTTGCACGGTGTCCATGCTCATTCCCTAGAAGAGTTGGCCAGGTGGAGGCTTAGCTGCACAAAAACACCTTAGCAATTTGACTAGGTATCTACCATGCATCCACTGACCTGTGGCTATGCTGTTGTTCTTTCATAACCTCAAGCAAGGTAAAATATACTTTGCTAAAAAACTTTCCCTTTAATAAAATCTGAGAAAATTCCTCCTTTAACAGTTAAACATGAATTAACAGAAACATCTTTCTTTGCAATGTAAAACATGAACTAGTTGAAGCCCATCTTCTTGGAAAACAATATAGAATCATAGAATCATTTTAGTTGGAAGAGACCTTAAAGGTCACCTGGCAGTGATGGATTAACAGTTGGGCTTGATGATCCTTGACTTACAAGGCTGGGCAGGGCCTTCAACATAGAAAATAAGGATGGGATGTGGTGGGATTTGGGGTTTTTGGAAGTGCAACTGCACTACATAAAAGCAAAAAACTCTCACCTGGCAATGATATCATAGAATCATTTTGGATGGAAGAGACCTTTAAGATTGTCAAGTCCAACCACTAACCATCACTGTCAGGTCATCACTAAACCACGACACTCAGCACCACATTTATACATCTTTTCAGTCCCTTGAGTGGTAGTTACTCCACTACTGCCCTGGGCAGCCTGTGCCAGGAGTTGGCAACCCTTTCCAGGAAGAAATTGTTTCTGATATCCTACCTAAACCTCCTCTGGCCCAACTTGGGGCTGTTTCTTCTTATCCTATTGCTTGCTGCCTGGGAGAAGAGACCAACCACCACTTGGCTCCAGCCTCCTTTCAGGTAGCTGTAAACTGCAAGAAGGTCTCCTCTGAGCCTTCTTTTCTCCAGGCTAAACAACCCCAGTTCCCTCAGCTGATCCCCACCAAACCTGTGCTGTAGACCCTTCACCAGCTTTGCTGCCCTTCTTTGAACATGCTCCAGCACCTTGATGTCCTTGGTGGAGTGAGGAGCCCAAAACTGAACCCAGGATTTGAGGCCTCACAAGTGCTAATCACAGGAGAACAAACACTGGCCTGCATAACTTAAAAAGATTCTCCTGATATTTAAGCTGTACCTTGTTCCTGCAAACCACTAGATGTGCAGTAATGCTTATAAGCAGTGCAGCTCACTTGCATGTCAGGGGTCTGGCAGGGTGTGATTGCTTCCTAAATTGATACTTAATTAGTTCAAAGAGAGGTCTTAGCACTTAGACTAAGAGATTAGTCGTAGAGGGCACAGGTTTCTGAATCGTGCCTCTTCCACAAGATCTGGGATTAAAGTTTCTATTACTGAGACTTTGCTACAATAAAGGTGTCACTACAGAGAAAGTACCACGCAAAAGAGCAAGGCCATGATGCGAAACAACCACACGAAGAAAGCAGGACTCTCAATGGATCCATTAGCTAATCCAGTAGCTCCCTTTGTTTGGATTTACACCCTCCTCCTTGCACAGGAGGATCAACATCAACATTAGCAATACTGAGCTGTTAACTTACACCAGATGTGCACCCCAGCCCCTGCCTGCAGCCTGTTTTCTGTTGGAACCAAATTCATCCCAAATTCATTGTGTAGAGCCTTGAGTTATTGTCTTGATAAACGCAGTTTGAAGTGGGATGGTGGAAACTAGCGCGTGTTTACTTCTCAGCAATCAGCCTGAACTGTGACCATCAAGAAATGGGATGGGATGAATCTGCTTGGATTATTGCATGTCCCACTCAGCCTTCATGTGACTATGATACACGAGACCCAAGATGTCATGTTTACTGTGTCTCAATAAGTCTTCCTTCTTCAGCCAATGAGCTGAGCTGCCCAGTCACCTTCCCAGGATCTTTATAAATATACGCACTAGGTCTTAATTTCTCTGGAATTCAGGAAGAGCAGCATTACAACAGGGTGGGCAGGAATCGAATGAGTTCCATAAGGGAGATGTGTAGAGCTAGCAAAATTTTTTTTCCCCTATTTTGGATATTCTGGAGGATTTCTGCTGAACTGTTCCAATATTCAGGGAAAAAAATCCAACCAAACCAAAAAAACCCCATATTTTTAAATGATTGTTACAGTCAGAAGCATTTAGATAGGGAGGAGAGAGAGTTCAGCTCTGAATATTATTTATAATATTGTACTGGGTGCTTGCAAAAATTCTAGGAGTAGATTTTGTGCTGGAGCATAAAAGCTTTGTAATTTCTTTTACCTTCAGCAGAAGTCAAGTACAACTCCTCTGGCAGTGATGTTGTGTCAGGGCAGAAGAGGTCAGACTCCCTGTTATTACAAAAGGGCTAGTAGAAATGTATTTCACAGAAGTTGTTTTTATTTAAAGCACAAACAACTTATGCCTGATATAAAGGAGATGATTTTAGGTCTAATTTCTTTCTCTGTCTTAGCCACAGAATTCTTGTAGAGCCTTCGGGCAAATCAGGTCAAATTTATTTTAACCAGCTCCCCCTTAGAAAAAAACCAGTTAGTGACCTTTCTTTTTTCCACCCCTTTTATGTGCTGCTCCTACAACAAAGACATAGGCTGGGAACTGCCTGCTGAGCATCCACCAACCCAGCAAAGCCCACCTCTACCACCACAGAGAGCTTGGTCCTGGGGAGGTTTCCCTTTTCAAACACCACAGCTATTTGTGGAGTGCCTGAAACAAGACCATCCCAGCCTCATCCAGAATCTCAAGGGGCCTGAGTAGGGAGGCAGCCTTACCATTTCACAGGACATCCTCTCTGTGGGCTGATTGTTAGAGGTCCCTCTGCTCACCACTGCCAGGAGGAAGATGATGTACAGTTTCATGGTTCTACAGGTAAAAAAAGTAATTATAGTTAGATTTCAAGTGTGACACAGTGCAATAAATTAACCCATTTCTGAGCCTACAGCACTTACCATCCACCGATCAACCTTTACATTCTTCTGAACCTGGTGGGAAAAAATATTTATATGAAAACTTGAAAGGAAGGTCCAAAGCATTTCATGGGATTGCCCCAGTGTGATTTCAGCTGCTACCTAGATGATACCCAGGCCACCCAATGAAGTCCAGATGCTCAAGCTGGGCAGTGTGTCTCGTGTCATGAAGAAAGACAACCACTGAAGACTGAATTACCTTCACTTTCCCTATAAAGACTTCTCCTGTTACTTTCAACTGAGCTGGGGCTTTGGGATACCAAGTCTCGAGCAAAGCTGGCAGGTGACACTCAGAAACAACAAGCATTGGGAATAGTTTCCATTTCCATCTGCATTTTCCACTCCTCTCCTTACAGAACATCAAAGGGCTTTTGCACACTCATCCAGATTTGTTGAGTTAATATAAGCAGCCTAAAGAATGAACTGAGAAATTTTCATCCAAATGTTAGTTTTCTGTTGCATACATCCCAGGTGCAGGCAGACTTTTAAATGCATTTGAAAGCAGATGCCTTTACAAAGAGACAGATACAAAATGGAATGGGTTTGCGTGAAATGAAGGATTCCACAAAGTTCAACTGTTTGGAAAGCACTCCAGAAAAGATCACAGAAATAACTGCAAAAGAAGCAAACAACACTGGCAGACTTGTCACTGAACAATGGGAGAAAAAATACAAATGAAGCCACGAGAAAGCATTCATCCCTCAAACACCTTATTTCTAGATGGACATAATGAAGTCTCTGGCTATGGTCACCACTAATGTGATCTCCAGATATCGCTTCTTTATGACAGCCTCTGTTGCAAACATGTTGAACCTGTTTGTATTTGTGTGGCTTCTTGCAGGCATGTCTGACCTGGTCCTGCCCACATCCAAAGCCAGTGAGACACACCAGCTCCCAACTGGAAGCCATGCTCTGCCCATAAGCCTTTCCAGGATCAACCCTGCATCTGGCAAGCTTGAAAAACACACACCAATCCCATGCACATGTGCAGTCAAAACCTGGCATCATCATACCATTAGTCAGCAACACCCACCCACAGAGCATCAGGAGACTGGAAAGAGGTGGGATCATTCCCAGGTGGTGGAGATCCTTCTCCTTAACTACTGTTTGAGGGATGAAGTTGATGGCCACACTTCCATGTAGCAATGGAAACTGCTGAAAAATAACCCCAACAGGTTCACTATGAGGACCTGCCCATTCCTCCACTTCTGAGAGAAAAGCATTGTGTACTAGAGACCGTGGAGGCTTAGACCACAGCTACTTTATTTCCCTTCCGGTTCAGGGAAACAACTAGTAATGGATGATGATCTGCAATCCCAAGGTGAAAAAGCTTGGAGTTTGTCTTTGGAACTCAGCAGTGGCACCAGAAGTCTGTTCCCTCCCTCTAAAGCAAGATGAAGGATGTTCATTCTTGACCCTTTTAATTAATATTTGAACAATATGCCAAAATGTGATGATACCACCATCTCCATCTAATGTCTCCATCATTCCTCCTCTGTTTCTGATTCCCCTGGCTTAGAGAAGGAAAAAGACTTTTATCACTTGAGTATTGGTTTGTTGGACTTGAAAGAAAAGACAAACATACTGATGATTAATGAATCATAGAATCATTCTGGTTAAAAGAGATGTTTAAGGTCACCAAATCCAACCTTTAACCCATTAACTCTACCCAGAATCCTCAAATGGAAATTGTTTGTGTTCAGATCTAATGAATTAAGCTGAAGAAATCTGCACAGATATCACCCGCAACAGGTCACAACCCTGATGGGCAACATGTAAGGTGTCCTCTCCTGTCACCCTGACAGAGCAAAAAATGGTCTCTGCTTCTTAAATAATAAATCTGACACAATTGAGGATCTTTGCATACTTTGAAACTCCCTAAATTGAAAGTTTATAAAGCAACTGGGGAAATTGGTGTATTTGAACACGAAAATGTGATTTCATCAGATCTCTAGTAAGCAAGACAGATCTCTAGTAAGCAAGGCTGCTGTCTGTCAGGGTGTTCATAAGGTAGTTGTCACACCCTGCAACACTGAGACACGGTGGTGTCTTCCAGTATGAGACCGCATGGACTCCATCCAGAGGAGGGTAAGCAACTCCTCATGGTACAGCACAACCTCGTTGCTCATGGAGATCCCCTTTTCAAGGTGGTTTACAGTTCAGCTGTCCAGCTGAGGAGCTTTTCCTGCCTAGTTTTTCCTGGACAAGATTTAGATCCTTCTCAGAAACACCCAATATGACAGAGCACTTTATTCCCCCTCCTCTTTAAACTCTGGACAGGTCTCAGCCCTCCCAGGCCTTCTACCAGTGTAGAGTTCAGGGCTCAGATGACCCTAATTGCTCTGGTGTCAGAGAGCAAAACCATTACATCCTGTCTGCTGGCACTGGCACTGATGTCTTTAACCATAGTTTACAGAAGCAGTATGGGAGTAGTAACAGCAACTTGACCTAAAGGAGTTTGCTCTGAGGCTTTCACAGAGTTGAGCCGGTTTGTGCTCAGTGCCAGTTTGCTCCCACGAGTAGCTGTGATAAAAATCCCAGCATACTTCAGAGCAAGACTGAGCTCTGAACCCCATTCAGTGTCACAGCTTTCCATTATGGTACTTCAAAAATCACTCATCCCCAGCTGGAATATACAGGTAATTTCAGTGAGCAACACCTCTAAGGAGTCTTATTAAGTAGGTCACATCATTTAGTATCTAGAAAAATCATGGTATCCAAACTACATTAATATATCCACTTAAAAGGTGGGAGGGCAAAGGCAGAGAAGAGCATTGATTTGCCCCAAGACACATTTGAAACCATGGAATAATCAAGGTTTTATCCCAGCTTGCCCAATTCCTACTCCAAAACAATGTTAGTCTTCTCTATTACTACAGTAACCCTGAAAACAATTCATAAATGTTGCTCATAGCTAAACAGCAACAGCACCTTCTAAATATCCCCCAAAGGTGATTTTTGTTACTGCTTTGACAATTAACAGAGACATTCTCCAGGGCCAAAGAGAGGACACATAAAAGAGAACACACAAAACACAAACCAGCTCCCCAGGGTCTGATCCTTTTTTCACACAAGCCCCTTTGCTGCTGTCAGACCCTTCAGGGTTAAAAAAGAGTAAATATTTCACTTTTACCTTGTTTCGAGGCTTTGTCCCATCCACAAATATTTCTGATCATGCCTTTCAAAAGCATATCCAGCTCTTCAAAACCAGTTCAGTACGTGGTCATAATGAAATTGTTCTTCAGCTTCACATTCACCCATTCAGGACACTGAAAGGGCTCAGTCAAACTTCAGAGCAAGAGCATTTTCAGGGAAATAACCTTATTTGGACAGTGTCTGTTTAAATTATGTTGTCTGTCTTCCTCCGGACTCTTTCCAAGCTTTTGCTGGGTCCTAGCCACCTCTGTGCTCCGGATGGAGTCAGCTACTGTGTGACATATCCTAAGCCCTGGTTTAGGGCAGGCATTGAAAAACAAGGAGGATTTTTTTTATTTATTCCCACCCGCCACCCCCAAGAAACTGTCAGGATCAGGCCATGGCTTTACTCAGGGGAATAAGTGACTTATGGTTGCTGATGGCATTGTTCAGCTCGGTGTGAGGAGGAGTGTTTACTTTAGGGGTTTGTGTCCACTAGTTACATTCCTGGAGGGTTGCAGCCTCCAACCCCTGCACCTAAATCACTCTCTGCATTGGTAGCAAAACAATCCTTGAAGAATAAAGGTTGCAAATTCATAACTGATAAACATAAAGCTCAGAATGTGGAAACCTGCCCTAGAAGAAAAGAAATCTTTCTCTTTGTTTTGGTTCCACTGATAAAGGCGTTGATAGCAGCTTGGTCACAGGATGGGGGGTTCAGTGTCGGCTACAACTCACCTGTTTTGAAAGGTTTTCAGAAGGCAGGAATTTGGAAGATTGATAAAGGCAAAGGGGAATCAAACATGATGAGCTGTGGAATTTTCAGCAGCAAGTAGATAATGGTGAATCTACTGGACCAGCCAGGAAAACCTTCCCTTGCAAAAGGGGAGCTTTTGTCATGCTGAAGATGATTTCAGATTACAGAATCACAGAATCATTAAAAGACTTCTAAGATCATCAACTCCAGCCATCAACTTTTCACCACCATGCCATTAAACCATTTTCCTAAGTACCACATCTATACAGTTTTTTTAACGTCTCCGGGGATGGCGACTCTACCACTTCCCTGACTTCAGCTTTTAATTTATTATTTTGTGCTGCCCTCTAGAGCTGGAGCAGCTGTTCAGTTGCAGATTTCCTCACTTCCTTCTGCTAATTAATTCCTGCTTGTGGAAAACCCACTGCTAAACAGATTTTCTCTTTGCTTTCTCCCAACCCCACAAGTCTAAGCTGTTGCAATGAACTTTCCCAAGGGAAGAAATAATGCACCAAACCCCATCTTATTTTCTTTGCAAAGCACCCTGAAATGAGAGGCATAAATGCTATGAAGAGGAAGCAGTATGTATGTGGGCAGGAGAGAGCATGATTTGGTGCAACAGGTAGAAAAATCCACATTTAGCCCTCAGAAGAGCAGCCTGCAAATGAGACCATTACGTCTGGAGAGATTTGTCTTGACTGGACTCTCATTGAACTAGTTCTCACAGTAACACAGCATCACAAGCTGAAGGAGGGGAAATTTAGGCTGGAGATTAGAAGGAGGTTCTTTACCCAAAGGGTGGTGAGGCACTGGAACAGGTTGCCCAGAGAGGTTGTGGAGGCCCCATCCCTGGCAGTGTTTAAGGCCAGGCTGGATGTGGCCCTGGATGACCTGGTCTAGTGCATGTGGCGTCCCTGCCCGTGGCAGGGGGGATGGAACTAGATGATCTTTAAGGTCCCTTGCAACCTGAGACATTCTATGATTCTATGATCACAGAACGGTAGGGGTTGGAAGGGTCTTCTGGAGATCATCTAGTCCAACCCCACTGCTAAAACAGGGTCACCTAGAGCAGGGTGGCCAGGATCACCTCCAGGTGGGTTTGGAATCTCTCCAGACAAGAAGACTCCACAACCTCTCTGGGCAGCCTGTGCCAGGGCTCTGGCACCCTCACAGGAAAGAAGTTCTTCCTTACATTTAGGTGGAACCTCCTGGGTTCTAGTTTGTGCCCATTGCCCCTTGTCCTGTCACTGGGCATTGCTGAGCATAGTCTGGCCCCAGCCTCTTGACCCCATCTTGCATTTATTCATAAGCACTGAACAGATCTCAGTCGTCTTTTCTCTAGGCTAACCAGCCCCAGAGCTCTCAGCCTTTGCTTGCAAGACAGATGTTTTGATCACCTTCCCCAAGGTATGTAGCGTCTTGAGCTTCCCTTGGACACAGCTGCTTTTGGCACACTCCCTAGAGTCAAGCCCTTCACCTGCAATCTATCCCCTTAGGGTAGGAAAGAAACTCATGTTGAAGTTGGGGTGTCCGGAGGTTTTAAAACCTTTTTTTATGCTAAGTGTTTAGAGCTGATCAGGTATAGAATCATAAAATCATAGAATCTTGGTTGGAAGAGACCTTCAAGGTCATCAAGCCCAACCACTAACCCAATACTGGTAGGTCACTACTAAACCATGTTCCTCAGCACCACATCTCCACATCTTTTCAATCCCTCCAGGGATGGTGATTCCAACATTTTCCTGGGCATCCTGTGCCAGGGCTTGACAACCCTTCTGGAGAAGAATCTTTTTCTAACATCCAACCTAAACCTCCCCTAGTGCAACTTGAGGCCATTTCCTCTTGTTTTATTGCTAATAACACATGCAGCACACAGATACTTTCACAAGGAAAACCTGAAATATTTGAGGTCTTTCAGAAAAGAATAATATTTTTTCTTTTCCTTATTTTTTTCTTTTAAATAGGATATTTTCATTTGATTTGGAGATGGAATACAAATATCATGCCAGTAATGAAGAGTAGCAAATGCCCTGGATGACTGCAGCTTCACACTTTTCTTACACCCACATCTTCAAGGCACTTTGGGAAGTTTGGATTTGCAGGGATAAAATTAGAAAGGTTTCTGCTGGTTGTGCTTTTTAAAAAAGCCAGCTCATTTCCTCAAGCTGTTTTACCAAGTGGCCAAGCAGCTGTGCCAGCTGAACTGTGAAGAAGAAGAAAAGCCTGGACAGAAACAAATGCCAATGCAGGAGGGAAGGGCATGCACTGATTCTGCTGCTCAAGGCTTTGCTTCATTAAAACTCTTTGCCTTAGAGGACACCAGCTATGCTGTCCTCACCATCTTTACTCTTTTTAAAAGGGATCTGACAGCAAAGAGTTTCAAAGACTCTGAAGCACTTGGCTGACTTCCCATTTTCAATATTTCTGTGCTTTGGGTTACCTTGCAGTGTATACCTCAAAGTGTGTTTGAAACTTCATCATGGTATGTGCTTTGTAGGACAAGAGGAAATTACCTAAGCCTAAGGAAGGCTTAGGTCGGATATCAGGAAAAATTTCTTCGCTGAAAGAGTTGCTAGGCATTGGAACAGGCTGTTCGGGGCAGTGGGAGAGTCACCATTCCTGGAGGTGTTCACAAAACTTATAGATGTGGTACTTAGGGACATGGTTTAGTGGTGTGCTGGTGATAGATTGATGGCTGGAGTTGATGATCTTAGAGGTCTCTTCCAACCTTAATGATTCTGTGATTTTGTGATCTGGAAAGTCAGGGTCACCTCCATCAGACAGATTATGTCATCTCCATCAATCATACTGAGAATCAAGCTCTTTTTTTGGCACAAAATAGCAAGAGCTGTCCTATCCCACTGATGCCAAAGGATTTGCACCTCTGACTGTGAAATCAAGGCCTACCTGAATTTCCTGTGGTCTTGTCAGCACTCTCTGCCTGCTTGGTTGCTGCAAACATTAGATGGATTTCACTCCACATCACCCTGAAGCTGAGGACACTTTGTCAGACCTCTCCTCTAAACACTCTTTCCAGCCTGGCCCAGAGCAAGACGGAAAAGCCAATCCCAGCTCCTGGCTCTTACGAGCTGGTCCACCATTTGCTGCAGGTTCCCAAGGGAATAAACAAGAATATGTCTTGATGATTGTGTCTTGAACCTCCAGACCTTTTGGAGTCTGTCCACCCTTAACATTGCTGCTTTCTAAGGGACTGCTTTTGAGTTGAGTCCTGTGTCAAGCTGTAGGAATCAAACTCTCCAGAGAAGTAAATAGCTCCTGCTATTTACTCCTGCTTTAGAAAGTGGGTCTGAACTGCAAGAGCAGGAGCGGGACCAGTCTTACTCCCCTTCCACTGGAATAACCCCCTGGAGATTCATCCTACCAGTGAACTGGAGACATCATTAATATTAACCCTATTAAAAGAATATATAGTCCATGTCATCCTGAAGCACAAGCTTTGAGAAGGAGGCACTGCTCCTGCTCCTGTGACCCTACAACATCTCCAGGAGCTGCCTCTCCTTGTTTGGTCTGCTCTTGCCATCTGCACAGTGCTTGGTCTCTCATGGGCAGATGCAGCTTCCTGTTTCTTTGGTGTCAAGTCCACACATCAAAATAAGGACTTCTGTAACTCCTGTAATGCCAGCATAGCTTCTCTCCTGGCTTTTGGAGCTTCTGTCTTCTTCCTTTCTCTGTTCTCTCTCCACGTACACTTCTACCAGATGTTCAGCCAAAAATCATTTGTCCACCAAAAATTAACTTTTAGCCACTTCCTCTACTTTATTCACCTCTCTTCAAGAGACAAAATGTAACTGAAGGAGACTTAGATGAAACCCACCAGCCTGGAGACTTTGTGAGTGACGGTCTGGGCAAAGGGATAGCAGCAGGCAAGAAAATGAGAACACTTGTATCAAGAAAAATGTGAAGTGCATTTGCAGATTAAACTATTTGTACATGAAATGCTCTCCCTGGAGAAAAAAATTCCTGGAGAAACTCAAATACAGGAACCAAACCAGAACCTTTTCTCACCAGCTGACCCTAAGTTCAGCAAAATGAGAGTGAAAAAAGGCTTTTAATTCAGCAATTTTTCTTTCACTGACAACAGAGTCAGTGTTTGAGAAAAGGTGCACTGAATTTCTGTGATCTAACAGGAGGTAAAATAAAGTGAAGAAAATTATTTCTGATAGATGCTACTTGCATGACACTGATACTCTCCCTTGAATCCATCCAGCTTTGAAGTAGCACAAGGCCAAACACTAACACAGTCACTAGGATTTAACAATCTGCTTTAAAGATATGAATGATTGTGAATTTTTGTTCTTGAAAACTAAAGAATTTCAGTATTTTGGAAAAATAAGATAATTTTATAGTTGAAATGACTACACCTAGTAAAAACAGAAACAAAAACTAATTTCCTCTTCTGTGGGAAGCCAAACTTTGTCTTCTATTTGAGGGAAACATATTTGTACTTTTATCACACAACAGGATTTGGGTTTTAGAAATTATCTGTGAGTTTTATATAAACTAACATCTAAGACTTTACTATTTCCAAATATTGCCTAAACATTAATTACTCCTGATAACATTAATTCCTTATGATAACAGCCCAGATGCAGCAAAACACTATCAGTAATCCATCGTTCACCCAAGGTGACATTCAAGCTCTCAGCATCTGAAGAGTAGAAAAATAGCCCTGTCATCTCACACCCCATGCTCCAACAGGGAGAGTTCAATGACAGCACTGTCAGTAAGAAGAGCAGATGAACTAAACAGCCTTTTGCCCATTTCATCCTGTAACTGAGTGATTTGCCCAAGGCTATATTAGGATTCAGTGTCGGAGAGCTAGGCTAGCAGCATTTAACCAGCACACGATGCTCGTCTCTGCAGCGCTCCTGTTATAATGCAGTAACACCAAAAATAGACTAAAGTCCCATGAAGAAAGATAAAACACCATCTCCCCACCTTCCAACCATGGAAACACAGAGAATAATAAAAAACCAGACATATGACAACTGCCTTATTATTAACTAACCAGTGCCTCCTTAACATAAAGGACCTGACTCGCTGCAGTGCAAGTCCCTGATGGATTCAATGTACAGCTGTGTGGGTCGAGCCATCCACACAGTGTGTTTAGTTCACCCCTCAAGCCTATTCACAAACACAAAATGTTTTATTTGTACAGTACCTTCCCCATCTGTGTTATTTTTAAAGGCTGCAGCTCTAAGTCACCAGAGCTCACATCTCTCCCGCAGTCGAAAGCTCAACTTTCTAGCAGGCTCCTGCTTTCGCAGACATCTCCACATACCTGTTCTGTGGCTGAAGGAGAAGAAGAAGAAGGAGGAGGAGGAAGAGGAGGAGGTTTTGCCTCTGCTTGCAGCCTTCTGCCTCCCAGACTCTCCCAGCAGTCTTTCCAGTGCAAGCCGAGAAAGAGTTTCCTTAGGGAAGTCGTACCTCTGTTGCATGCCAGCTGACTAAAACTCTGTGTGCTCCAAGAGAGAAGTTTGAAGTCATAGGGAAAAAAAAATTCTCCCCACAGACTGGTGCTTGAATTCATTCCTTCATAGTCATCAGCTCTTATATATTCCCAGGCTCCCAGGAGCATTTGAATACCTCCGGAATAGTTTTCAAATGTGTGTGTCCTCTGCACTTCTCTCGAGTTTCCATTTCGTTTCATTCAACCTTTGGCTGATTTCCTGCAGTTTTCTAAGCTCCTCTCTTGTATTGACACATGAAATACCCTGTGAATACCACAAAAAGTCCCCTCTGTGCTTCAGGGACACATGCTTGTCTCTGAAGTTGGCAGTGCCTGTGGCACAGATGCAAGCTCTGCTTTCAGCCACATGGGACCTGCAGGTTCTCCAGCACAGAGCTCCCTGGGGCTGCTGTAAATCATGGGGTCTAACCTGGCTGCAAGCTCTAAACTCCAGGTCTGTGCAGGATGGGGGGTGTAGGAAAAAGTTATGGCAGAAGGAAATATCTCAGCAGGGCAAATGCATAGTGTTTGGTATACCAGTAGCTCAGATGTGTCCCTGTGGCACAGTGGTGGGGTGGTTGAATGCACCCTTGGGGGAAAGGATAAATTCAATTTAATGCTTGGATGGGTAATAACATAAATGCCTTCTAAGAAAGGCAATGGCTAAAGGAGCTGGGGTTGTTTAGTTTGAGGAAGAGGAGGCTCAGGACAGACCTTCTCACTCTCTACAACTACCTGAAAAGATATTGTAGAGAGATGGGAGTTGTGGGGGGTATGCAGTGGTTACTGCACTTCTTGTGGATTACCAGTGATATGAGAAGAGGAAATGGCCTCAAGTTGCACCAGGGAAGGCTTAGGCTGAATATCAGGAAAAATTTCTTCACTGAAAGACTGTTAAGGCATTGGCCCAGTATGCCAAGAGCAGTCGTGGGGTCGCCATCCCTGGATGTGTTTAAAAAGCTTATAGATGTGGTACTTAGGGACATGGTTTAGTATCATAGTGGTGAAAGGTTGATGGCTGGAGTTGATGATCTTAGAGGTCTCTTCCAACATTAATGATTATTTGAGATTTTTATTTCTTTTCCTTGGGTGTGAAACTCCCTTTTGTTTCAGAAAAAATGCTCTCATGTAAATTTGTGGGAGACCTGCAGATTGCCTGTGTTTTTTCTCCTTAGAAGTGTCCTGATGTTTGGGCAGGTGACAACTGGTTCCACATATTAGTTTGCAGGAGTACAAACCTCTGGTAAGGTTTTGTCAGCTCCTGACTGAGTGTCCTAGGACCAACTGAGTGTTGACTTCACAGAATTATAGAAAGGTTTGGGTTGGAATGGACTTTACAGATCATCTAGTTCCAACCCCACTGCCATGGACAGGGACACATTCCACTAGACCAGGTTGCTCAAAGCCTCATCCAACCTGACCTTCCAGGGATGGGACATTCACAGTTTTTCTGGGCAACCTGTTCCAGTGTCTCCCTACCCTCACCATAAAGTTCTTTCTAAAATCTAATATAAACCTAGCCTCTTTCAGTTTAAAACCATTGCTCCTTGTCCTATCACCACACTCCCTGACAAAGAGATTCTCCCCATCTTTCCTGTAGGCCCCCTTAAGAATGGGAAGGCTGCTATAAGGTTTCCCTGGAGCCTTCTCTTCTCCAGACTGAACAACCCCAACTCTTTCAGCCTCTCCTTCACCAGCTACAACCCAACCTCCTCTGGGCCACCCCAGTGGGGAGCTCCCATGGGCACTGGGGACCACTGCAAACCTCCCAGCTTCTCCCCTAGAAGCATGAGGAGCTCCACCATCTTGTGACTTCCCTCTCAGAGGAGAGGTTTGACTTCAGCATTGTGTGTCTTCCCTGAGGTTTAGCTTCAACATCATGTGTTTTTTCCCTTTTGCACCAAAATAATGATTTTCACCAAAAAAATCTGGGATGCTGACTCCTTTCTCCTGGACAGCATCAATTCTGCCCTGCTTTTGTGGATGTGGTCATTAAGATCAGACAAAT
The DNA here is from genome assembly GCA_013399015.1 of Galbula dea. NCBI lineage: Eukaryota > Metazoa > Chordata > Aves > Piciformes > Galbulidae > Galbula > Galbula dea. The sequence goes on from VWZX01009421.1 coordinate 26,489, forward strand.
ACCACGTCCTTTTAGATCATGTGCCATGCAGCTTTGTGGATTATGCTGAACATATGCCAGCTCCCAGCCTTTCCTTCTTCACAATGGATCACAGTTCTGTTCTGTAGCTCACCAGCTCCTGTGAGTCCAAGTGGCTTTAGTTCTGTAGCATACTGGGAGTCTCCAGATGAAAACCTCTACAGATGTGAAAAACGTGGTTGGTTCAATATCTCAGTAAATTTAGTTTGCATGTGTCGCTGCAATAAATATGTGGCAAGGATAATAAATTTGATAGTGATGTGTACATAATGATAAAGAAATAAACAATTATTTCATTTCTGCAATATATCCATAGCTGTATATGTATATTTATTAAAGGCCAAAGGCCTTAACAATTGCTAAGTAAATGTTTTCTCAATGACTTTTCTTCTCAGCAGAAACAGATCCTATGGAGAATCTTGCTTATGTACAGTAGCCCCAAAATCTTATTGATGTACTTAGAATAGCTCTTCCATGAGACCGCCATAGGTGGTCCCAAGAACACAGGGCAGTACCCAGGAGTGAGCTTATGGTCTGAAAGCTGCATGGCCCCAACTAGCTGTCCACTATCACTCCATCTTGTGGCACCATGCCTGCTGAATATGACTGCACTGTTTGGTTTGCCATCAGCCCAACACTGATGGGTGGAGGTACACCTTCTACCCAACCTGGAGCTTGCCTCTTACTCCATGCAACCTCATTTGGCCAGGACTGTCCAACTAGTTCACTGAGGCATAAGAACATAGTGTGCTCCCTCCTGTCACTGTCCCAGGCCAACCTGATGATCAACTTGATCTCACAGCAGCCAGGCCTGGAGGATAGCCGTGCAACTGCTGTTTAGAGATGAAAGTCTAATTGTATTTTCAAGTGGTTCATGGCTAGCTAATAGGAAATTGACCTATCATAGAAATGAGAGGAAGTCTTCTGACAATAAAAATGAGACTTATATGGAAACAGAAGGAATCACTCTCACAGATTCTGCTGCTGTTAGACCTCCATCTATGGTGTGTGGGCAGCAGAAGACTTAACTTATGGCTAATTCCAAGGGACACCTGACTGCTGATGCTTCTTCAGTTACATCTGTTACACTACAGATTTCTCTCACAAGGAATTCTCCCTGGCCTAACCTACACAGACCTGGCCCTTCTCTAGAGCAAGTTAGCTATGTCCAGGTATGTGTCACTCAGATATCTAGATCTGAATGGTGTCCCCACAAGGAGAGGAACCCTGTTCCACTGTTAATATTTCTTTCAGAGTGCCTTGAGTGGAGGCAGTGTGCAAAGCCCTCTGGAATGGTGTAAAAGGACTGTGAGAAGCAGAAGCAGCCAAACCTGGTGCAGACCAGGTGCATCCAACTTGGAGGGAACAAGCTGGTTTGGCAAGGAAGGTTTCCCTCAGTGGGGTTGACTGTGGGGAGGCAGATTATCCGATAGCATTAATGAACCCATGCATACCCCATGAAAGAACCTGAGGATACTAAGAGGGACGCCACAAGCTGAAGACTTGTAGTTTCCTGCCTCCAAAGCAGCTTACAAGTACTAATCTTGTGATGATTTCTTCTGGTACATGACAAGCACAAATCTTGCATGTCTCCAAATTAGGGCTGCAGGATGTGTAAACCAGGAAATCACACTTTAAAGAAAGGGCCACTAGTTGCACAAATTCAAGCGTGGGACATGTCCAGCCATAGATTCAACCCTTCAAAGTCTCATGGGATCCTCACTCTTCCATGGGAGAGGTGGGCAGGCTTGACTGGTGCGGCTGGCATGGAGGCAAGCTGAAGTGCACAAACAGAAAACAAAACTCTCAGCTACTATAATGTTCTCAGACATCTTATTTTGTGCTGATGATAGTCCAGTTGCTTTTCAGAAATTACACCAAAAACAAAAAAGAAGAGGGAGAGGAAAAAAAAAAAAGAAATCAAGCAGGAAGAGAAGAACCGTCAGACTTTAAGTACTTGCAAAAGATTAGAGGTTGACCACATGGTCACCTCACACTGAAAATAGGTTTCATCATGTCAACAGGATGCCCATCTCTAATTATATTTCCTGAGAGTAAATGAAGTTTGGTATTTATGGTCCATTTCCTCCAGCTCTGATTATAGCCTGTTCCTTTAAAAAAATACACGAGGAGCCTGCTGGTCAGTCACACCTGTTATGCCTTTACAGTCTGTGTTCTTGTGATGATTTGCAGGTGGGAACAATTGGTTATGTCGTGGTTCATTTCCAATCCTAGGAGCCTAGCTCTAGGTAGCCGATAGATGCCTAAAGACCCCTGTGGAGCCCATATGTACCCCTATAGGCCCCTATCCTTCAGGCTGACAGAAGAGTGCTCTGGGTTGAAACAGATGTACTTAACTAGGAGCAAGACTGGTCTGCTGCATTTTACTACTTGGAGATCTCCTTAATGAAGAGGGTTTAAAACGTGCTAGGCTCTGTGATGATAGGTCCTGTGTGCTAAGGGTGTTATGTCTGCAGAACCTCCCCTCTGGGAGGATGAAGTGAGGCCTGAAACACGGATAGAGGTGTCTGCATTTGTTCGGTGTTTAGTGTCCTCAGGTGAGGCTGTCAGTGATCACAGTTAGTCTGATGCTTTGATCGTGCCCTTTTTGGCGTAGGGGCTGTCGCTTTGTTACGTCCAGAAATCCTGTAAAAAATGTGGTGGTGCTGCTTGGGGGGGGGTATTAGGAGTTGGTTTTTCCCAGGAATTGTCGGGGGAAGTGTTGTTTGTTTGACTTGTCCCAAGAGAAGGGTTTGCTGTGGAGCTGGAAAGTTGTGTTGTGGAAAGCTCACGGTTCTTGTGTGTTGATGTGGTGTGGTTTTAGTATCGAGGGCTCGTCTCTGGAAAGAAGGTCTTGAAGGTATCTCAGTGCACATACTCAAATCACAGGGCTTCCAAGTTCTCTGTTTTTCCTTAGTTTTCTTTGGTTCCTCCATGTTTCGGTGTGATGGAACAAAATCAAACCTCAGCTTTTCCTCCAGGCCACTGCACGCTGCCTCTGTTAAGTTTTCACCAGGAGTGCTGCTCACTGCAGTTCTAGTATCAGCTAAGAACTCCTCCCAGGCCTCAGTCAGGACTCACTGTGCTGTACTAAGCGACAAAATACTGTAAACTTGCCAGATCCTGAAAAACAAAGACATAACCCCTGCTGGGCTTACCAGAAGTTCAGGCCCTGAGTTATCAGCACAGAACTGGGTCGGCTCCTCTTAATAAGGAGCTTCTGGTTTTGCTTTCTCCCTTCCTTTGGTACTTTTAATGTCAGGAAGGTAACTCTCTTTTGGTTTGGTTTAGTTTGGTTTGTTTTCTGCTTTGCAGTGATTATTTAATTACCAGTTCTTCACAACTGCATCTTTTCCCCTATTGTCACCATCAAATGTATCTACAGCTATCTACTAACCAAAGGTTTAGAGTGTCTGAGATTCAGGCATAGTGAATCTAAAGCAGAATGGCTTGAACAGAAGAAGCCCAAACAATTTATGGGAAATCCTGAAGATTGTACCGCACATGTGAAGCGAGGAGAGCTGTCCCTGACAGGGAGCACTCTTTGATAAGGGACTGCTAGGGTGGAAAATGAAAAATCTTGACTGGTGGGATCATTGACCCCAGGAATATAACCGGCATACACAGATAGGCTGGGAGATGGCTACTTGAATTAGTGCTGCGTGCTTGAATTTAAATGGCTCCAGACAAGATGCAAATGCACAAATGCCTGTTAAGTTGTGTATTATTCAGGCTTTGGTGATTTCACTTGTAGCACCTGTAAATCCTATAGTGATCTCTTCATTCCTGAGCTCATCTTTCCTTTTGCTCATCCTTCTTGGGCTTCAGCAGGTACTAGTGGGGGGGCTGAGGCAGGGCATAAAGAGGGATAAACTGGAATAAGGCTCCAAGGAGACCTTCTTGTGGACTTCCAGTATCAGAAGGGGGCCTCCAAGAAAGCTGGTGAGGGATTTTTTAGGATGTCAGGTAGTGATAGGACTAGCGGCAATGGATCCAAACTAGAGGAGGGTAGATTTAGATTGGATATTAGGAGGAAGATCTTCACTGTTAGGGTGGTGAGACACTGGAACAGGTTGCCCAGAGAGGTTGTGGAAGCCCCATCCCTGGAAGCTTTTAAGGCCAGGCTGGATGGGAGGCTCTGGGCAACCCGATCTAATGGAAGGTGTCCCTGCCAGGCAGGGGCATTGGAACTAGGTGATATTTAAGGTCCCTTGTGGAAATGGAAGAGGAAGATTCTATCTCCCTCTTACTTGAGGAGAGATCCTGGGACAAGAATAACATTCTGTTTATCCAAAAGAGACCATGGGAGAAGTAACTTCAAAGTGAGAATGGTCTGGCATTCAAAGGAATGTATCAGGAAGAAACATCAGAGTGACCTGTGAATGCTTAACCACCTGTAGTTAACTACCTCTAGGCCTGTAGAGATAAGGAAACAGAATTAAGGTGTAAAGATACAGCCTGGAGCCAGTCCGTAGCTTTTGTGTATTTGCTTGATTGTTTTGTGGTTACATCAGCTATTCGGTAAAGTATATAAACCCTGGTTTTGTTCTAATAAAATGTCACAGAATCACAGAATCATTACGGTTGGAAAGGACCCTCAAGATCATCTAGTCCAACTGATAGCCCTACACTACTCTTATCCCTAAATCATCCCCTGAAGAAACTTCTTAAAAACCTTCAGGGATGGTGACTCCACCACCTCCCTGGGCAGCCTATTCCAATATCTTACCACTCTTTCAGTAAAGAAATTCTTCCTAATATCTAATCTAAACCTACCCTGGCTCAGCTTAAGCCCATTCCCTCTAGTCCTGTCACTAGTCACAAGGGAGAAGAGGCCAACACCCGCCTCCCTAGAATGGCCTTTCAAGTAGCTGAAGAGAGCGATAAGGTCTCCCCTCAGCCTCCTCTTCTCCAGGCTAAACAACCCCAGCTCCCTAAGCCTCTCCTCATAAGGCCTGTTTTCCAGACCCCTGACTAGCTTAGTTGCCCTTCTCTGCACCCTCTCTAGTACCTCAATGTCCTTCCTAAACTGCGGTGCCCAAAACTGCACACAGTACTCGAGGTGTGGCCTCACCAGTGCCAAATACAGTGGCAAGATCAACTCCCTGCTCCTGCTGCTCACACTATTCCTGATACAAGCCAGGATGCCATTGGCCTTCTTAGCCACCTGGGCACACTGCTGGCTCATGTTCAGGCAGCTGTCAATCAGCACCCCCAGGTCCTTCTCTGCTGGGGAGCTCTCCAGCCACTCCTCCCCGAGCCTGTAGCGCTGCTGGGGGTTGTTACAACCAAAATGCAGGACTCTACATTTACCCCTATTAAAACTCATCCCATTGGCCTCTGCCCATCGATCCAGCCTATCTAGGTCCCTCTGCAGAGCCTGCCTACCCTCAAGCAGATCGACACTCCCACCTAGCTTAGTGTCATCTGCAAACTTACTAAGGGCGCACTCTATCCCCTCATCCAAGTCATTAATAAAGATGTTGAACAGGAGAGGCCCCAGCACTGACCCCTGAGGGACACCACTCGTGACCGGCCACCAACCGGACTTGACTCCATTGAGCACAACTCTCTGGACTTGGCCATCCAACCAATTTTTTATCCAGCCAAGTGTGTGCTCATCCAAGCCACGAGCAGCCAGCTTCTCTAGGAGAATGCTGTGGGAAACTGTGTCAAACGCTCGCCTTCGAGGTCTTCGATCTCACATCGGAGTCTGTGCTTCAATACACCACAGTCCCTTCCAACTCTGAGAATTCTATGATTCTGTGGTTTCTTTTAGCTTCTAAGAAGCCAAAGTGTTTCCCGTTTAGCAGTGTAAAAATAAAAACCTCTCTGTGCTTTGGCAAAGCTCCTGATACAAGTGAACCCATCGAGCAAGGACTTGAAGCGCTAGAGACACAGGGTGGTGATGTTCTTGTACAGAGCACCTCAGGGCCCTGATATACCCCTATGGACCCCTAGGAAGACCCTGTAGAGCCCCAGAGAGCCCATATGTACCCTGATGCACTCCTATAAGTAACCCTATATATGCCAGAAAGCCCATTTGTATCCCTAAAAAATCCTGTAGAAAGCCTAGAGACCCCACCAGAGCTCACGTGTACCCTGATAGAACCCTGTAGAGAGCCTAGAGACTCCCATGGAGCCCATGTGTACCCCGATAGAGCACTACAGAGACTGACGAACCCCAGATGTACCCCTAAAGGGAGCCCAGAGAGACCATAGGTACCTCCATAGACCCCTAGAGAGACCCTATGGAGCCCCTTAGAGCCCATATGTACCCTGATAGACCCCTATATGTATTCTATGGATGCCTATAGAGCCCATAGGTACCCCAAGAGAGACCCTCGAGACCCCCCAGAGCCCATAGGTACCCCTATAGATGCTGTGGGAGACCCTATGGAGCCATATAAAGCCCACAGGTACGCCGAGAGGTCCCTAGGAAGACCGTACGGAACCCTATAAAGCCTATAGGTACCCCGATAGACCCCTGTAGAAACCCTGCAGACTCCCCTAGAGCCCTTATTTCCCCTGATAGACTGCTATGGAGATCCTAGAAGGCGTTTCCGGGCGGGGTCGAGGGCGGTTCTGGGCGGAGCCGAAGGCGTTTCTGGGCGGAGCCGAAGGTTTTCGGGGCTGCTTGTCGTGCTCTCTGCTGCCCTCCTGTGGGGGCTTTTCGGTATTGCAGGACTGTGCTGCTCTCTGCTGCCATCCTGTGGCAGTTTTTCGGTACTGCAGGACGGTGCCTTGCAGGCGCAGAATCAAGGCAGACATCGGGTGGGCGGGGGAGCGAGTTGCTCTGCGCATGCGTTTCCGGGGTTGGGGGTAAAGCCCCGCGGCGCCGGGGTTCTTAGATGGTTGGCGAACGTGCGGCGCGTCTTCTCTCGGGACTGAGGGGTGGACTGCCATATGCGCGTCGCTGTGGAGAGCTGAACGCTGCTGCCCCGGCTACTGGCAGAGCCATGCCTACCGCGTGCTGCAGCCCGCCGGTGCCGGGAGCTGCCGTTTGTGGGCGGTGTCGCGGGCGGTTTGGGACTTATGCGAGCTCCCCTGTATTGAGGAATCTTGAGGGAAGGGGGGGTGACCTCGTACCACCACCCCCGGGTGTTGCTAAGCGAGTAAGGGTTTGGTAGGTGGGACTGCAGGGTAATAGGATGCAAACCAAGAAGGAACCACGTGGGCTGTGAGATATATTCAGCTGACTCGTGTTGATACAAAATAACCCTAGAAATACACAAACAGACATGGCATTTTTACACAATGCTTTTGATAATCAAAAGCTTTAGCTGTTCTGTTTGTACTTAAAAGGGTTGCTGTGCATAGTTCTTCTGATGCGTCAGTTCTATTTACAACACAGTCATTTGGAAAAACACTCTGTAAAAGCACAGGCGTGAAGCTTGGGGTCGTCCTAACAACCGGCTGAAGAAGATTGTTTACTTCACCCATCGACCACCAGAGGAGAGCTGAGATGACCCCGAGAAGGTAAGGGAGCATGCACCTGTGCCGGAACTCATTTGCATAGGCCCACCCCTTCCCGGAACTAGTCATGAATATGCATTGTATAGGCGACCAATGAGATGCTTCATGGCGGGAAAAAGGACCAATAACATGCTTCGGGGCGGGACAAAAGGGGGAGGAGACTGTGGAAGACAAGGAGGGAATTGAGGTCAGTGTAAGCCTGGTTTTTCCAGCACTCCTGAGGCGGTGTACTCTGTTCATTTGCCTTTGTTTGTTTATTTTTATTTTGCTTTAATTTGTTCAATGAAATTATGAGCTCTGAGCATTATCTTGCTAAAGACTTAGTGATTTATCACATGGGCTGAGGCCCCAGATACTCCCCCCCGCCAGAGCCCATGTGTGCCCCAGCAGACCCCTGTAGGCAGCCTAGAGACACCCACAGAGCCCATGTGTACCCTGATAGAGCCCTAGAGAAGCTGTAGAGACACTCACAAATCCCAGATGTACCCCTAGAGGGACCCCAGAGAGCCCCATGGAACCCATATGTACCCCAATAGCCCCCTGTAGAAGCCTAGAGACACCCCCAGAGCCCAGATGTACCCCTAAAGAGACCCACAGGGCCCAGATGTACTCTGATAGACGCCTAGGGAGAGCCTATAGAGCCCCATAGACCCATAGGTACCCTGATAGACCCCTGTAAGTAGCCCTATAGATGCCAGAGAGCCCATATGTATCTCCAGAAACGCCTGTAGAAAGCCTAGGGACTCCCCCTACAGCTCGTGTACCCTGACAGACCCCTGTAGAGAGCCTAGAGACGCCCACAGAGCCCATGTGTACCCCGATGGAGCCCTAGAGACACTGGAGAGACACCCAGAAAGCCCAGATGTACCCCTGGAGAGCCCCAAAGAGCCTATATGTACCCGGATAGACCCCTGTAGACAGCCTAGAGACCCCCCTAGAGCTCATGTGTACCCCGATAGACCCCTGTAGAGAGCCTAGAGACCCCCAAAGAGCCCATGTGTACCCCGATAGAGGCCTAGAGGGACTGTAGAGAGAACCACAAAGCCCAGATGTACCCCTAGAGGGACCTCAGAGAGCCCCATGGAACCCAGATGTACCCCAATAGCCCCCTGTAGAAGCCTAGAGACACCCCCAGAGCCCAGATGTACCCCTAGAGAGACCCTACAGAGCCCCACAGGGCCCAGAGGTACTCGGAGAGATGCCTAGGGAGAGCCTACAGAGCCCCCTAGACCCATATGTACCCCGAGGCACCCCTATAAGTAGCCCTATAGATGCCAGACAGCACATATGTATCCCTAGAAACGCCTGTAGAAAGCCTAGGGACTCCCCCCAGAGCTCGTGTACCCCGAGAGACCCCTGTAGAGAGCCTAGAGACGCCCACAGAGCCCATGTGTACCCCGATGGAGCCCTAGAGAGACTGGAGGGACACCCAGAAAGCCCAGATGTACCCCTAGAGAGCCCCAAAGAGCCCATATGTACCCGGGTAGACCCCTGTAGACAGCCTAGAGACCCCCCCAGAGCTCGTGGGTACCCCGATAGACCCCCGTAGAGAGCCTAGAGACCCCCAGAGAGCCCATGTGAACCCTGATAGAGCCCTAAAGAGACTGTAGAGACACCCACAAAGCCCAGATGTTGTACCCCTAGAGGGACCCCAGAGAGCCCCATAGAGCCTGTGTGTACCCCGATAGACCCCTAGAGAGACTCTGGAGCCCCATAGAGCCAATAGGTACCCTGATAGACCCCTGTATGTACTCTATGGATGCCTATAGAGCCCATAGGTAC
>VWZX01009423.1:0-67200 GCA_013399015.1 Galbula dea
CGTAAACGGAGCTGAGGTGTCTGCCTGTGGGCTTCATACTCTCGTGGCAGTTAAATTCCAGTGCTGCTTACATGTATGCCAGGTTTTTAGCTTGTGGCTTGGTAGTCTGTCTGTCTGTGGCCTTGGTGGTAGTCTTGGCCAATCACCTGCTCTGTAGCCGGAGCTGAGGTGTCTGCCTGTGGGCTTCATGCCCAGGTGGCAGTTACATTTCAGTGGGGCTTGCCTCTTAAGTCAGGTGTGTTGCCAATTGCTTGTCTGTCAGTCTGTGGCCTGGCTGTTATCTTGGTCCAATGACCTGCTCCGTAACCGGGGCTAAGGTGTCTGCCTGTGGGCTTCAAGCCCACGTGGCAGTTAAATTTCATTGGGGCTCGCCTGTAATTCAGGTGTGTAGCCCAAGGCTTCTTAGCCTGTGGCCCCTTCCCTGAGCATAAGTGTCCAGTGGCCTGGCCCTTCATCCCTGGCCTCCAGTGCTCTTGAACCTCTTACAGTGTTGCCTGAAGGCCCCTGTGTAGGAGTCGGAAGATGCTGGAGAAGGAGGGTGGAGGCCTTGCTTTCTACTATCTGTAAGAGACTGTGTCTTAAGGGACTAATGTCTCAACATGGCCAAAGGTAAAACTACCATCACTGTGGCTTCTGGACAGCTGCAAACCATGGTGGGGGTTACTTGTGAGAACTGTGAAGGTTGCTGATAGGCATGTGTAGGGGGGAAGAGCAGGTTTTCTTCTTCAGCTTTATCACTAACGGGAGGAGAAGATTTATGTGACGGCCTTATCAAGGCCACAATGTTGCAGTTTGCAAACCAGCTAGGACTGGGCTCGCTGGCTGGATGAGGACCAACGGACCACTGAGTGTGCGCAAAGGACTGAGTTCAAAAGTTCAGTCAGGAGGAAGACGTCTTACTTCATCCTGAAGATGACTTACTTCATTCTCACGCCCCCTGATGACCACTACCACAAGACACTGCGCTTGCTCAAAGGGGCAGAGCCCTCATTTGCATGTGAAGCAGGGACAGATAATGCATATGCATAGACAGGTTGGGAAATACAATGAATATGTAATGTTTGGCCCTATAAAAGGTGAGAAAGACACACTTTGGGGCGCACACACTCGGATAGACAGACACCGCCACACACTGGATTTATGGGACATGAGACGGACACGAAGGACATGATCTGTGGAGGAGCGAGCCCCCCCATTCCTGCAGGAAGAAACGATGAACTGTGCCTTTAACTGACCTGGGCCCATGGTGGTAACTATTGTAACCGCGCTCTCTCTCTCTTTTTCACCTTTGCAAACCTGTTGTCGGGCAAATAAACTGTCTGGCACGTGACTCTGTTTTGAGTCTTTATTCTGTTCCCAAGAATACGAATCAAACCCCGCGCCGGTCCCAGACCGGCTCGTGACACTATCATGACCTGTACTTCGCAAGTCATCTTTTAAACATTTCTTACTTAATCAGAAAAGCATCACAGACCATTTTCCATAACTGAAGAAATAATTTTTTGGCACAGATGTTGTCTGGGGAGATGCCATGTGCACAGATGGACTTTCAAGACACTGTATCTCTGTTACGAAGTTCAGTCTTCAGTCCAACATGGATGAGTGCACGTGTTGATAGTTCTCAGAAGGAGCGGGCTTGATTCTACATGAAAGGTCATCAGCCAATGAGATATATCAAAATATACAGCGGGTGGGCAAAAATTTGATCTACATCCATAAAGTCATTGCTTTATAGTTTCTTAATGCCTTATATGCTGGGAATGATGCTATTTCATTTCTTAATATATTATAATATCCAATCCACTTTACAGCCTGTTGTATGTCTTATATCTCGTGCAAGATATGAAGGGCATGACTGTGCCAGGTACAATTTAAACTAAATGAAAGGAGTATGCTTCTACTGAATATTTCTTCCTTTTCCATCTTTAGTGTGTATAAGATGTGTATTCCAAACAAGTGTTTAGTTTGTCCGACCGATCTTAGAAATATCATTGATCTAAGTTTACTCCTCAAAAAATGTATCAGAATGTGATAATTATTTAATTTTCCGTAAGTGAAATTGGTTTTAATTGCTTCATGTTTGAATGCTCAGACAAAAGCCCACTGGGGAGTAATTTGTTGAGATTATGGGGACCTGCCACTACCACTGAAACTGGATATTCTTGGAGGTCCTGGAACTCAGGTTTCAATTAGGCCAAGTTAAGCATCAGTGTCTATAGTTACTTTTGAAAACATGAGGTTTCAAACTTGAAAACATGGGAACAGCATTAAGTTGTCTAAATGGTTTTCTTGATTTTTCTGGTGTCTATGCAAATGATGCTGAAAACATTTTGGTTTAGTTTCAGTTACACTTAAAGAGCAGCTTATTGCTGAAAATGTCTGCGTTTAAATAAATTGTTTCATGCTGGCTTTGTTTTCTGGTTTTGAGTTTCTTATTATGGTTTTCTGCCTCTTTGTATTCTTATTTTGCTAGTCTGCAGAACTTCTAGAACTCGTGGCTATTAGTCTCTTAAAATGCATTACAATTTCTTGTTTGTTTTAGGGTCTTGATATTTTTGTTCATCTATCATTACTCTTGCACCCTTATTATGCTTCAACACATGGAAAAAATTCCATTAGGCAGTTTGCCTTAAAACAACATTCTTTATGGAACACACATACTTTAAATATTTTTCTCCAAGAACTTTTTGGCACTCTCTTTTCAGTTCTGTGTAACATCTACCAGACAAGAAATAAGACACTCATTTCATGAGTGCAGACATTTCTTCTCATTATTTATTGCTACGTAGAACTTTTAATCAAATTATTATGATTTTTGGTTTTGTTTCTTGTTCTCCTTAAGGAAACTTTCAACTCAGATAACTGATTCTCAGATTCTGTCAGTCACTTTAAATGTGGGAAAGTGTTGAAAACACTTCTGAGGTGAGAGGAACTTTATAATTTCAGATTTATTTGCCAAAAGCTCTAAGTGAACTGAGAAATCACTTTTCTCACATACATTAGTTATACTGTCTCTCAGGAAAAGTAATCTGGGTGAGGTATGAATATTTTCTCAATGGAGTCCCCCTCAATCTAGAAGAAATCCTGAAACAGATGCATTATGCTAAAGTTTATTCTGGGGGAGACAGCTTTTTCTTCATGCTATAAGTATGGTTGTTCTGTGGACAATTCTACCTGACTTTGCCTTTCTTTTACCTGTAAGGAATGTGCTGATGAGCTATAGATCTTTTCTCTAAGCTTGCTGTATTGTTTAGGTAGAATGATAGGTTTTTCTATGAGGAGCCTACAGAACCAAATTGTTTTTTATCTTTTGAGATCCCAGCATTCTTCTGAAACCCTTTCATAACTACTTTGAGCTCTTTTTTTTTTTTTGTCATATTTTGTATGGTTCCAACTGGCTATGGATAAAGGTTCATCCTTCCTTTGATATATGTATAAAGGAAGGCTATAAAGATAGATAGTAAATTTTGCTATTTAGTGGCTGGCTTAAATGCCTCATTTTTTTCTGAAAAAACTGATGACCCCAGCATGCACTACAAAATCAAAGGTTTGAAAGTGCCATATCTGTCTTTCCAATATGCATAAGCACTTCCTTAAGTAGAACAGCCAAAAATGGAAATAGACAAAACAAGGTATTCCTTGCATTTGAATGGATCTGAATGTCCTGAGCCTGAGGACATGAACACAAAACTCTCTTCACCTAGATGAGTTCTGTAACTCTGAAGAATTATAGCAAATGCAGGTGGTGATATGAAGCATGACTGCTGCAGTTCATGAACTTCATCCTTTTTTCTTTGTCTGCAGAATGTATATCCTGCGAACTGGATCTGAAAACAAAAAGTGTAGATGCCTCTCTGCCTCAAGACTGAGTTATAATTGTGCTCAGACAGGACTTAAGCACCTATTCCTCAAACTAATGTACATCTGCACCTATATTTAGATGCCTATTCAATATCATGATCCAAGCTATAGGCATCAGGAGGTCACCTCTCAAGAGAATGCAATGCTATACGGTCATCCCACAGAACACTTCAAAAAAGCCAGTGGTCCCATTTTAGGAGCCAAATTTTTCAGTCACTTGGCTCCTCAGCTTTCCATCTCTAAAATAGAAAAGAACAGCACTTCTCAAATGTCCAAAAGGGGTGTTGGAAAATACCTTGAGTTTTCCTCTTTGCTACATTTTTCACTATATATGAAAAACTGATGATGAGATCTTATGACAGAGATTAAATTTCTGTGCAGAAAATGAGAAACTTCTCAATTATAGTAATGGCAGACACATTTGGATGATTTAGTACATTTCTTTTTTTATTCATCTGTTGAGAAATTCTCAAAGAAAAGCTTTTAAATCTATTCAATATAGTCTAAGTGCACAGTCTCAAGCAAATTGTGACTATCCTGAGAGATAAATTTATTACCTCAAAAGGATACTTTGATCCTTCTGGATGAATAATGTACAGACCAGTCGGAGTTTTTGAAACTGAACCAATGGTATCTTTAATATGAGTGCAATCCAACCCTAGGGAACAAAGTAATTCATTAGCAAAATATGTTTAAAAAAACAAACACAGCTTAAGCGCAGAAATATTACTTTTCTTGGTAATGTATGGATGATTTCAAATAGCATCTTTCTTGTCATGCAAATTTTAAAGTCATGGTTTGTCATGAATTTACCTTATAAATGAAAATTGTCTGAACTCCAATAAGCTTAGAAAGAGAGATAAATTATACTGTATAGAATAAGTTCTTTCTAGTCTTAATGGATATGATGGAGAAATTAAAGATTATATATCTGGGTTATCTTACAGATGTTATTTAGGTAACACTTGTATTAAGAAAAACATATAGCTGGAGAAGGATGTCTTTTTCCTCCAAATATTTGCATTTATACTTATAAAAACCTTTACATCATAATGTATGCATAAAAAAACCCTTTGCTTCTACGTGCCAGGTCTGTATTAAACATACTCAGACAAGCGGTTTCCATGGCCAGCAGGACTGCCTAGAGGTAATGCTTCCTTTAGCTGGAATGGACACTACAAAGAAGATTGTGTCCTAGTCCATCCCATTTGAAGAAGGGTATTGCAAATACAGAGCACACTTTATTTCATTGCAAAAGAAAGTGCCACTTAGCAATATCAGATCACTTAGAGACTGATGATCATACTTGGTATTTTGCATAAAAATCAACAAGATGCTAAATAAGACACCCAGAATTATCAGTTGTAAATGATTTAAAGCAGTATTTATGATGACACTCTTCAACAGTTTACAAATTTTCCAGAGTTTATATATTATCACAGAATAACTACTGTAAATGTTATAATTGCTTATCTGTCCTTTAATTAGTTCTTTGTCAACATACAAAGACAAAAAGGGAAGAGGTGAGTCTAAATGTGAATACTTAGCATGAGATTGAACTGCTTCGTAAGGAAGTGGATCCAAATGCCTTCTCAAAACATCTGCATTCAAAAGAAGTCTGTTTGTGAGTATATTTGGTATTGAGTAGTCTGGGCTGCTTGAAATAAAAACTAATATTAATCAATGTTTTCATATTTTTACAAAAGTTTTTATTGTTAAAATGAAAGTGCTTATATTGGTGTGGAGGTAGTGCACTAGAACTGGCTCAGGAGTCAATTTTAGAACATGGAAGCAAATTCAGAAAAGAAAACTGAAAAATATTACTTTAAAGTAATACTTTCTATTACTCAAAGTTACTTACCCGAAGGACAATAGCAGTCTCTTGGTCTCACTGGTAGCCCATCTGTAGGAACTCAGGTAGTAAGAGTGAGACAATCATTCCAGTACAGTGTTTCTTATATCTGAAGAATGTCAAACTACAAAGGAGTGTCCAGAAAAAGAAGAAAATTAAATGTAGTCCACATAAACTTAATTAAAGCTGTGAGGCACTTACAATTTTCACACACTCAAACCCACTATTTTTGTATCTTAAAAACTGGATATCATATTTTAAGCAAAAAGCAAATTATTTGGAAAGTTCGTGAAAGTCCATCAGATTTTTCAGTTCCTCATGCACGTTAGAGAATTTAAATTCTTTGTGATCTGGCTGAATAAATGAAAGCTTAGCTTCTAACATACCACTGGGAGATAGTGTCTAAAGGATAGTCAGAATACACTGTTCAACATCACCTTTCACTGGTACAGGCAGACAATGTTCCAAACTTGTCTTGATACCGTGGTTTGTCTCCATCCCTGCCTGAAGTTGGAATACACTGGAAGTAGCTTTTTACAAAGAGATTTGAAAGCAACTGGGAGAGGGGAGTTAATGCAGTTTTAAATCCAGGTTTTAATCTGTTTTTTAAAGTAATGTTTTCTTTCAGAATAAAGGACATTAAGCACCTCTATCTGGCACCTGTATCTGGTCTCCTCTCAGGGAGAGGAGACCATTCAACTGCCTCTGAAATTTTTATCAACTTTGATTCTTCAGTATCTCTTAAATTCTTAATTTGTTCTGAAGTATCAGAAGACACATCGTAGTTTTCCAATATAAGAATAACTGGAATTTAGCTAGTGCCTCAGTTAATACACTTTTTGAAAAGATGTAGTTTGTGATCCATAGTTCAGTCTCTGGAAGAAGGTGAAAAGATTTTCATATGACATTAAGGAGGAACAAACAGTTTGTATTCCTCTTCCCATGTACAGAAATAGGAAGAGGTGACAAATTTCTGGATGGAATGGTTAAAATGGTCATAACATTGACTGAACTTCTTCTGTGCAGTCATCTACACAGTTAAACCACAGCCTGGAGGAAAGCTAAAGGGTATTAGCAGATTAATCCCCCACTAGAACAAGAAGGAAAGAAAAATGTGGTTTTGCAGCAACATAGCTATGCTCCAGCCTTTTTATTTGTAATAAAATCAGAATTTATCCCAAGAAGATTTAAGAGCTGATGTTATCCTTCACTAGAATATCAGTCTCTAGCCCAGAGCAAAATTCATGAAACTTCTTTCAAACCAACTGCCAGTGTAGTACCTTTCATTTTGTAAACACTTGATCAGGCTGCTTGCTGTCCCAGAACAGTCATCCAGTTCTGAAATACATGATCCTTGGCTAGTTGCCTTCTCATCCCACAGTCTGAAAGATGTGAGGTTATTCACCACAAGGAATTATCTAATAACTGTAAAGGAGGGCTATGAAGAAGAAAAAGGAAATGTATACAAGGGAAAGACAGAAAGATATACAAACACTATTTTTAATTCTAAATATCAGAAGGTATCTAAGGTGAAGCTGCAAGTTGCACTTGATGAGATCAAAATTTGCAGTAAATCTAATGAAGCTCAAATTCTGCCAGCGTGCATTGATCATGACCTTCAATCTTCCTAGGTGTGACATGGGCTTAAATTCTGCAGTTCTGTGGTGGGTTAGAGAGGCAAATTTCAAGTTGTTTCCCAGCTCTGCTTCAGTCCTATTTAGGTGACTTAGTTCTCCATAGCGATAAAGCCTTCTACTGCATCCTAAATTAAACACTGCATGTAATCAGGCAAACTGGAGTTTTAAAAGGGTATGTAGCACATGCTAGTAAAGTGACAACGTCTTCTACTTGCAGCACAGAAGAGTTCAGATTGGGTAAAAGAGGTGGCAAATTTGGGGCTAGAATTCTGAAGTAGAGGTCTTCTACAAAAGCTGGGGTGGGTGTGGGGAGGATGTCTGTGGAGAAAAGTATTTTACAAATGCTAATTACTATTTTTACTCTCCTAGTCAAAGACAGAACAGCTGCACACTGAAAAAGGGAATAATTGGTTTAAGCTCCAATATAACAGCCAAGAAATGTCTCGCCAGGAAATCACCAAGGCATTTAGCCTTTTGCTGACAGCTCATTCAAGGTATGGCAGTATCCCAAGACAACACCCTGCTTTTCCTGGAAAAAAAACCCTAAGTTTTGCAGTCTTAAGAACTGGGGTTTTGACTTTACTTTTTTCATATACTTCTTTTATTTTCCTAAATTTTTAATACAATTTCACGTATTTTGTTAATTGTGATTTCTGCAACCCATGGCTTAAAAAAATAAGTTTATCCTCTAAACTCCGAGTCTTCACCATCAACAAATCAGAAACCCACAGAGAGCTCTGCAAACCCACAAACAGCAAACTGGCTCAGTGAGGTGGTCAAATGAAGCCCTAAAAAACTGAAAAGAAACGTGTTTGTTCGGACACCGGGGTTTTTTAGGTATGGGGAAGGGTTTTTTTTTTTAATGGCATCCTGTTACAGAAGTGCAAACAGGATGGAAAACCCACTGAGATCCAAGTATGGAGTCCCACAGCGGTATCGCTGAAAAGGCGATGAGACACGGACGGCACCCGGCGGCGGAGCCAGATGCCCACACCTGCCTTGTACTGTGGGCCGTGAACCTCCGGGACCGCCGGGGACCTCTAGGGCGAGGCCAGCCCAGCCCCCAGCGGGAGTTCTCTACGCCAGACCCACCTGCCCTGTCCACCGCGTCCGGTTTGAGCAGTAGTAAGGCAGCGCCAGGCAAAGAGCTACCACCGCCCCCTCGGCCGCTCCTTCCTGTCCCCTTAGCAACAGCCCCGCCCCGTCGCGAAGGAAACGGCGTCTCTGTTGCTACGATGGCGGCGGTACTGACCACGGCGCTCTCCGGTATGGGGTCAACGCGCCCGGGGCTTTTACTAGAGCCCATTCAACGGGGCGGCGGGGCGGGGTGGGGGCAAGCCCTCCCCGGCGGCCACCAGGACTGCGCGGCTGGGCGGTGGAACGCTGCTGTGTATCCTTTTACGGTGCTTGGCAGCGGTGAGGGGAAGGGGCGAGCTGTCGGGGCGGGCGGTGGAGTCCTCCCGTGGAGACGTCCCTGAGGAGCAACCCTGCCTTCGGAAAGATTTCCCCTCAGAGAAGCAGAACCGCGGGCGGTGAGGCCTGCCCTGCGCAGTGCGGAATGAAGCTGACTGTGGCCCAGGGGCGCTCCCGGCAGAGCCTCCGACCTGCTCCGTGGTGACGGTTCCACTCAGGGCTGGCTTCGAATGAAACTTGTACGTTGGGGTTTTTAAACTGCTGTAGAAAAGTTGACTTCTCAGGCAACTTGGGAGTTTTCTTGTTTTCCCTCTTCTAAGAAATACTACCATTGGGAATTGTGTTTTCCATCCTAACTTGGGGATCTTTATTTTCTCGAATTTAAGCAATAAGAAGTACTGACACGAGTTCAAAGCTCCACCTGTATAGGACTCCTTAAATCATTAGTGACGTAAGGCGGGTCTGATCTTGCTCTGTGGAGAGCTTGTATCCAGTGATACTAATGAATTTTAGTATAAACAACTAATCCTTTGGGATGGGAGAGGTGACTGTTTTTATTGTTGAAACATTTTCTCTGTTCTACGTGTGACCATATGTTACAGATTTAGATAACAGATAGGTGTCTCTTCAAATAAACATCATAAAGGTGTGATTTTTCTTCTGCTGATAGCATGAAAGATGTATGCAAAGTCTCTGTTAAAATAACTGTAAACAGTGAAATGCAGGGTTTTTTTTCTGGATTGACATAAAGTTAATTATGACTATGTAATATACAATTCTGGTACCAGCTCTTGTGTACTTAGTCAAAAGGTATATCAGCATTTAGCATCTCATAGATAAAGTTTACCCTTTCCCAAAAAGATCTATAAAGTCAATCAAACTACTGTATATTTTAATGAGCTGTTTGGTACAGTTTCCTTTTTCCTTAACACAATACTAGAGACAGAGCTTTAACATTTCATTTTGAATGGGATTTAGAAGAAGAACGTCGGGCACTGAAAGAAGATCAAAAAATACATCGGAGTAGAGCACAGAAACATTTGATAGACACGAACAGAAGAAGGAGGTAAGTAACTGAGGTTACTTTGTTGGGAGATTGGGGCTTTTAAAAAACAAACAACCAAACAAAACCCCCACAAAACAAACAAAAAGCCAACAAAAAGCCCCCACAAAAGTCAAAACCTTGAGATAGCTCAATATATTTCTCCTGTTTGTGTGTTCAGTTTTGTTAAATAGCCTCACTGCTTTGTTCTAGAGGAGTCTAGGCAGAAAAGTTTTACCAATCCAGTTTCTTGGGGCAAACAAAATCTAAAATGAACAATATTCTGATTTAGTTGCTACTTTCTGGAAACTCACTGTAGTCACCTCATTGTAGAAAGTAAAGGTAAGTAGTGCTTTCATCTTGTGGCTCTGAACTGCATTTCTAGTGTTCTTCTGGGTTTTATTAGCTTCAATGGATGCGTAAAAAAATGCATTCAGATGTACAGTACGGGTCAGCAGGCAGACAGCTGTCATTGCCTTCTGAAGTGTGTGCTTTTCTGTCTGCATGGCACAACAGCTGCACAGCCTCCCCTGCACAGTGGAACTTTGTGCTTCCACCTCCCAATGAACACAATGAAAAATTCTTCTAGTGCAAGAATATATTTACAATAAAATTATTCTGTATTAACATCTTAAACAGAGCTTTGAATATTGTGCCTTTCTGCATATGTGAGAATGCAAAGTCATGAAATATTCTGTGACAAATGGATTAAGTAAACTCTACAATGAGATGTTTTAGTGAAGTGCTCTAAGTAGTTTAACAAAGGCATAGAGGCTTCTCCCTAGCATTGAGATCATACACATGCAGGAGACTGGTCTGTGTATACTATAGAGGGAGATGGGTTCCTCCTTGCAAGCCCTTGGCTTCAGACCAGATTCCTCTGCTTAGTGTTAACTTATGAACGTTCCTCCCCCATAGTTCCCATATCAGATGATTTCTGTTGTACAATGTTTGCTTATTGAAATATGTTGCTAACACATAAGAGAGGCAGTAGATACTGTTTATATTGCCATTTTAGCTTGACAGTATGTGCTGTCAGTATATGTTTTGAAATATAAAGAAAAATGGAAGAGGAAGTCTAATGACCTGTGAGCGATTCAAGGCAGTGTGAGACCCACAACCTCTGCAGATAATAAACAAGAGTCTCAGGTGAAAGATTAAATGTCTTTCCTAGTTTTCTGGATCAGTACCACTGCAACACTATACATCTCAGATGAACACTGTTTATTGTATTACTGGTCTTGAAATACTACACTAATGTAAAAGCAAGTACCAGACAACCTGCGTATTTTTGACATACTGGTGTAGTTAAACCCATGCTCATTGGTACAGAAGTACATTTCTATATTTCATTGTAGCCTTAAGAAACAGAGTATAAATCCAAGATACTCAGTTGACTCACTTAAAAATTTAGGTGTGGTATTTATAGCATGAAATCATCTCCATTTGTGATAATTGAGAATAGCATAATAAGCAGTTCAGATGGAAGTCTGTGGTGGCAATCTTCCCCTAATAACTGAAAAGGAGTTAATCTAATGTCAGAAAGGTAATAAGTGCATACAGTGTTAATAAGCTGTGAAATGTAACAAAATTAAGGATCATTGCATATATAGAGGAAAGTAGTCTGGAAATAGAAGCTGATTTTTTTTTTTCCCTGACAGTTAATGCAGGTATGAAGTGATTGTTCAACCATCAGGTCATGTCTTAAGTCTGTGTGTAAGCCAATATCCATTAGCTTTGTAACACCTGTAAAGATGATGGTTTCTCAAGGGTAGCATAACCTCCTTAAGTTCCACATGCTCACCTGGCAGCAGGACCTGACTGCTGTCTTAGTTCATTGTTGTGAATAACCTGGAAATCTGAATAGCTAACCCGTCTTTTGTAAATGGGGAAGGAAATTCTTTCCCAGTTTGTGTTTCAATCTCTAACCATTACTGTTGGTTGGGGGTTTGGGGGGCTTTTTGTTTGTTTGTGGGTGTTTTTTTCCCCAAGATACTTTATTTTCAACAAATGCACAAGCTTTGTGCTCCACCTACTGGCTGATTGTCATTGATTATTTAATAAAAGCTCTTTAAGTTATTCATCAGTATTGTTGATAGAGAACCAAAAACAGTCCAGTGCCAGAGATAGGAGAAAAATACTAGTACTTTGTAAACTAAGAGGGCAAAGTGTTAATAATTTTGTATTGCTTTCTTGCATCAGAATGAAACTGTGAAAAGTAGTGGTCACTGTAACCATGTAGATCTGAAATTGGCAGTATTGCCATTTCTGGTAATGGGCCATGGGATTGTGCTGAATTTGCAAGGCCTCAGGACAGATGCTTGCCAAGCTTGGTCTCTCTGAACTTTTCTTGACCTGCTTGCAGCTTTGTTTTGTTTGATTTAGCTATAACAGCAATTTCTCTAACTAACCAGTTGTCTGTGGCTAATATATTTTGCCTTCGTTTGTCTCTTTATGGTATGACCTTAGTTTTATATAGATAAGAGTAAAAAGCAGTTATTCCACATGGAGAATGAGATGTTTCTGACTCTTAACATAATGATGTATTGTAGGGAAATACAGACCTTGTATGATAGCAGGGGCCTTGAGAACTGGAGGTGCAAGAGTACAAGCAAGGCACAGTCATGGCACTGGAGACACCACAGCTATAAACAACTTGCCTTTAGGAGTAACAAAGGGAACAAAAGAATTATATATCATGTATGTAAAAAGGCACCATGTATGGAATATTTGGAGGTACTGGGGAACTGCAGGTTGCTAAAGAAAGAACAGAGGTGTAAAAGCATTTTAGCAAATACAAAAATAACTCCAAGTAGGGCCTGAGGTGAGGAATATATATATTCCTTTGTTTTATTTTCATCCAAGGCAGTTGTAAGCATTTAGTTCACCTGGGAATGTAGCATCCATCACTTTGCTGTGAAGATAATTTAATAAAATTAAGCAGGAAATAGTTTCATCACCTAGTCATGCTGGTTTTAACATAAAAATACCTTCCCCATAATGTCTGTGTATGTGAAACTGCTAAATAGTTTTAAGTTTCATATTCCAAAGTCACTCTAAACTTTTTGGCAGCAGTTTCAGAAATTACTGTGCTGCTGGATTGTTTATAGTAGATAGAAAAACTGGGTTAAAAAAACACCAGTCAGGAAATTCTTCTGCTAACTCTCTGTCTTAAAGCCATACCCCTTTGCCAGTGTTACATCTGTGATATGAACCTAAGCTGGTGGTTTAAGGAGAGTAGATGAGAAAACATTTGTTTTAAATGTTTCTCTGTAAGATGTCTGTATGCATTTGTAGAATTATTTATTTCACCTAGTGTACCTGGGTGTCACAATTTCCATTCTGTGAGGTCAAGAAGTTCATGATGCAGGTGTCACTGAATACGTTTAATTTTAAATAAGATCCTTTTTTTCCCTCATGTCTTAATCCAAACCAAATAGTGATTATGATGAGTTGTGGTGGAAAAGACCTCTTGCATCAGCATTTGGACTTGCCTTTTTCCAGCTATATGCAACAACATTGGGGTTTTGATGTCAGTTGTTAGGAATGTGGAAGAGTGCAGCCAAGTCATATTCCAAAAAAGTTAAAAAAATAAATACATAAAGACTCTGTCAGAATTTGCTCTTTCCTTTTTGGAGTTATACACTGGAATTACTCCAGGTGCAAAGTTGTTGAATTTCCCACATCTGAATTTAACAACTGTAGTTCAATAAAGGACTTCCTGAGCAGCTTCTAGAAATATTAAGGAGATTAAGAAGAATGTGTTTAAAGTATTAACCAGGACAAGCAAGTTTGTTTCCTCTGTTGTGATTTTTCCTATTTCTTTAGTCAGGATAAAGATGTAAAATATTGCAGATTTCTGTATCAGATTTTAAATGAGTGAAATACATGAATACTTAAAGTTGACAACTCTAGTTCTACTTTTTTTAGTTTTAACTCCTGGATTCTATGAACAATTTAAACTCCTGTGAAATTTTAACCAAATTGCAATAAGACCTTTTATGTGGATAGAGTTCTCTGCAGATTTTGTCTGGTTTTGTGCTTTTCTGGCTTCACCTCATAGCTCAAGAGAAGCTATTCCTGCTTGCTGACAAACTGAAGTTTGCAAATGAAACTTGGGGTGTTGGGATCATATTTCAATTTAATTGTTGCTCTTTGCATAACTCAATCTTCTGTCTTATTCTTCATTTGAAGTAGTAGAGTTTTATAACTTCATCTCTAGAAGAAGAGTTACCTTGAGTTGTAGAAATTCACTTTAAATTTTGGAAGTGTAGCTATTAAGAGTCATTTGAAGTAAATAGGTTGTTACAACAGGGTACCAGCTGTGTTCATTACAGGATCTAGTCTCAGCAGTTCCTGTGATCCAAGACAATCCTGAGGACTGCTGCTCCTGGGAGATCTGGAGCTTTCTGGGGGGAATGTACTTCCAAAGTTGAAGCAGTAATTGCTTATGTTTTTCACTGGCATTTTGATTTCTGACCTTGGAGAACATTCATTCAGAGTGCTACATAAGTTAGCAAAAGCAGTGGATTTTGTCTCTCTTCTTGCTTTTGTTTTTTTCACATGCTCCACCACTGTCATTCTTGAGCTTAATGGGGGTATTACTGGAGGTGAACTATTGAAGAAAGGAAGATCAGATGTTACACAGTTTCCAGTTTCCTCTTATAATATGGGGAGGAACTTTGAGGTGCACTTTATAGTGATGACAGGAATGCAATTACATAGTCTTTGTGATTTAAGGTTTGAATAGCTGCATGAATCTGTTTACAGTACACTGCCAATTTGAAAAAAAATAGTATCTATTTTGTCTTCAGTTTCTATTAATGAAATGTAATAATTTGTCCATAAAACTGGGAAATCTTACTCATTTGTTTCAGTATGTTTTGGCAACCATGCAGATATGAATTTTCAAAATAGTGAAAGTTCCTTGTGTGTGTCTCTGCTGTGCTTTGGTTTCCAAGTGGATTAAAGTGGATATTCCTGTAAAGTGTGCACTTGGGAGTTAGTTGGCAGTTTTCCTATTTTTTGCTATTGTGCAATTACAGACTTTAGACTTCCTAAAATAAAAAGTACCTATTTCAAATTATTTTTTCTGTTTGTTTTCACAGGTGATCAGTAAGCACTTTGAAGGGATACTTGGAAATATTGAATATTACAGCTTGAAATTTTTCCCTGAAAAGCAAAAGGAGGAATAATAAAATATCTTGAGTAGCTATGTTAAGTAGTAGCTTTGCTCTATTAAGAAAGAACAGCTATGAAGCAACTGCAAGTGATTAAAGTTATAGGACAGTATCTTATTGTGATGAGAGAAACAAATAACAACACATGGCTAAATGTTCCTACTTTTCTTTCCACTGATGGTGGCTTGGAGTGGCACCCCACTTAGTGTACCAGTGGCCTGTCAAATCACATTGCTAATATAGAGAGAACTTCAAAGATGGGAAGCTCCCAGTTGTAGTGATCCTTGCATGGCAGTTTTTAGAAGTTTCACTTGAAGAGTATTACTTTTACATTATTACTGTATTTAGGCTAGAACATTTCCAGGGATAGGGCATCTACTACCTCTCTGGGCAACCTATTCCAGTGTTTCAGCATTCTCACTGTAAAAAAAATTTCTTCCTTGTATCTAGTCTAAATCTACCCTTTTCTTAGTTTAAGGTCATTATTTAAATATGACTTGCTTGCATGGGCACTGTGCCAATAGAATTACTGTGCATATGTCACTGAAGGATCTAGTTTAAGTTTCTCAGTAAAGGTTGATGATTTTGTTAGCAGAAATAATAAATGCCTGCCAAAGGCAAGCTTTGTGGTGATGGTTGTTTCTGAGTAGAGCTTGCTCTGCTTTCCAGCCAGTAGGAGGACACTTTTAACATATTTTAACAACTGATTCTGTCAATCATAGTTTCACATTACTGTCTACCATTTTGTGCTATTAATCTGATTGTATTTCAGGAGTGTCTCACCAACTAGAAGTTGATACTAACTCTTACATATTTACAGGTGAAAGCTGTAGTTCCTTTGTGCTATTTCTGAATAACAACTTTTAAACAGTTACTATTTTCCCCACAGTTCACCAGGGGCACACACAGAGAGTATCTGCATTTCACCTTCCTATTGATCTGTCCACTGTGATACATTTACATGGTAATGTAAAGACTGTGGTGAAAGTCACATTGGTGACAAGAACTGTTTGAATCTGTACACTAAAAATCCAGCTATACTGAGGGCTATGGCATTTAATTTACAGACAAGCAAGGTTTTGTACTAAAATTGCAAACTGATAAGCAAGTAAGTTACTCATATTTTGGTAAATGTAATCAGAAAATAAGGGATAGTCTGCTTTTCCTTCTTAAATGCAGAGCCTTTGAGGAGAGACGGAAACAAGAAGAAGAAAAGGAACAAAGATTTAGGAAGCAAGTTCTGCAGCAAAGGAAAATGAAATTTCAGGAAGCAACTGATAAATTCCAGCGTGCTCATCTGCCTCTTTCTCAGCACAAGCAACTAGGTTTGTAAATTAAAGTGTAACCATTATTCACAAGTGCATTTCTATTAATAAGATATAATTGAAGTGAACAATAGTTAGCTTCGTTCAAATTGATTGAATTCATATAAGCAAAACTTGACTGACAAGTTCAGATCTGATCCATATGACAAAATTGGGTAGAGGGAATTAAAAACCCCCATTAGTTTTGTTCTAAAGTTGTATTGTTATTTCATTATAATCTGGTCACAGTAGATACAACACCTGCTTGGGATGTTGTGGCTTCCTGGGTTTTCCCCACTTTTTTCTCTGCAGTGTGCTTGTTGCTTGCAAGACTGTGCTTTCACAGCTGGGTGTGAGCTGTTACAAGGCCACTGAAAGACTAGGATAGAAAAATTACCTGCTATTTGAACCCATGAATATGAAATATTCAAGAAGCTGCATTTTGTTTATCATTAAGTAAAACCAGTCCTAGCATATGCTAATGTATTCCATAACTTTTGCTGAATTAGTCAGCTTTTTAAGCTGTTCTCTTGATGCGGGGAAGTAATGATCATTTTAACTCAGTTCCAGAATTCTTGGAATCAGTGCCTATTGGCAGGACTTTTTAACATCATCAGCCAAGTCTGATTTCCAGTCAACTTTCCAATGTTGAAACTCTTAAGATATGGTATATTACTTAGGTATTCTTTAACAGATTTACTTTCCCAACTGCAATTGTGCCAACTGTGAGGTAATGTCTCCGACTTCAAGATCAAATGTCAGATTAAAATAACAAAATAGAGCAGTACTGGTCTAGGGCTTCTTCACAGCTCTACTGACAGCCCAGACTGTGTAGCAATCACACTTTTATTCTTGGTTTTCCTTCATAGCTATTCTGCCTCTGCCACTTTCTGCTCTACTTTTATTTACTTGAAACAGTCAACACCTTGTGCCTGTCTGAACTCTTTCTTTCTCTGCTGATTTGCTTATTAAGTTGGAATGTGGCCTCTGTAAAATATCTGCAAGCCATAACTTTGACTTAGTGCATGAGTGGAATAATCATGATGTGAAAACAAAGTTAGTGCTGGATTTTTAACCTCCTGCTTTTTTAACAGTGTAGTCTAAAATCAAATAGCAAAACTGCTGAATACATATGTTGCTATAAACACTTAAATAGACTGGAGTTTTGTGTCAGAGGAACTAGACATACTCCAGCATGTCTAATGATGATAAAGTACTCATTTTATAGCAACAGTCTGGATTTAGGATTCCAAACTTCAGAAACTTAACCAAATCATTTATGGTAAAATATTCCCATTTTTTAAATACATTTTCCATTGTGTTTTTACTCTAACCACTCTAGTCCAGACAAAAGCAACTTTTCAGTTAGAAGAAGCTCTTGAAAAAATTAAAGCATCAGCTTTAACATCAGGACTCTGCTTTCCCAGCAGAAACAAAACTAACTTCAGGTAAGCATATCTGTTTACTCTGGTGATCAAAGGAAGTAAATTGCTTAGTGTCTTCAATAAACAACACAAAATTACTCTTTAAGAAACCATAGGCCATTTCTCTCATGGCAAAGAAAGGATTTCTGTGAACTGTTCCAGTGAAACATTATGAAACTTCCTTGAGTTGTTTGTATTCATTTGGCAAAAGAACAGAGGAGATGACACAAACCTTTTCCCTTTAAGGGAATTCTGGGAATATTCAGGGCTAACCCGGTCCATATTCAGTTATAGCCTGACTCAGATTGCCATGGTTATCAAACCATGTGCTGTTCATGTGCATGAATTACAAAATCTTCTGTCAAGATGATTTCTTATTGTCATCCAGATTTTTTTTCCTTTTGACATTCAAGAGTAGTTCAATTTGTGTATTCATCCCACAATCCTACCTTCCTTCCAGCAGTTCTTCCTTTAAATTTCTCATCTTTTCTTCAACAATTCGGGGGTTTTTTTGTGTTGCTGCTTCTATTTCTATTATAATTATCCTCTGCATTCTCTAAATTGTCCAGATGTTCAGAATAGAGGTAAATTCTATCTAAAAGGGATCTCCCTACTTTTGAGCTTCAGTGTATTCTTCATTGTGACATTAATATTGAGTTTGATTACATAGCCACTGCTGATTAATACATTTTCAAACAACTTACCATTTCTTACAGCATAACATTGTTGTCACTCCATATTATGTTTGTTTCATTTTAAAAATCCAGTATTCTGTAATAATGGTAGTGTGTTCTTTTTCCTTATTTTCATTTTATAACCTGATTTGCTAAGGAAATCAAATTTATACATTCACATTCTTTTACAGTTTGTGTTCCCCTAGTAACCAAATTCAAGAGGGAGCTAAGAATCCCAAAGATAATTGTGTTTCTACAAGTTTGAAATTGGCAATTGAGCCTGGAATAAATTATTCAAACAAGTGTTCCCAGCATGAAAAATGTTTAAAAGTTGAGTCCCCATTCACCAGCCAGTTGGTATGGATAAGATTGCACATGAATATCTTTGTACCTGCCACAGAATGTGCTGCCTTTTCCCCAGTTGGGAGGCTTGGGTAGGAACAATATGGGGTAGATGAAGGAGGTTGTAGAGAATATTTGGGCTATGGTAATAAAGCAAAAAGAATTAAGTTATTGTAGTACAGGTTTGTATGTAGTGTCAAGGCATAAAATTAATAGGAAATAAAGCTTTGCTTATTCTAATGCTAATAATTTGTCATCCTTCCTTGTGACAGAAAATACTCTATGCATTTTTGTCTGCATCTCACACAGTCCTTTACTAAGTACTGAGATTAAAACTGAACACATTCTATGCAGTACATATTCTTCTGGTCTGCTGCAGAAGATGTTACTGCAGGGTTGTTCCTTTTAGTTTTAGTCTAGGAGCTATAGTTCGTGTGGATCATAAAAATGATATTTCTGTGTTTTCAGACTTGGTTCCAAAAATTGTGCAGAATTCTCCTAGAGGAAATAAATGTATTGATAATCAGTACAGCAAAGCTCAATTTTGATACAGAAAAAGCATTTTGAGAAGATTCTCAGAGGTGAAGGTTCTTCAAAACTCACCAGTTCTGAGCTGTAAAGCTTTAAAAATGTCTTATAATCCCTTTACCTGGAAATTTTGGGACAGCTGATAAGTAACTCAGATGAGGTCATAGATCCCTTTCTGTATTTCTATCTCTTCTTACACTTCTCTAAACACTCAAAATGTTGTATCATCTTTAGAATTTACCCTCCTTCAGAAATAGAATGCATAGAATTCATTGGCAGTTCCCTTTTAAAGGAAGAAATTAATACTGTATTAGGTTTTCAAGATAAATATGGCTGCATGTATGTTTTTGGAAAGGAACAGGTTTAAAAGTCTACAGCTGACATGTAGAAATAAGCCAAAGTAATAAGTGATTTGCTTGCATCAAGAACCACAGGTGACACTCCATCCTCATCAACATCTAGAAACAGTTCTTCCCATCAGAAGCAGACTTCAGCAATGGTTGACTGGGATAAAAAAGTACAAGAGAGCTGTAAGACAAGCATGGATAGTAACCAACTTCTCTTCCAGAAAAAACTGAAAGAAATGCAGCAACTTCTTGAAAAACAGCATCTCAGCAACTTGGAGGTATGATATTTTCATTTGATTCATTAACATGATGCTTCTTAAATGGAATAGAAAGTTTCTTGAATGGAATAGGGATTAAAGGTCTGTTAAGCACTCTTTACCAAGGAGAAGACTTTTGGGGGCACACTGTATTATGCCTTACCAATAGATTATAGGAAAATTATGCATATTTTTCAGTAAGAAATGACAGCTTTCTAAAAATGTTTATCAGAATATTTTCCCAAATTCTTCAAAGATATCTGTCATGTTGTCTTTCAGTGAACATAGGATTTGTATGTCATGGCTCTGAGGTAGCTAGCCATCAGTCTATCACAGAAGTCTTGTGCTATGTCCAAACTTAAATCAGTGGCTTGTAATTCACCCTGAAGTTCTGGCTTTACTGATTGCTGCAGATCAGCACAAAATGCTATAGCAGTATAATTATACTTGGGAGGGTTGAAGGGGTTTTTTATTTCTTGATTTATTTTTTTTTCCCTAGTGTGTGGTGATTTCTTAGGGACTGACTTCAAGTCTCTTGAGATCTCTTCTTTTTTGTCATCTTTGGAATAGATCACTTCCAGTAACAAGTCCATTAACTTGCCACCTAAAGTAATTGTTGGACTCAAAATCAATTTCAAAAGTCATCTTAGAAACACAGTCAAAGTCAAGAAGAACTGAACTCCAAAGGGATTTCTTATAACCTATTTCTTAAGTGGGATTTTAGGTCTGTCAGTGTTGTCTTTGATTTTGGAAACAGTCTTGAATACTACATTTTTTGGAAACAAGATTACTCATTCTTTTATTTCTGTAATGTTATCTACTGGTATCTGGATTAGTGGTGTCTGAAATGACCTTGACTACCTGAAGCACTGTCCCTTTATACTGGTGATAGCTAGAGGCATGGGATCATTGGTGGCAACAGAGCAAGGGCTTTTCTGTTTGATACATGTGTATGGATACCTTTTTAAAAGACTGTGTACAATTCAGATACATTTTGAGGTTTTTGGTATTGGTGTTTTCAGGCATAGTATCTCTGGTTTTGTACCTGCTTTGTTCTGATGGCTATTCATAAAAATCTTGAGCAGCTGATGGCTAACAGAGAAAATCTCACTCAACTGGAGTAAACTTTAAAAAGGCTAAGGTGGCAAAAAGTACACTTTGTACTGGCAAATTCTAGATATTGAATTCCAAATAACCACTTTCAAACAAAATACAAGAACTTCTGTGTGGGGTTGTTTGTTTATTTGGTTGGTTGCTTTTTATTACCAAATTGTGTGTTTCATTGGTAAAGCAAATCCCTCCCTAAATTATGATACTGATTTTGGCAGTAGCTGCATTAGGATATCTTAGAATTAGGGAAAAAATATGCAATCTTTTTTAGTAAAGTATGTAAATACATATTAATAGGTTATATGTATAGTTAATATTAACATATTAATATACTGTAAGACAACTATATTGTAGTGTATTTCTAGGGAAATTTTAGGGAAGAACAGCCATGATGTCATGTATGATTTTCTACTAACAGTCTTTTCTAAGTGTTATGATCAACTTTGGACACTGCATATAATAGAGGAATTTGTGTTTACTAGTGAATGTATTTTTGACAACGTTTTGGTCCTGTAGAAATTTTGCTTTTTTTGCCTGGAATGTATTTTTTTGCTACCACTAGGGGTTGCTCAGCTTCTTCCCTCTGGTAAATAGTTTCAAGTTGTAAATATTTATACTTCAAACATTTGGATTTTCTCTCTTGAAATGGCAAGCTTTGGACTCTGATTTAAAAAACAGTCAAGAAGCTATTGTCATTGTTTTAAGGCCTGAGTTTTTGAAATTTAATACTTGGATTCTGCTGGTGTCCATGACTTCCTGTGATGTGAAATGGTATTTATAACTCTTACTAATCAAACTTATAATTTATAATTATTTATAGTACTCTTAGTGACATAACTAGGCTTCAGTAATCTTGTTACTGTTTGTTCTCCAAAGTAATTTCAACAGTGCTTGCCTTTCTGAAACTAATATCAAAGTATTTCACTGTGCATTTGCTTTGCAGTCTAACCATCCACTGAGATCCTTTGACCTCTCTTTCTGTTTTTACAGGCCCAGCAGGATTATAAAGATTCCTCAAATTCTTTTCTATCCTACAGGGCAATAAAGTTCTATGTTGTCCCTTACCAGTAGACTTGGTGTGTTCCCTGCTTTCCATCCCTACAAATTTGTATAGTTGGAGCAGTAAGCCAAGGTTTTTAGTGACCATTCTACCCTTCTCCAAAATCATTTCGCTTAAAATACTGAGAGCAGTAGATTTTGTTTTGTACAACAGTTACATCTGAGCCAGTACCTCAAATTATTATTTGTTATATGTCCATAAATATGTTCCATTTTGAAGAAATTATTTAATATTGTTCTTCTCATCACTTCTTTAATCTGGTGGCCATACAAGATTGGTTTGGCCAGTACAGTATTTTTAGGCTCTTCCAGAAAAATATGCTTGAATTAAGCTGTTTCATTGACACAATATTTTCCTCCATTGTTTCACTTTTAAAACAAAATATTTGGAAGAGCTACTTCACAGACTAAATAGGTATAGATTACAACATGGGAAACTGTATTTTCCTCTTTTATGACCCTAATTAGGCTAATTCAAGTGTATCTGTGAAATACAAATTTAAATCCCTTTCTGACTGATTTGAAGCAGGAATTTTTACCTTTGTCTTTTTCTCCAAGCATATTGTACAGCCATTGCAGTCAGCTGATGTCCATGAATGACAATTGACCTGTATGACTGCTAGCTGTTTGTGTTACTGTGCTTTTCAGGTTGGGCTCTCTCTCTGAAATGGAGATGTTTCAGGTTACTAATGGAAAAACTGAATTCATTTTCAAGGGCATTTGTAGTATGACTGGAATGAGTTAAACAAGGAATCCTTCTGCAAGGTGTATTGTATCAGTCTAACTCTTCAGAGGCTTAGAGAAGACCAGCATGGAAAAAAGGAGTGTACAGAATCTCTCCTAAGTATCATGAACTTATAGAATGCTCAGGGCTAGTTAGATTCTTAAGGGGAGGGGTTTTGTCAATGAAACTCAAGTCAGATTTGATTTTGAAGAGTCCATTCAAAGACTTGAAATAGGTTTCTATGGTCACCTTAAACCTAGAAATAAACCTAGAAACTTTGGCCATTTTTTACTTATGACTGCAAATGTATTATTTTATGATGATCAGGTATATGACAAACTCAAATGATTTCCCTACTCATTTTCCTTTTGGCAAGAGGTGTTCAGTTTTTATTGGCTTTCAACCAATATTGCAACATACTGCTGTGTTTCACGTTATTTCACTGATCCAAAATTCACATTGGCTATAAAGGCAAATTGAAATGTATCTCCAGAATAAATTATTTTACTCAAGTACTCAAACTTGTTTGGATTTTGTATTCCTCAAGAGTAGGGTATTTTTACATAAAATAGTGGGTAATTCCAAGCCTGATGATTTTCCAAACAGGCAAATCAGTTCCTTTTAAATATTCAGGTTAATGGCTAGATAGATTCTGTATCCTAGATAATGTGGGGGGAAATAAAGTGCCTAGGAGTTAGGCTAGGAAAGACAAAGGTGTTGACAGGAAGCTTTTCTCTTGGCATCCTACACCTCTGTAGTTTCTTTGGTGGGTTTGGCACAGTATAATGGATCTCTTGTGTAACATGAGCACCAAAAACCTTTCTTAATGGCATTTGCCTTCTTGATTCTGCCCAGATCTTCTGTGAAATCAGTATTGTGTAGTGCCATGTACATTGTTTCCCAAATTTGCATAGAAAAGAGTTTATAAATTTTCTGGTGGATTTTCCCATTCCATAGTTGGTAAACTCAAAACCAGAAAAGGTGTTTAGATACCTCACTGTCTTTGAGAGGTAGCTTTGTATCTGTATGACCATTGGTGTCTTTTGCTTCACAACGAATCTGAAGTATAACATCTTATATACCCACAACACACATAGTACTGTAAATAAACCAGTTGAAATTATCAAAAAGAACAAGTAGTGTGAGAGGTGAGGGGCCTGGGTTTTCAGAGCACTTTTCTTCAGAAGAGTGTTCCTTTTCACCTCCTGAATTGTGAACAGTCAGCACTTCTTTGGCAGAAAACGTCAAATATGCATATAGCAGCTCTTTAGTTGATAGTGTTCTGACAGTCTTTTGGCAAAAAATTCACTTGTCAAGTTCTCTCAAAATTTTGCTTGTTGCAATGCTGTTCTTTCATTGGCCTCATGCAAGATTCCTTAGGCTTATGTTTTCTCTTTGTCTTAGTGCTTTCCTGAAATGAAATTGCTTGACACAGCTGTTCTAAGTTTTAAGACATACGAGTGACCTCTTTAACTCGTAAGTGTTCTGCTCCTACAGTACCTAAGTATGTGGGCAGGCTGGGGTTAGATTTCTTAGACTAGGACATAAGATAATGCAGGCAACAGCCAACACAATAAATTGTATTTCACATAACAGAAACAATATGCAAATACAGAAAATAGAAAGACAGTACATTCTATGAATGGTTTTGTTTGCTTATTATCCTATACTATTCTCACAGATTAAATGAATTAAATCATTGGGATTTCCAGGTTTATTCCCCTCTAGCTATTGAGCACTCAAAAATAATTGTTGGTGGATTTTTAGATCTACAGAAGTAGTTCTTTGTTATACATTTTTACAAGAAAATGTGACTTTCATTTTCATTACAGAATAGGCTAGAAAGAGAAAATATGTAAATATATGATAAGCATCTTTAATGTGTGAAATCATGAAACTATGATGCAACAAAATAAATGTAAATTAACTAAAATTGCACAAACTAAGTCAAAGGGAGTATGTGTTTAGATGAGGAATCCTTCTTTATTCCTTAGATCCTAACTTATTTCTGGAGGTTGTATCAACTGAGATTTTTTTTTCCCAGGAGGATTTGTTTTATAAAGAGAGTAAAATGATATATAATGTGTTCAAATCAAATGTATTTTCAGCCTCTGTAGCAAAACTGTGTAGAATTTTTTTGATCTTAATTTTTAAAAGTTGCAAAATTTTCTTGCACCCTCCACATTCACCAGTGTTGGCACAGGGGTTTTGTTAAAATCAATCCTTACAAAATTTTTTTCCTCAGTTTAACTTAGTCATGTTAGAAACACATGTTTAGCTGTATGGATGCAGTTTCCAAACTAGTCCAGAAGTAAACCTGCAACTTATAATTTCTTCTTACTGGGGTTTTTTGGTTTGGTTTCTTTCTTTCTTATCTGAAAATTTCAAAGTTAGTTCTTAAATTTGGCTTGGTACAGAAAACTCTGAGCATGTGCCTTTCCCTTGTTTGGTGAAGTTCAAGCAGAGGTTAACAATATAATTCAGCCAAACTTAAAGGTTAATAAATAACTTATGAGCTATTATTTATTTTTTTCTATTAGAAAGACACTGGTTTGTACAGCTTTAGTTGGAAAATGTTAGCTAAAGGGATCTTTCCCTGCACTTGGGGTTTTGTCCTTCTATTTAGTTTCTTTATTTAGTGTCTTTATCTCTGGTTGCAGCTCTAATGGAGGACTGCACCAGCCTCTGAACATTTAGGCAAGATAAGATTTAATTCAATCATAAAAAGTCTTTCAGGACTCAGTAGGCTTTTTATTCTAGGCAATTTAAAATATTTATACAGCTATAAACTATGGAGTATTATAACAGTTTCATTAGACATTTTAAAAATTTATTAGAAATTTTTTTTAAAGGTTTCTTGCAAAAAGATGTTCTTTTTCATTAATGATTTTTACACATTATTTGGTAAGTTTTCAAAAACTTAATTCTGTTGTAATTGCCACTAGGTAATTACTAGTACTGAGGGTCAGGGCTGGTCCAAAAGTAGTGGTAGATAGTTCACAGATCAATTGTGAAGATTTTGCTCCTTGAAACATTTTCCATTTAAAATCACTAATTAAAAAAAAATTACATAAGATTGCATATCTAATGCAGCTTCTCTTATTTTCTTCATCCTGTTTTTTTCCAACATGTGGTTTAAAATCACTTAGCTGCTGAGTTATTTGAAAGTGAACTTCCACAAGACAAAGTGTTTGAGAGTGTGAAAATAGTTGATATGCTTGTTACCCTTTATGTGTATTTTGAAATCTTGTGCTTAAAAAAGTATGTATTTTCAACCACATCAACAACTCAGTGTTTGGATGGAGAATTAATAGTGAAGAAAATGCCTGTATAGTACATGCATAAAGTTGTCCCACTGGTGATTTGAATGTTGCCAGTTGCTCTTACGCATTACAGAATCACAGAAAGGTAGAGGTTGGAAGGAACCTCTGAAGATCTTCTAGTCCAACCCCCCTGCTAAAGGAGTTCCTTCTAGAGCAGGTTGCACAGGATCACATCCAGGCAGGTTTTAAATATCTCCAGAGAAGGAGACTCCACAACCTCTCTGGGCAGCCTCTTCCAGTGCTCCATCACTCTCAAAGGAAATAAGTTTTTCCAAATGTTTAGGTGGAACTTCCTATGTTCTAGTTTGTGCCCATTGATCCTTGTCTCCTGTGAGCCCAAGCTGTAAAAACACCAGGCTCAATATTGACTGTATTTTAGCCTAAGCTCTTATTAATGAAAAATTAATGTCAGGAATAAAAAACCATTTCTGATAAATGTAACAGTATGGTTTTATGCCTGTATTTCAGAATTTACATCAAGAAGTCAAGAAAACAGATGATTCAGAAAGCCTGTCAAGCCTGGACAGCCTTGAGGCTGGAGAGCAAAATGGAAATTGCACAACACAGAGTGAATCATCTTTGACTACACTGTGTGGCTGTGCCCTGTACAATCCAGAAGAGTCACAAACTAGGAATAATGATTTGCTTTATACAGCTCAAAGTACTTCTTGTAAAAATGTGCCTCTAAATAATTGTCTGAGAAATGCAGATTCACAGTACTATCCCAACTCACCTATTCGTGATCCTTTAGCTAAACACAATGTTCTAACTCCTGCTGAACATGTAAACAATTCAGAAGAGGAATCCTCTGCTTCTTACAGGTCTGGCAAAATACCTACAGAGTTCTCTGCTGCTGGTAAGCAAGAAAGCTCTGGAAGTAATGCAATTACTTTTTTGCAAAATAGAAAAGAAGAAAGAAGCAAGCCATCTTCTGGAATGGCTAGCACATCAGCTGTTGGTCAGTCTGTTTTCAATCCTAGCAAAGCCTGGGCCAGCCCTGATACTATTCCAGGAGAAAGAGATCAGGATCTGATGCAAGATCAGAGTTTTAAAATGACCCTACAAAAAAGAACTATATCTGTACAAACCTCCAGTCAACCTATTGCAACATCTCTAATCTTATTTCCTAATCAGGGATGTTCCACTGGCATTCCCAGCACAGCTGATACATTACCAAAGGACAAAAACATCAATACAGAGTTTTTGAAAAATACCTCAGGAAAAATGGCTGAAACAAAAGAAGAAAATATTAAATGTATTGATGACATTAATCCAGAATCCTCTTTACTTCAGTACATACCAAATGCCTCAGTTCTGAGCAACGTTAAGCAACAGAATAGCAGAGAGGAAGAAAAGGGAAATACAGCTGAAACTGTGTCACTGGTGTCTGATACAGAGTTCAATTCTGACACTCCTGCACAGCAGAAAACCCTGAAAAACAATATTCTTGAAAGAAAAAGAGCAAAGCTATTCAGAAGTATCTTAAAGAAGGATTCTAAATATGAACACAATAATTTCAAAGCTGTAGTTATGAACCATGGGATCAGTTTTGGAACTCAACCCATGTCTTCTATCAGAGACAGTTTAGAACTGGCAAAAATTAGAAAAAAAATTGCAGAAAATGATAAATACAATAGAAAGCTAAGATGGTGTGATCAAATTAGACAGATAATAATAGAAAATAATGTCAAATGCTGTGAAAAAAACACCAGTGCACAGCTGCAGTACGTTCAAACTACAAATAATGCTCCTAAGACTAGTGTAAGTGTTGTTGCTCAACCTTCAAATTTCATGTTCATAAAAAATCATCAGGAAAACTCTAATATATCAAACCCAAAGGTTAATGCTAAAGAACCAAATAAAGATTTCACATCTCTAAATATATTTATGTCTCCTGGACCCTTTTCTACTAAAAAAGCTTGGATGGTGTCAAAAGATGAAGAAAGTAAACTCCTAGTATGTAATAATAATTCTAAAACTAATGAAGGTAATCAACTGAAAACCAAAGCAAACATAACTAGAAGAACAACATCTGCAAGAGCTCAGTCAGGTTCTATACCCAATAAGAGAACAAGGACCATAATCCAACTACAGTCAGCTCCTAAAGACAACAAAACTCACAGAGCTCCAGGGAAATTGCTAGCACCTCACCCACCATCCGCACCTCTGCCAGGAAACAGAAGTGGTGGAAATGCGGCCAGCCATGGGTGTCAGTTATTGCTGCCTTCAAGTCTTCCACCTACCACTACAAGCAGGAATTATTCAAATGCAATGCACATTGTGTTAGCAGATTGTGTTTTAAATAGAAATGGTACAGAAAACAGTGAGAGGAGTACTTGTCATTCTGACTTGGGCATTGCGATACCTACACCAGGCTGCAGCATGGCCAAATACAAACCTTGGGCAAAAAATACTTGTTCTGTAAATAGTGTTCAGACAAGTGCCTATCAAGATAACTCAGTAACCTGCACTGAAAGACCTGTTAATGCAGAAAATAGATTACATCTTCATCATGTCCCAGCAGCTGGGAAAACAAGTACCTCCTGGCAAGGAGTGCGTACTGCCCAAGCTGCAAAAGACTCTGCTACCGGTAAGACTCATGGTTTGGGGTTTGAGGTGGGGGCTATGTTCAGGCAAAAGTCTTCTTTGATTACATCACAGATTTGTTTTCAGTTAAAGCATCCAGCCTTTCATCCTTTCACACAATGCAGCCAGTTTTAAGAAGTTTTCATCATTTATCTTTGTCATTTCTATTCTAGTGGTGCCCAGAGGCCTTGCAAACATCGATCCCCATTTTTAATAGATCTCTACAACATTAAAAGAAAAGGAAGTGTTTTTCCTGAGATTATATTCCTAACTAATGAGCAAATAGGACAGGTGGTCTAAAGAAATGTGTACAAGGAAGTGACTAAGTTTATACAAGCAAGTTTTACAAGGTAACAGGGAGTCATATCTTCTTGTCCAACAGTCACTGCCACCTGAGTGAATGAAATGTAGATCTCCCACGTTTTTAAAATGCTGACACTGTAAATGCCTAAAATTATTAACTTCTAGTCCCAGTAGTACAATTAATGCTCAGAAACATTAAATGTAAGTTAAAATTAAAGAGCTTCTACCTGACATATATTGCTGTACTACAAAGTATGTCTGATTTATAAAGAATTCTAAAAAAAATTTGAGGATCCAGCATTTTATTAAAAATTAACTTTGGGAACAATATGATAAAGAGATTGGTTGTAAGATAAAGGAAAGATGCATAAGATATGTTGGGAGAATACACTTTAATCTCCTGGGGTTTACATTTCAAAACAGGTTTCCTGTTTTTTGATTTGCCTTGTTTCTCCTTTGCAGCCTAGGTACATTCTGTGCCTTGGCCACTGATGGCATCCTTGTGCTTGTAATTTCGTTGTTGCATGCTGGCTTGCCTCCTGTTGAGGATTGCAGCCGGAGGCGTTGCTCCTGAAGCTGTAGACCCTGCTTCGGGTACAAGCAGCCGTTCCAAACTACTTCACCTACTGGAATCAGCCCGAGGATTGGCCATGCAGCTCAAATATACTTTCTAGCAAAAATAAGTAATTCCCATAACTTAAAAAAATCACTATATTTCTAGTTTCATCTACGGTAATACATAGTTTTAACTATGGAGTGATTCAGAACAGCTGTTGTGTAAGAGCAGAGGTACATGAATATTCTTGGCCTAAAGCAGGGGTGGGAAATGAGAAATCTTATCTGCTTGTCCATTCCAGTTCAAAGTCAAATAGATGAGCTTGAGGTATGTGTGACTATTCGATTTTACATTGGAAGTGGATTAAGTCTTGCATTACTATGCCTCACCTCGCAGAGGCACTTGCCTCTTGATGTCCTTATTTGCACATCAGATCAGTGAATCAGGAAGTTTACTAGGTCAAAGTTGTATGCACTGCTAGTACTATCTTCACTGCAACTTCAAATGTGACATCCCCTGTGTCACA
This sequence comes from Galbula dea, assembly GCA_013399015.1. Classification (NCBI taxonomy): domain Eukaryota; kingdom Metazoa; phylum Chordata; class Aves; order Piciformes; family Galbulidae; genus Galbula; species Galbula dea. Next base: position 30,049 of record VWZX01009423.1, read on the forward strand.
CAGCTCCAGCTCTTTCAGAGGAAGGGCTGAGTAACCTCATTTTAAAAATTGAGTGGGTAGCTCCCTCTCAGTATCTGCCTAGATTTTATGTTTTGCAAGTCTTTTTTATTTTAAATACTCTAGATAACTCTTAATGACTTGCTATTATTTGTTCTGTTGCCTGCAAATGCACATAGATCACCGTAGTCTTTGTCCTGAAGTGCTTGCTATGAGAGACTGAATGCTGCATTGTTCTTGAGTAAAATATCTGCTGTGGCACTATTACAAAGTTCAGTGAGGTCTGTGAAGACACTGTGGAAAATGTGGTATGTTGCAATGCTTGGCCAAATGTACAGAAAGAATGAGTGAGAACAAGATAAATAAATAAAATTGTTATCCATAAGGATCTTCCTTTCATTGGAGTTCCAGGCTTCACATGGTGTATCTTCTGGCTGACACATATTATACTGTAGCTGGAGATTAGAAGTCCTTTGGGGTTGTCAGTAACATGCATTAAAAATGCATTCAGCATTCAGTGTGTGACAAATACAGGACTCATTCACACTTTCCTAGTTACACAGGGATAGACTGCTCAGTACCTCAGGCCCTTGAAGATAATATTGCATTTTCTATTTTTCTCATGCATTTCTCAAAGGAGTCTTTTCCTTGGCATGGGTCTATCATGTCTTGCAAGCAAATTGTTGACACATATCAATAATGCAACTTTGGATTTTGATTTTCAGAAAAACACTATGTGATTACTCTTTGCTTCTTTTTATGTTTTCCCCCATATTCAATATAACATGATCACATTTCTTTTTTTTTTTTCAGGTGCTATTCAGCATCATGTGTCACATGAATTCACATATAACTAAATAATATACATATAATTCATATATAACTAAGTGGTAGCCTTTTAAAGCTAATGTGACCCATGTTAGTATTGATGGCAGCAGCCAGATGACTAGTTTCAAATGTGCTCAATGAATTGTTTTCTTTTTATGCCAGTGGTAAGAATTCTGCTTTGTTAAATACCACTATAATAACAACTAAAGAAATAAAACTCTGTTAAAGTCACTAGAAGACCTTGTTGACTTAACCTGCTTATAAATGTCCACATACAATCCTTAGCTTTATCTTACAGTCTTATGCTAACATGAAATTAAATATGCTTTTAGAAGTGCCTGTTTCTCTCTTTTCACTGTAATAAAATACATGTAGGGAGAACAGATGTGCACACACACGTTTATAGAAGGTAAACATCTAAATATGGACAGAGACATTTGGTCACCAGTTTTAGTTTTGCTGCTACTATTCTTATCATGTTTTTATACAGTTTTTGTTTGGTTTTGTATGCATGTCATTTAAGGTGTTCCTGTTACAAGACAAAAGCAGGTTTTTGATAACCATGAAATTACACACAGAACTTTTGCAGAACACAGAAGACAAAGTGTAGGCTCTAAAAGCTGGAAGCCTACTCATCATGCACAGGTAAATATTAAATACTGTACAGACTAGAAAGCTTATTGATCTTCAAAATTGAAAGAGTTTCAGGAATATCAAACATTTATTCAATGTCACAAAATTTTCAATCAATAGGCATAATCACCTTGCTGTCACTGCTAATGAAAATAATAAAACCAACTAGAATGAATCACTGTACCAGTATGCACTAACATTTTTGCACTTGAAACATTTAGTAATATGAAATAATATATAAGTAGTACAGTTACCTTAAATTGCTCTTAATGATTCTTATCTTTTTTAATAGAATTCATTATGTACTGTCTATCTGAGTCCTGTTCAATCTGCATTTGATCCAGTACAAAATATGAATAACACCTGTAAGTCTGATGAAGGTATAGTAACACATGTCACTTCAATCCTTTGTTAAACATAAAGCAGTGACCTAATATATCCACTGTGTACCATCACTTGTGTCTTTTGGCATCAGTGATTCTAAGTAAGAAAAGGCAGTTGTCTAGACCTATATTTTTTCCTGGGAATGTAAGATACAGCATCATGTGTCATGATAATGATGGCTTTAAAAATTCAGTACAGCATATAGTTGAGTTCCATTCCATTCCATTCCTGTTTGTATTTAGCTGTATGATAGCTGGATGTATCTTACATAAATGATATGGACAGGTATTACTTGCTATCATTACGTATTTCCAAAGTTGGTAGAACTTGTTCTTGTGCCAGTTGTTGGATGCATTAGTGATTTTAATTATATACTTCTCTAATATATCATTTTGATCTTTTCATGTGAATTTTGTGTGTTTCACAGACCTATAGTCATGAAAGCAAGCAGTATATTTAAATGCCACAAGCTCTTTTCGTTTGAAGTTCCCCCTGTAATCTCTTCAGTTTCAGAAAACACTGTGGAGTTTCCTATGGCAGAAAAACTAGCAAGTACAGCCATTGCAGAGGATGGCATCCTGGCACCTGTGGAAAGCATGCACCCAGCCAGACAGCCCTTACTGCTTAACAGGGCTCCATGTCCAGGCATGAATGCACTTTCAATAGAAGAACAGAAAATTTTCCAGTCTCTTGATCGTCTCAATCAACGGTTACAGAGTAAGTTACTAATAAATAGGATCTTACAGCAAGGGATTAAATAACTTTCTATGTTGTTGCCATGGATTAATTTAGATTAAAAACATGAATCCTGTAATAAAATATTTTTCTTCTAATAGCAAACAGTAGATCAAAATAATGAAAACTTTCTTAAAGTCAATGAAATTAATTTAAAATAGTAGTGACTTTGCCTTGGTCAGAAGAACTGTTCAAAATGTGACTGGCCTACATGAGCCTTCCTGGCTTTGGCCTACATGATCATACAGGTCTTTCATAAAAATTACAATTGGCAGAGTTTCTATATTTTGTGTGCTCCATCCTGTGTTTGAAATCAGTGGAGGCTGAGAGACTTAGTCCAGGTGATGTCTTTTCTGGACTGCTTGGCTTTCCATATCATTGCAATAACTTCTGCTTGCCATTTTTGCTGTTTATGGAATGGCCAACTCTCCTGAATTTTACATTTTCCTTGGATTTTTTTTCATGTGAGACTTTACATGCCAATTATTTGAGTTTATAGGAGTCTGCTTCTTGAAGCCCATTGATTTTTGTGTTACTATTTCACTACTTTTCCTTCTGGACTGCACCATTTCATGGTCAAGTTACCCAAGCTTACCCCCTTATTGACTGGAATCAAACTAAAGCAGGTTTTATTAAGCTTTTGTATACTATCCATACATTTCTATATCAAATGGTGCATTGCTTGACTTTGAGGAAAAAGGCCTCAGTTTCCTGTAAACTTCAACAGCACATTAAAAGATCTCTGCAAGTACTTAGGAACTTTCTGCAGCTGTAGCTTACAGTTCTTGCTGCCATCAAACAGTGGTTCAGAATTTCATTTTATCATACCTCATGGTTATTCTTTCCAGGCAAGTAAAAGTGAAAAATTCTGTCTTTTATCAGAGAGGAGTTTTAGTATGATGTGCTTAGTTTAAAAAAGCAGGTAGGAGAAGAGAAATCCAAGAAAATAGACAATAAATTGCTGTATAAGCAACAGAAATGAGAAGGAAATGGAGACAAGGGGAAATGCAGCAGAACTGGGAGCAAGAAAGCTGAAGTTTCCAAATTCCAAATAGGAAAGCTGTGAAAACTGTAAGAAAAGCATGTAAGGAATATGACAGAAAATGAAAGAATCATAGGAGTTGACTGACTGCAAATTAAGTAGCAGTAAAAATTAATGCAATACTTATGTATGTATCTTAGAAATGTAATTAGCTTGCCTAATTATTTGAGGATTAAAACTGGTAATAAGAAGCTGGGAAATTTTACAGGTAGGCTTATAGGACCTGCAGGTACATGTGAGTAGGTACCTGTCAGTAAGTAAAGTGGTGTAAATACTTACATGTCATGTAAGTACACTGCTTTTTTAAACCATGACCTTTTTGAACTCCAGCTTTTTGGCTTTGTTTTCACATGTTACCAAATGAAGTGGCTAAAACTGTGCCTTCATAATGGTCTTTTTAATGAATAGCACTTAGTCACTAACCAAGTCTGGAATTATAGTTGCCAGCTTAAAGTAGCCAGCATTCTTTTCTCAAGCTTTTAAGTTTCTTTATCAGTGCTACATTTTTTTGTTTAGATAATAATATGCAGCTACAAACTTTACAACTGCAGATACAGCATATACTTCAGCAGCTGTTAGTGGGTGGGGGGGAAGAGCAATGCTACTAAATACATTTCCACCTTTGGGAAGTTTTGTATTGACTGTGAATCATATTTCTATTGTAGTATTTGGTTTAAATAATATTTATGATGTATTTTAATGCTATTTTTAGATGTTCAAGAAGCCATTACCAGAAACCCATCTGCTTCAAATGTTTTGCAGATAACCACCCCTTTAGTAAGTGTTTAGTTTAAATATATTCCCCTTTAGTTTCCACAAACTGACCTTATGGCTTACTTTATAGTAAAACTGTAATTGAAAATACTGATGTCAATCTGTTCAACTGCCAGATGTTCAGATTTCTAGAGAAAATACTCTCTATTCAGAAGGCATTTGCCATTTAAGTTTGAGACTGGAAAACCTCAGAAAGTATCCAGGCTCCTAACTTCCAAATAATTGCCTGGTTTTAAAGTGGGACTATGAAAAGAACACAGAGCACATCAGTACCTCTCTTCTTGTGAAGCCGAGTAGTAGGTGTGGCTTGGAGCCTCAGCTTCTTGTCTGCTGCTTCCTGTCTTACAAGTTTAATTCCTTATGGCTAAACAACTTGTCAGTTTTCGATTTTTCAGTGATTAGTGTAGCATAGCTTCCTTTATTAGATCTGTGTTTTACTAAAGCATTTTTGAGCTTTTTCAGAGCATATTCTCTGAGGCTTCCTTCATAGCCTGTCCTACTTAAACAAACAAACAAAACAAACACTTATTTTTCATCTACAAGATTTTTGTTTTGTGAATAAGATATGAACACTAGACATTTACTCAGGCTGTCCAGTCTTTCTAACTGTAAGTTCTCTGATGGACATTTAAGACATTTCTTTCCCTACAGGTATATACTTAGGCAGTCAAACAGGTGTCCAGCTGTAGATACCTATGCAGATCTCATGCACTGAGAATTCATGCTTGGAATTCTTCTTGATGATAAAAGTGAACAACTGTCATACAACTTGTCCTTAAAACTATAGATGACTGAGATTTCATCAAATCTTCTGCTATGGAAAGTGATGGGATTTTAAATTTTAATTCACCAAGACAACAACCAGCTTCAGCTCTCCTAGTTTCAAAACATCCTAATAAAGTATGGATATTCACTCAGTAATTGATGTGAATGACATTGTACCCTGTAATATCGACCTCTAGGTGCACCATTATTTGTATCATGGAAAACAGATCACAAGATGATATCAAATGATGTTTCTTTAATGTTATATTATGCATAATCACAGTTCTCTTTATAGAGATGTATATCTCCTCATTCTCCATTTTTTACAGAGTATTCAGCAATGTATATCCTCCCCTTTGGTGAAGACTACAATAGCTTCACAGCAGCACCAGAATGTCTCAGCTAGCAGTCAATTGCAACTGTACAGGAGACACTGACAATATCTGCTCCAGGATGCTGCAGCTTTATGTACTTTATATGTAACATGTATAAAATTAGCAACAAAGTAAAGACAATAACAGTAACTCAAATGATGAATATCAATTGCCTGGTAAGCATTTTTAGGGATAATTAAGTCTATTTTATTACACACTTTATTGTAAAATTTAAAGAATGAAAATACTTCACATTTTTAGCATTTGTATTGTTTGTGTAAATTAAAGTGAAAATAAAGTGCTTCTTAGATTATGTGTAAACATGTTTAGACATGAACATGCTACAATTTGTATGTCTTAGATGTCATTCAAAAAACTCCTCACTCTGCCTACCTTTTTTGCTGCTTTTTAAAGAAATTAGTCCATATTCTTTCTACAATAAAATTTTAGCATGGAAAAAAAACCACAGGAAAACCAGGTTAAAGTTTTAGTTTCCAGTACAAGCCTAAATACAGAATACCCACAAAGCTTCTTTAAATGTGCAACTATGTGCCTGATTTTCAGCTTCATTGGACACATAGGGATGGTTTCAGGTGCAAGCACACCTCAGTGCTTTCACAGAGAATGACATGCAAATGTCCCCAAAATAACTGTGTTTCCTCACTACATATCTTTTCCTGTGTGATGAAGCACAGCAAAAGGCTAAAGGCCAACAGGTGACATGAAGTTGTACAGAGGAGCTGGAGCACAAAATGAAATTTTTCATTCATAAGATTGAACTTTCACAGAAAGCAAGTGTGTTCTGCTTGGAAAGAAATTTGCTGCTTTACACTCAGCTGTCATCTTCATTTAATTTGCTCCTTGAGCTGCAACAGAGTAAATTGCCCCATCCATAAGTCATAGATTTATAAGGGAATGTTACCTGTGGCATAATAGTGTCCAGGAAAACTTGATGGTAATGAACACTGTAAAAATCTGAGGCCTGCAAGCAAGCATATGGTTCCAGGGTCAAATAAAGACAAGACTTCAGCAGGAGATGGCAGCTCCACAGCTCTTCTGTGGCAGTATGGGGTGTGTATTGATAAACCCAGCCCAGCTTTAGTCAAGAAAAGTTACAATAGTGTTATAGACACAGCACTGTCTTCAGCCCTATCAGCTGATACAAAGCAGAAGCCAGGGAGAATGTCCCAAATGGGTTGTGAACTGCAGTGGAGCAGAGACAGATGAGGGTGTCATTGACAAGCAGCCTACCAGAAGAAGGTGGCCAGGAGAAGGCCAAGGTTAGAAGAAAGGAGCTGATGTTAACACAATCTTTACGCCCCATCAGGGCATGAAAGCACCACTGTTAAGGTCTGCCTTCTCCTCCATCTCGTAGAGAGCAGCCTCCAGCACCGGGAAGAATATTATCTACCTCTACATCTAGGAGGGCATCACAGGCTAATAGGCACCACCCACTCCAGTACTGAGATCCTCAGAGGGGATCTGCTTTCTGAAGCAGAATATGCTGGAAGGTTTTGTAGGACAGCAGAGCTTTGAACACAGTGTGCCTTTGCAGACATAATTAAACCTACCAGTTCAATGATCTTATTACAAGTGTGTGTTTTCTAGAGGGATGGAGATATATAGAGCATATATGAACGAATTCTTAATCCTTAGTAATTAGCACTGCTTCTGACAACAGTAGAATAATAACTTTTTTATTTTGTTTTGAGATTTCAGGATGTCACACTGTAATGCATGCCTCTGTGTTGTTGCTACAAAAACACCCTGCTGCAAGGGGAGGATTTGTCTTCGTTGGGGGGGGGGGGNAAGCCTGTTTGATAGTTCTCTTGTAAATGAAATGATGACAATCCTCTTGTGACTAGGAAACATTCCAGAGCCGGGGTGTAGGGTTACACAATGGTACAGTGTCTTGCCCCTGATTTATAATTTGAGAAGCAGATTGCGTTCAGCCAGAATGTGAGTTGAACAATGAGGTTTCTAGTCCTGATCTCATTAACTGAGATTTATACCAAGAGGCTATTGTATCTTGTTCTTTTGGTTTGCCATGCCAGCAAACACTCATAAAGTTATTTAAAAAAGAAAGCTTCTGTCACACACTTAGGTCAGAAAGTTCTCAGGAAAATAGCTACTCAAATGCAGAGTGGTCTCAATCTGCACTTACCATGGCTTATATTTCTGGCCTTAATAAGTCTCAGAATGGGTACTGGATCAAACATCACACTCAAGCTTATTACATGTGAAGATTTGTGGAGACATCTTAAAGTGCCTTTTCACATATTTATGTTTGTTCCTGGTTGAGTCATTCTGAAATAGCTTATTATTTGCAAGTCATACATAATCACTGAAAGAATGTTCTTCCAGTGCAGAAGTATTTGTAGGTGGCATAACAATAATATCCTGAGACCTACTTTCCCTCCTGTCATCCCCAGAGCCTCTGTGCTAAATGAAAGGCCATAAAGACATGGCTTGGAACTTGCCCTTCACTGGCAGTTGAGTAGTCATTGTAGAAGAGGATGCACAGCACATGAGTTAATGTTTCAATAATGCTGCCAGGCAATTTGGCCTGATCACCAGTATAAAGAAAATGGAGGTCCTTTTTCAGTCTCACCACACTAGGAAATAGACTGGCCCAGCTGTGTGCTGGCAGTGCAGCTCTGAAGCCTGCAGATCAATTCTGCTACCTCAGCAGGAGGCTGTCTCAGAGTGTCACAGCAAGAGATGAAGTCACACAGAGCACAGCAGAATCCAGCACAGCTCTTAGGAGATTAAAGGACAGTGTGTCTGGAATACAGGAGGCATCTGGCTTCAAAGTAACTAAGTGCCACCCAGCTGTCATCACCACTTCTTCATACTCCTGTGAAACATGGACAAATTATCATTATCAAGGCATGTGACTTCCCAGTTCTACCTGCACTGACTTTTGTGCTGTTGCTGGCATAAATAAGCACACAGTGCAATTAACCTATTATTGATGGTCCTGTCAAATATTGAGTGCTGTAGTAACACTCCTGTAAGCTATGTTCTCCCAGACAGCTGATGCACATATCAGATGAAAGGCCACTCAACCCAAATTTGGTGGCCAGTTTGCATATATTAAACAGCTGAGAGTAGGTGAGGTGGCAGGGGAGCAGAAACACCTCAGGAAAATCTTCAGCTTGCAGCCAGCTCTATATCATGGAAAACTGCTCCTAAATAGCATCTACTGTTGCAAAGAACATGGATCAGCCACATCACACATAGAAAGAGAGTAACACTCTGCAATGCAGGGGCATTGAGGAAAGTGGATGTTGTGAACATTGACAGTGATGTCTTTGGTGTGTTCAGCTTGTACAGTGGAAATAGGCTGTGTTTCTCCCCAGTAAAGGTATAACAGCCAAGTCATTCTATGTTGAATTAGCAACAGAGATCACCCTTACATATCACCCCATACTGTGGGACTGCAGCTACACCTTCCTTTTGGTCACCTCTGCCTGAACTCCTGGTAGAGATTAAAAGAAATAATGCAACATCTTCTCAATCAGTTCCTGGCTTCACTGTTAACAGAATTGTTGCACAGTATTTTTACCCTTCATTTTTAAAGCAGATTTTGAAATGGATTCAGGTTATCTCAGCTTCATGTCTTGCATCATTGCTCTCTGGTGAACCTGAGGAAATAGGAACATCTTGCTCACTTTTTCTGTGCTATTGCTTTGCAAGCTTTTTTCCAGAAGAGTTCAGACTGTACTGCAATAGCAGCTTTGCTATCTTGCTAATGACTTGTTGCTGAATGCCAGACAGCCCAAATAAGAAAAAATGAGGATAGTAATGGATTACATTTTCTAGGCAATATGTGAATTATAAACTTCAACTAACTTTGGTAGTCTTCTGCTTAATCTGTATATTTTCTCCTTTGGCTGCATGTTTTGTGTTACTTGATAGAAAAATCACTTTTCCATCTTCTTTTCCCCTTCTTTATCTCCCATCATAGCCACACTTGCCATAAATCTTTTTTTCCATCAAGGAAGTTCTCCTGTACAAGTTTCCTATCTAAGTGCAATTGATTTCTAGCATTTTATGCTTACTTTATTATGAAGAACTGGAAGAGACAATCCACAGAGTTTGTCCAGCTACTAAAGCACTGTTAAAGTGCAGTGATCTGTCAGGGCAAGAATTAAAGCAATGAATCCTATGTAAAATCTTTGCAACCAAAAAAACCCATTTTCTGTTGTCTTCTGTGTTTCCTTTCTTGGAAAGATCTCAGCACCATTCATACCTCCCTACTGCAGTACTTTCAGCAGGATTGCTAATCCTCCTCTCTAAAAACTGCACTTTTCATGTTGCTGAGCCCCCAGCCCCAGATTGGGAAAAGCAGGGCTGAGTTAATGCAGGCACTAATCTCTGCAGAATATTTTAATTTGGCTATTGGTAAAAATACAAATTCAAGACAAATATGCCACTGTGAAATCATCAGAAGTGCTTTTGTTTTTATTTCATTTTGGAAGGCAAAAGGGTGAAATAAAGCATTCAGCATCCTGAAATTACTGTTGTAATAGTTCAAGAAGCTTTTAGTGACAGGTGAAGTGACAGGGTTCAAAGTTCCCATTAATGGAAATTGGGTGTCCACATTTTCCTGAAAGATTTTAAAATCTGAGATATGATTTATAAACCTAGTACAAACACAGCATTAGAGCAGCCCCTATAAAGAGCAACAAATATACAGAGCACGTTGTAGCAGTTCAAGGTGAAACCAATGAAAATGCCTAGTTCAGTTCTTGAATACCAAAGTGTAAAATCCTTTCCAGAAGTCATGTAGAAGAGACTTTTAAAAATAATTCTTAGAATCATACAGATTTTTCCTGTCTGCCTGGGTCAAAATTTTCTTTCAGTGGTATGTAGCTGCCAGCCATGTTACACTTCCCCTGAGAGCTGACTACAAACACATAATTCTGTGGCAGAGCACTTTCAGCCCTGAACAGTCCTATCAATTTAGATTGGCACTGCATACAACATCTGGCCCATAATTAATACAGCATTTTAAGATCTTTCTGCTACTATTAAATGCAAGATATTTTAAATCAAATGAGTATAAAAGTTACTCTTTTTTTTTTTTCCCCTCCCTGGGGAAGAGAAAAACTGAAAGCTTAAAGAAGATGGAGTTATTAACATATTTTAAAAAGCAGAAGTTCTAGATTTCACATCTCTGCCTGTTCCTCAGATCTTTTTTGTCCTTAATAAGGTGGTTCTCACACATTAGCATGTGGGGGTATCAGATAGCCCTTTTGTGCTTATTCATTTCCTATAAAGAACGTAACTACTGTGGCTGCTCATGTTTCCTTTGGCAGCTGAGTAACTGGAGGTTTAACATGTCATAAATCTGCAGCTGTAGCAGATCCCAGGTTCCACCAGCTCCATGGCTGCTGAGTTTGCCCTGTGTTTATGTGTGTGTGTGTGTCTCTGTGTGTGTGTGTACACATATATGCAAGAGTTGTAACCAGCCCTTGCCTTAGCTGCCTATGCTATACCAAGGTACATGTGATTCTTTAAGTGCAGCTGCAGCAGTGTTTTGTGATCCCTGATTGCTGTGACCATGATCTGGAGAAGCAGGTCTCTGCTTTGCTTCTCTAGGCACAGATATTACTGAGAATCCTAGAGAGGAGCTCTCTTCCTAGGCTGTGACTCGTACCCCTAGAATCCCACATCTAATGAATTCATCATCACTGTTGTTCTGATAATTTGTTCTCAGATTTTCATAATAACTGCATATTTTTTTTCTTTAGGGCATATCTATACTGCTAAACAAAAGAGGGCCAGGCAATGAGGTCAGGCATTCACACTTACTATCATACTGCTTAATTCTTAGTGCTCTCCCTGCCTCTGTTTTGGGCTGCTTCAGTTGTCACTAAGAGAAGTCAGTTGTAGAGGGACTTGACCACGTGGAGTGTGGACACAAGCCAGTCACTACTATTTAGCCTCAAAGCTTGAAGCAACTCAGCAGTATAAACACAGCCAAAGAGTCTGTATGATCAATGAGATGAAAAGGAGCAAACAATCCTGATTCCATTTAATGTCAATTCAGGGCTCTTAACATCACCTTTCCCACAAATCAGACTGTTGTATTGTCTAGCTTTTGACCAGTGATAGGATGAGAGTTTGAGAAATCTGTCTGTTCTGATAATACTGCAAGGAGTCTTCAGGCTTACTAACAACACTTTGCTAGGGCATGGTCCATAAAATGGTAAAATAAAAGTCAGGAATAAGGAAGACATTAAAAATAAACAGGATCCTAGGAAGGGCATTCACTTTAATTTTATGTTTATTTTTCCTCACAGGGGAAGAGGCAGAGCTTGCCAGCCTTCTAAGTTGCTTGTTAACTGCATAATGAATGGGGATGTTAGCTCTATGTTTTCAGTTTCCTTAGGTAACCAGAGGCCAATGAATTTGAAGGTTTTCTGTTAAAATTTGACTACATCTATGCAGTGGCCACCTTACATATCTAACATGACCTTCACTACTCCCAGTTTAATCAAATGTATGTTACAGACAATTTGTCAGACTTACAGTTCACAGGATATTTGGCATCATTGATTTAATTTATGACAAATAAAAGGACATAAATATATAGGTAAAAAAAATTGCTCCCTGAGACCTCTTGCTTATTCCTTGAATACTTTGCTGTTCCCTTATTCACTCTAAATGTGTGTTCTAAATCCAACTTTTAAAAGTATGTTCTTTATAATTATGCATTAATATCAAAAACTTAGTTATCCACCAAGATGAGTTTGCATCTCGAGATATTCACATGTGAATAATATGTATGCCTCCAGCCCCTCTGCTATGCAAATAAAAGGCAGGAATCAATAACTGTAGCAGGAATAGCATCTGAAACACTTCCAAGGACCTAAAATAGAGAAGAGAGATGGCTAGCAAGGAAAGGAAAAAAAAAAAATCCCAAACAAACTTCAAAAAACCCCAATACAACCAAAATCAAATGCACAGAAAAAAAAAAAGCAACAAAAAACCCAGCAAAAAAACCCAAACCAAACCAAAAACCAAAAAAAGCTTGTTTATGAATTAACTTTACCTTCTTTACCTTAGAAGAAGAAGAAAAAAAACAAAGACCTTACAGCCAATTCCAGTTTGTCAGGCATAGGAAGTTCTGTTAGAACAGTCTTTGGGAAAAATCTTCTCTCTCTGTGCTTATGGAATAAGGAAATGCTCACAAGCTCTTTAGAAAATTAAATAATGTTTCTGAAATGTATGGATATCTCTAGATAAAGTATCAGGCTGTGTACCATTCTGAATGCATTCAAAAGATGATTTTGTAAGCTCTGAAGGAAGTTATAGGTTTATGAAGTGCCTCTTATGCTTACCCTTCTTGTTATGTCTTGGTTATAGGCTTAAAAGCCCTTAACACCTCTCCTACAGATTACAAACTCCTTTATTGTAAGCATGCCTGGCAGAACTAGTCTATATTTTGGCAAGTATCTCTTGGACTATTGTTATATAATCTCTTTAAATGTTTCTTCCCTGTTACTTTTTTCTTTTTTTTTTTTTCCTAAGAGGGTCTTAACACCCAAACATTTACTACTGTAGTCTAAATATTCCTCAGACAAACACCAACATGATTAGGAAGACAGCTGCAACTCTAGAGAAAATGACAAGGATCCCATTGTTCTTTGGGGAGCTAAACTGAGCGCTGTAAATGGTGTATCATCATTCAGAAGAAAAATGACAGCACCTCCATTGAAACCTTTAGCAATCACTACTTAGTCTAGCAAGAAGAATTTTAATTCAGACATTGAAATAAAGAAAGAATTAAAAGTAAAATGTTGCCACATCTGTTTCAGACTCATTGCTAAGGAATAAAAGCAGGTTATCCATTCTTTATCACCTCAATTGAACAGGAAGGACAGTCCAGTTTCTTTTGCAGGGAAGGGAACTGACTGGTTTCCATCACTTTTCCTAGTTTGTAGCTCAGTTTGGCTTCTTGTTATTCCAATGAAAGGTATAAATTCTTGTAAACACTCTAAGAAAGCTTTTGCATATCATTTTATTCACATGATACTGTGCAGAAAAACAAACAAGTGAGAGTCTTACCTGGCCTGTATCTTAGAATGAGTTTGTAATTTCCTCATCAGGACAGTATTGCTTTAGTAACTGAGCCATATGCACTCATTTGGAAGGCTAAGAGGAAGTTCATCTCTTTTATACCAGTACTTTCAGAATGGAGTTAAAGGGAACATGAGATGGATGCTGATGTTCTAACCACACAGCATGATTTCAAAGACTCAAAGACCAAAAGGAGATGGAAACATCTGCTGGGGAAGACAAAATAAAGACAGATTCGGGAAGAATTTTTTACAGTTGCTAAGTACACTAGCCTGCTGTACACACTGTGGACCTGCAGCAGACTTGCTGTTCAGTTGTCTTGCAGGTGCAAACTTATTCTCACCACATAAATTACAGAAGCAAACTAGTGTACATATCTTCTTATCTGCTGGCATCTGTAGAAGAAGTGGCAAGCTCCCTGATTTGGTTTCCTCACAGAGGACAAGCACAAGATTTAGGCCACAAATTTCATACTTGCAAATGAGAGATCCACACTCTCCTTGCAGTCTCAGGCTTGCATCTGGAGAGAGGAATTGCTTCTTTCAGCATAAATTCTGAGGTGTACTACTGTCAGGACATCAGTGTTTAACATTGCACAGCAAATCACGCAGCAGCTTGGAACAGAAAAGAGAGAAGAAAAACACCAACTGATCCAGGAGGAGGAGTTTGCAAAGATAACATAGCAATCACATTCTCTGGTATGTTATTTTATTCTGTTGTGTAACTGGAGATTTAGGATAAGCAAGTTTTCATTAGATAATCTCAACTTGTATGAACCAAAACCAACTTCACCAAAACCCAGGCAGAATTCTGAATAAAAAGCCTCTTAAGTTTCCTGCCACCAAAAAAAACATGGCTTGGTAGGATAATCAAGAGTTTGGTCTTCCCCAGCCTGTGAATTCAAGACAAAATGATTGTGCAGACAGATCTGGATTTCTGGACTCTATATTGCTGCTCGCAGAGCCTAAAATTTCTGACTCTAAAGAGAATTTCACCCTGGCATTGAGGAAGAAGCCTAGACACTTGGTGACCTCCATCGTAAGCTGTGGAACCCAAGTTTTAGACTTCTGGCTCTGCTCTGGGAGACTGCATGGGATTGTACTGATTACTAGAAAGCCTCTAGACTTCTCCAACACTGACAAAAAGCCTCAGACCCTGTATTTGCTGACTTCAGGCTGTGCTGCCTTAAAGCACCCAAAAGAGATATCCTTGAGAGGCTACCCTCACTCTCTGTCTAGTCCTTATTGTTATAGCTTGTTTTTTAAGTTGAGTAGAGTAACAAGAACCTTTTGCTCTAGACATTTACATAGGTGTTAATCTACTTCCAGGTACTTATTATTCCTAGGTCTCTAGACATGTCTGTCTGTCCTAGAGTTGAACAAAGACAGTCATAGTGCCTGATGCTTAACAAGGAACACATTATTACCAGCTCTCTGGCAGAATCTTAATCTCACTTTGAGCAGGTCAAATTCCATGAATCATCTGTCCTACTCTACTTTTCCATGACAGAAGGTACTGGTGTTACCTCAAGAAATAAACATCTTGGCTAATAGTCTATTGGCTGCTGTGGAATCCATAATGGTGGAGGAAAACAGCAAAACAGTTGGCTGGAAATTTTCAAAGAAAAAGAAATAAAACCCCTACCCCTAAAGAATTTCTCTTGGTATTTTCTTTATTTTTGTGGACAAGTCTACAATGACCTTAGTCTAAACTTTGTGGAACATCTGTCTTACACCTAAATAGCACCAGGATTCAAAGCATAGACTTTCCTCTTTCATGGGACTCCCCAAGCCCATTTCAGAAAGCATTCCCAGAGATGTCCTGGTAGACAGAATCCTGCACAAAATAAGAGAGCCAGTGGCTGTGGTATCTGCTCATCTGTGTGGATAAAGCTGGATCTAACCCACAGGAGAAATGTGCATTCATGTATTGCCTTTTATAACTTTCAGGTCAGAGGGCGGTGTAGGACAGATTTCTGTCAGTCGTCTCTTTCTGTGTAGAAGTGTAATACTTATTGGGCTGAAGAGCATAAAAAAGACCATAGAACTAGTGGTCAGAGTATTCAACTGAAACCAGGAACACTTCTATCCAAGGGCATGCCTCTGTTCTCATAATTCATATGACTTTTGTCAGATACTGTTTCCTGTTGGCTAGTTTAGGCATCTGTTTGCTTAGAGTGGGTCTTTTGGGGCAATCTCCATAGCTATTCACACTTTGAAGTAATAGACATGCAACTAAGAATCTGGATCCTGATGGGCATCTCAATCCAGCAATGCTACCTATGTCCTTTGTGGGTCTAGTGTGGAATTATGTGCTTAAATTGCAGCAGAAACTTTGTGGTCACATTGGGAACTGACTTCTTTATTTCTCCAAGGCCCAGAAGAAGCAACTTACAGTGGAGCTCATCTTTTCCTCCCCTTTATAGGAACAATAGATTAGATTAGATTTCCTTACACAGTTGCAAACAATAAAAAAGCAAGAAAAAAATCTGCATAGGAATTTAGACTAAATGGTTTAAAATAAACCCCCAAATAGAAGGTATTTTGTAAAGGTCAACAAATACTGCAGTTCAGCAAAGATCTCATAATTTTAATAAACAAATGTGAAAACAGAGCAGAGTCTCTACCCTCCCAGACTGGCAGAGCTTTTACATCACCAGTCTCTCAGATGGCCTAGGTTAAGATTCATGATTATGCAATGAAGGATGCTTGTCAGACTGAATGGAAGATGACATTTGGGCACCTTATTTTATAATGCTTCATAAACTTTGTTTGAACAGTATAAACAGTAGACAAAGGAAACTCGATTTTGCAATAAAAGCTATTTTTATGAAAGCAAAAGTCACATGACTTCTTACCCAGCTTTTAAGGGAGCAATAGAACTTGCTTTGCCTGCCAGCCCTGAAAAAAAGCCTGATGTTAAAGACAGAGCTCTTGTTAGGCAACAGTGCTACATTTCAAATCTTACTTGTTTATAGCTTCCCCCCTTGCCTTAACCCCACCGTCTTGATGAGAAGAAAAAAAACCCCAAATGCAGTTAGGCTTAACCCTTCACAGCCCTTGACTTTGCACTGGAGACCACTCTGATTTTTCACTGGGTAAATTTTTCAAAGCAAAGGATATTGACAGCATTGGTGCTGGCTCTGTTTAATGTCTTTATTGATGATCTGGATGAGGGGATTAAGTGCACTCTCAGTAAGTCTGCAGACAACACCAAGTTGGGAGGTAGTGTTGATGTGCTTGAGGGTAGGAAAGATCTTCAGAGGGACCTGGGTAGGCTGGGTCAGTGAGCAGAGGACAATGGGATGAGGTTTAACAAGGCCAAGTCTCTGGTCCTACATTTTGGCCACAACAGCCCCATGCAAAGCTGTAGGCTTGGGGATGAGTAGCACATGTATAAAGCAATATATCACACATCCTTTTTTAAGCAGAGGATATTAATGTAACATTTACTCTGATATACCAAGTTAATTAAATTAAAACAGGCAACATGGACAAATCTAACATAAACACAGCCATCTTTCTACCGTGTAATGTGTTTCAGGCAGCAACAAGAATGGGCTGCTCTGTAAGATAGTGTGAGCTGGGAGGTGAGGGTGACAGAGGCCAGTAGGGTAGTGACCCCCTGACACAGTCTTGTCCCACAGAGCCACAGCCAGAAGAGAAAAGCAGGTTTGGTGACAGTGACCACATTCAGCTGACAGTCCAGATCACCAGACAAGTCCAGAGTGATGAGAGAGGTTGAGTCTGAGATCAGTTGCAGGACTGGTGGGATTCATGGCCAGGGACAGGTGTGCTGTTCATGCAGCTCGAGCAAGAAGCAGGGGCAACAGCTGGGGCTGAAATGCGGCTCCCAAGCCAAGAGGATGAGTCTCCCACCAAGGTTCCTTGAAGCTCTGTTCCACTCATCTCTTCTTTCAGCTGTCTGATCTAAGGTCACAGCGGAGCTGGGCTTGAGTGCAGGCAACAATATCACTGGAAAAAAAGCAGTTGCTGAGCATCTGCAGGGTCCTGACACTGTGTTACAGAAATAAACTTGCTAGGATAGTGGCAGATTAACTCAATGGATGTGACACCAGCCTAGTAGTTGAGATACTTCAGATGTAAAAGCTGTGAGCTTGGACTTCCTCATGCCAAAAGAGGTTAAAACCCAGATTTCCCTTTTCCTGGGTGAGGGCTCTAGGTGCATGGTGTAAAGATGGCTACCATGAGCCTTTTGGCTGTGTTTTAAAAGAAAACTTCTGGCAGTTCTCTGCAAACAGAGGTATTGGTGCCTGCCTTCACCTGAGGATCCAAGCCTGGCTCCAGAGCAGACAAGGACTTCTGCCTTGCAGCCTCGGGTTACTGAAGGGCAATGCTCAGAGAGGGTGGAGAAAAGGGGGAATTCAGATATATCACAGTCTTTCCTATTTGCAAATTTAGAAATATTTTTAGTTGGCTTCTGATTGGCTTCTCTCTCTCTCACAGAGCTGAACCTGGACTCTTTTAGCAGTGCAAGTGCCTAGAATTGGACAACAATACCCTGTAAAGCTTTTGCAAGAGCTTCACTTCGCTGTGGCATGAAGGGGAGTGTTTTGGTCCCCATTACAGACAAGGTGCAGGATCTGGACTTTAATTTACTCTCCATCAGACTTTTCCTATAGTATTTTAACACTAGAAAGACTAATTTATTTCACAGATGCATACTGATTATTATCCCTTTCCTTGTCTATTCTACTAATTCATGTGGCATAACTATCCCTTAGCAATACTGAAGACTTCTGCAGGAGGGAGGGAGGAGCTGCTGTTTAGGTTCACCAACTTCCTGACTGGAACAGGCTGCTGCTCTGTTACCAGCTGACCTTTGCCTTAAAGACTGATGCACTTTGCAGAGGTGCAACAGGGCTGGTCCTCTGTAATTTGTTCTTCGTTTGCCATGGAAAGAGTGCTTTGTTTGCTTTGCACTTAAGGCCCACAGTTTATTCAGGACTGTAAAACTCTTCAAAATTGCATATAAGTAAATATGTGAAAACCAAACAATGCTACAAATTAGTCTGGTCAAAAGTGAGGGGCTACTACTGCTTTATAATATAGACTTACAAGATTTCATTCTGCAGAAGAAAAAATATTTTTTCCACCCTTCAAATATCTTCTGTGAGACCATAAAATCCTTAACTTTTTTAAAGACAAAAGTTTGTGTTTAAAAGAGTACTGTTGCTGACTTTCTACTCCAGGCTGTTGTGAATGACATCAGAGATAATGAGGTTAGTGTTTAAACTAAAGGTCCCAGTTTAACTTTTATTATTGTAAACTGCTTAAAACTGGAAATGTTGAATTATAAAGCTACAATAGGTAGATGAAACAACATTAAATAAATTAATTCCATAGTTTAGAGCTTCCTGTCCTCATCCTCCTGAGCTGGTCCTGAAGTCCTTACTAATTTCCTTACTCTTTATTCATCAAAACATTAAACACTCTAGATTTCAGCAGGATTTAAACATATGCTTGTTGATTCAGCACTTTAATCAGAGAAAATCCTCACTGTAGCCAGGAGGGATTTTCGCCCCAAATGACCTAAAATTTCACTTTTTTTTTTTTTTTTTAACCCTGTATTTGACTCTGCACAACTTGAAATTGAAAATTTATATGCTTGGTGGTTGTTGCATCACTCCCTGCCCAAACCAGTTCTTTCACTTTGGCTATTTAATCTCTGGCTAGTAATATTAGTGGCAAGAGGAATTTAACAGATGGGGTAGCACTGCAGTAGGTGACGATGTGTTGAGAATAAGGCTATAACAATTTGTTTCAGTTTCCTCCTCTTTATATGGTATTTAAATATTAAGAAAGGCACACTCTATCCCTTCCCGAACTGCCTCTGCCATTTAAACATCTTGAAGTATAGTGTAGCTTTATTTTCTGTCGTTTAGTTGTAGTAAAATTTGGGGGGGGGGGAATGTGGAAGCATTTGGGAAAACACTTGGAGAAAATACAGTGGAATGGCTACTTAAATGTCACCTAGCTGCTACACAGTAAGTTGGTCTCCTGAACTTGGTCTGCAGCCCGCTGGTGAAAGCACTCCTTTACAAAATTTAGTGAGCATGTAAAGAACAGTGAACTCTATCAAAAATTATGTTAAAGTGGGGTTTCTTAGAAGGCTTACGGTACCTTTTTCCTCTAGATTCCTTTGGTACAAGCCTATTTAACATATCTTACAAATTCAATCTGTAGGATGTCTTTTAGAGGCTGATGAGAAAAAGGGGTGTACAGTGGCAGTTTCAACTTTGCTCCCTGCCATCGTGGCACGCTGCACCTTTCTCTTCTGCTTTCTAAGCAAATCAAATGTGGTTCACTTTAATTTTGATTATTCTTTTTAATTAGAAACAATCAAAACCACTGCTAAACTTCTTAGAAATGGGACTGCTCTTTAGCTTGAGCAGCAGATGAATGGAAAAATGACATTTTTTGAGATTTGCAGGAAAGTGAGAGCCGGTTTTGAGGGGAGGAGATTGCTGAAAGCTACAGCGTGAGATGTGCAGCAGCCTTAAAATCTGTTTTCTCTGCAAAAGGCAGGGAATTCCCCAAATTATGCAATGTGTCACTTGCTTTACTGGACTTCTCAGAATAACTTCCGTAATAATGATGCACCTTCCTTAGATTTTCCCATGGGGTGAGCTTGAAAACAGGGTCTCGCTATTCCCAAACGGCTCAACATCCTGGGAAGAAAGCAGCAGCCCTGAGTCACTAGAGCTTCGTACTTGCTATCTTTGCCCTTTTCACAGCTTCTTTCGGCATGGCGCTATTGGGGGCGGCGTTGATCAAGTCAGCGGTGGCAGTCCCTGCCTTTACACGCCGGTCTGCTTGGCAAGCCGGAGTTTTCTCAGTGCACGGACAGCAGCAGACCGGAAGAGGGAGCAGACTGAAGTTTATTTAGGGGATTTGATTAGTAAAAATCCAAGAAATCCTGTCAGCAAGCGGACAGCCGTAACCTGCGCCTGCCCGGCTAAGTGCTGAGCGGCGGAACGCTCAGAGCAGGGCTGAGCCCCACGGCGGGAGCGCGGCGGCAGAGCACCGCCCCAGCGGCGCCGTTCCCTTGGCAACCGCAAAGCCGCCAGCGGCTCGGGAAGATGTCTGCTGGGGAGCGGCGCTGTGAGTCGGGCTTCGCTTTCCGCTCCCTGCCCCAGAAAACTTTCCCTTGCCTGGAGGACGGGGACATCGGCGACCGACTCCTCAAATGGTGGTAGCCTGCTGCAAAAGGCGCCTCGCTTGGGTTGGCGGGGAGCCGTGAGAGGCGGGTGGGAGGGAGGAAGGGAGGGGAAAGGGCGGGCGGTGTTGAGGGCTGAGGGCGGCACAGCGCCTTTAGCTCTCCAGCTACGAACTCTTCGCGGCTCAGTGTGCCTGTCCTCACGCTCCCCTTAGTTGGAAGTCTCTTCTCAGTTTATTTCACGCACGTAAAATGCTTGTTCCGAGGAGCAAAGCGTTTATCCTTGTCTTCCAGAGTTATCCCACATCTATCTCAGTTTCGAAGCGTTGCTCTGATGCTGCGTGAGCAGCGTTTGTGCTTCCCTCACTTCTCCAAGGAGGGACGGGAGGCGGTTGTGAGTGACAATGAAAAGAAAGAGAAAAGTATAATTATTGGTCAGAACAGGACTTTTATGTAGTGTATGTAGGCAAATCTGCACAGTAAATAAATACCTATCATGTCTGCAGGATATTTCATCTCATGTTTCCATTTCAGGTCCATGCAAGGGAGAATCACAGCACAAGCCTTCAGTTTTGACCAGCAGTTTAAGCCCTATCAAAAGGATGAATTCGTTTTGGTAGTTCTAAGTCCTTTATATTTTAAGTTGACTTTTTTCCATGAAATTTTAAGTATTGGAAAACTGCATAATGGCAAACACTGTAGCAGTGTTGGCATGCTATTGCCTGCTCCCTGTCTCCTTGAAAGTAGATGATATAGGTGTGGTGTTCAAGGCTTTGTGGGTTAACTGTATTGTCCAGTAAAAATATTTTAGTCTGTACTAATGTTACTCTGTTTTAAGAGAGAACAGTGTAGTCATTCAAGATTCCCAAGAATGGGAATCTGAACTAGATGCTGATTTTGGCCACCACATTTAATGCTGGAAAGTCCTCAGGGGGAACTTTAAACAGTGTACATGCAGTTGACACCCTTGGTCACAGCTATTACTGCTTAGTCACAGTAAATGCACAGTGCAGCTACACGTGCATATGCACCTTAGTTCTAAAAATAAAAGATTGAAAAATTTATTGGATGCTGGAATTTTGGGCTCTGAGCTTTTTGAGGCTCAAGTCTCTTGCTGATTTTGTGTCCTCTACTTCAGCTGTCTGCAAAGTCAAATCTGTTCATCTGTTTGCAGATGGGATAAAAAATAATCTGTGGTTTTAGAGACAGTCTGGGGTTTACATCTGTTGTTTTAAAAACAACTCTTTGATTTGTTGTTTGTCTACTTTATATTGTTATTCTGGATTAAGAATTCGGCCTCTTTGTATTTCAAAAACATTCACACAGAAATACACCCATGTTTCTTCTCCCACAGATAAACATTTCAAATCATTGAAGTTAACAAAATACACATTTACATTCTCAATGCTTGTCTGTTTTGAATTAGAAATGTAAAAATATCACTGTGAAATTATGAACTCTTGAGTAGCTATACGTTGAGAACAAAGGGACAGTTACATTATATAGTCTGATCTCTCTGTATGCCAGAGACGTAGTAAAGAGATCTGATGATGCAGAGGCTTAAAAATCCATCATTTCGTAGCAGTTTCTTCAGGGGTTATTCACTCTGCTTGTATACATATACATAAGTGTGGGGTTTTTTAATTGGCTTATGTATCATTTAAACTTGTCAGCTTCCAACATTACAGTATATGTATCCTTTTTTTAATTGATAGATCAGCAAGAGTAAGTGCTTTAAAACTTCCCGTGGAACAACTTCTGCAGCCCTTCAGTAACTTAGTAATTTCTTTTGTGTTCTTCAAATGTATTTATAAAATATAAATTTTACAATCATACTTAGCATTTCATTTTTCAGCAATATTGCATGCATCCATTTTCTGTGCCTCCAAGGATTTCATACAACCTTTTTGTGGGTTCTTGGACTAGAAATGCTTTAATGTAAAACCTTATTACTGCATATATAAATATATACATGAAATATCCTGACTACATTAAAGATACTGGCTCCAAAAAGTTACAAAAACAGGTATTTGATAGTGTAATGTGTACTATCCAAACTGAAAGGTCATACAGAATCTGCTTATTAATTCGATTCTTATAATTTGCTTTGAAAGTATCCAAGGCACTATAAATTATGATTTTATGTTTAATTTCATTAACTTGTATTTTCTTATTTGAATATTATAGGCATTTTTTAATGATCAAAATGTGAACTCCAGTTTAAAGTTGCTCTCAGCTTCAGGACAATGGACTACATTGGGTAAATTTAGAAAAAAATCATCTTAAATTACTAAGTCTATATTATAACTATTTTCCTCTAATTTACCATTTTGTAATAATGACAGTTCATATACATATATCTTCACCTGGTTGACATATCTGTAAAGAATGGCTTCTCTTACTAAATAGTCATACCTAGTTTGTTGTCTCATTTGTTGTCTCTAATTGTCCTGTTTTACACTTACTTTCCCTTGAGCCCTGCATCAGTCCATAGACCAAGCTACTGTAATTGTTTTTAAATGACCTTCAATGTCCAGTTGACCTGATCATGTATGCAAACATAATCAACTGCAATAATTGTGGAATTACAGTACTACCTTATTCAGAAAATAATTGGAGAAAGACACTTTTCTATAGATGCAATCACCTTACTTAAGACAGATCTGAGATTATTGCTCTGGTACAAATTATGTTGAGAGAGCAGATGATTACATAAAATGTGGTCCTGAGCTTGTGTAAATACTCTATCTGCACAGCAAAAGTGATCTGGGTGCAGAAAGAGAGCCATGGAATAGGTTGCTGTAGTTGAAATCATGGCATAAGGTTGACTTCTCATTTGTTCCCATATTATTAACTGCTTATAACCCTTGATTATGTCTGTAGGTGGAGAGGAGATGCTAAAGGAGAAAGTCCAAAAGCAAATAACACAATTTTATGGTGCCACTTTGCAATTGTATTTTTGATTCTATAAATGACACCAAGATTTCATGGAAATTGCATGTAATAATGTAATGGGATTTTATGCATATTGTGAACTCTGATATTTCCAAAGTGATTTTCCTTAACAGGAATATTTTAAAAGATGATAGTAGGAAGTCCTCAGTTTGTGGTGTTTTTTCTGCAGATACTCTGCTATGTGTGAATATTTAATGGAGCTTTGGGAATTTTCTGACTTTTCCCTTTCAGCTCTCTGGAACTGGCACAGTTTTTCCCCATTTTATACAATGACACTAGACATTGCCACCTTTTTGTCAGCAAAATCCATTTTCCAAACCCTGTATCTGGCTGTTAAAACAATTGAAAGATATAGGAAGCAAAAAATGAGATCTTAAGTCCCCCTTCAGATCTCTCTTTTTCACTCTGGCAAGCAGAAAGAAAATAAATATATTTCAAACCTTTGGTAAACCTCCTCCAGCTTTAGGCAAGATTTCTTTTAGGCTATCTGTCTGTCTAGCCTTTGACTTGCCAGCCCCTGTAGTGAAGGTCGGTAGGTTACATACCTTGTGTTAGGAGCGGAGGGTTGCTTGCCAAGCATCCCAGCTTAACTCCTGATTGTGCTCAGTCTTCCTCAGCACAGAAGTAACGCATTTGGTTCTGAGGACTGGAAGGGTTCCCTTTCTAAATCCTGAACAGCTGGTATACCCCATTTGCTCTTAAAATTTCATCTTCCCATTCTTTGCCTATTTTTGGTGAGGAATGTTGGCACATTTTTCTAAACTTAGTCTTCATGTGCATTTTTTGAAAATATAGTAGGAATGAGCTTTGAGTGGGAGGAAGTAAAAAATAATCTTCTACTATTTTCTTCTTCAGACATGCTGACATATTAATCCAGATACACCATTTACTTATCACTGTGGAGTAGCTCTTTTAAAAACAATTTTCTGTTCTTGAAAGAAAATGCAGGAAATTGGCTTATTTTGCTTTTTAGAAAATCTGAAGAAAATTTCATAATCTGGGTTGATTCAAATATTGCATTTATTCCCTTGCAAACAAAAATGTTAGTTTTTTTCAGGGAGGGAATATTTTAGATGCATAATGTAAGTGGGGTTTCTTAGAAACCTCACTTCTCCTCCCTGCCATGAGCTTGGGCAGAAAGGTGTCAGGATTATATAAAACATCAATATAATATTACTTTACAAGAGCATTTGTTTTCATAATCCTTTTGTCTTTTTCCAAGCTGTGTCCCCTTTTACCTTCTCAATAAGAATTTTTCTTTTTAATTCAGTGGGAATGGTTTCACTTTCATATTTATCTCTGCCTCTTCTCTGTTACTTGCCTATCTCCTTTTTCCTAAAATCTGTTTCCAAAAGTTCTTTTACTTTTTTTCCCTCCTGTGTCTAATCTCATTTTTTATTTCTCTTGACTGCTTTTCTTCCTCACCTTAATATTATCAGACTGTAATAGCCTCATCTGCCATCTGTTAGATCAAAAGGTGACATAAAACATGGGGTCCTCAAGGAATGCAACATGTACTCTCTTCTCAGCTCCTCAACATGCTGGGATTCCTGGTAGAATCTCACAATAGTACATTGTCTCGAGGGTTCCAGCTTTAACATTACTTGAAATATAACATTTTAAGTAAACAATACACAAGGATATTCTCTAATCTGCTTCATCTGATCAGACAGATACTTAATTACCTATTCTCAGACTATACTTTCTTCTCTGTTGTGGAAGGGATCATTTTCTCCTCTTCCTGGCTGAATGGCAGAGTACTAGATAGTTGTGTCATGTGCCTTAAGCTTCCCCTTCATCTGTTACTCTCATAATTCTAAAACTGAAGCAGCAAAAGGAACAAATCTGGTTCATACCAGTTTATGTCTTTGAGTCTTATAGTTTTAAATAGCTGCAATGAAAACTGAATAGTAGTTTTTCCTTGGGTGCATTACTGGCCTTGCACCTGTCAGTCATGGGGAGGCAGGGCTGTAGCTGCTTAAGCTCAATTAAGACTTGAAAAGTTACCTTCCAAGGGATAAGTTTGCTGTCTTTTTGTGTAAATAAAGATTTATCATTTGCCTAAGAAAGATTCTTGAGTTGCCACATGTGCTTGAAGCTCTAATGATGGCTATCTTTGGAATTAAGTTTTTAAGTCTTTAAGTTGCAAGATGTTTCCCTGAGGTAAAAATCTTCCTTGAAATTTGGGGGAATTGTAAGTATGCCTAAGCTAGGGTTTATCTGCCCCATACTAGATATGCAACATGTTCATTTAAATGTATACTGTCAGCACTTTATAGATATACCAGAGCTGGCTGTTATAAGAAGCTTTATCTGCTTCTCAGCTCTTTGTTTTCACTTGCGGAGTTGTCAAGGCATTTCTTCTTCCTATTTTATTGCTTACTTTTACAGTGTTACTAAAACTGGTCACTCTTGTCCAGGAAATTCTGAATCTCCAGTTTCAAATCTCACCTCTCAAATGCAGAGAGAATAGAAGCTTCCAGTATACTTAAACTTTTCCATTTATAGTTTGATTTTCTGAACTACTAAAAAGATTACAAAGCTGCTTTTTTTTTCTGATGAAAGTTTTCATGAAATGTTGTTTCAGAGCAGAAGTGTGTCTCCTTTTCTCCATCTCTCCCAATAAAATCCTAACAGTTTGAAGGTCTTCAAATAGCTCAATTTCTTACACTTTGAGCTCAATAACTGAAAATGGTCTCTTTTTTCTCAAGTTGTTTAACATCTGATTTTTATTTGTCTTAACTCACTTTTGATTCATAGGTCTTTACAAAGTAATTTCTATGTTAGAGGATGATTTAGGTCTTATTACATCTCTTATGAAAGAAAAAAATCTATCCTTATGAAAGGAAGCTGGAGAATTAGAAGTTAGTGGAGTCTGGAGGTGAGCTGGTGGGAGGGAGCATAAAGAAATAAAATACAAAAATCAGGTGGGTTTTTTTTCCCTTGGGTTGTAAGTCACTTTTTTTTTTGACTTGTGTTTTTGGATATAATGTCACTACTTTTTTGATAGTCATTTTGTGGACAGGTAGAAGAGTGTCCTAAACCTTTTTTTGTTATCAAAAGGTACCCTTTTCTATATCGCATCTGTAGATATGAAACTAAGCAATTAAATGCTGAGCTTGTCTCTGTAGTCAATTTTCTCTGCATCACATTGGCCAAATAAAATAATCAGAAAATTACATGCCAGTATTTTGAGCTTAAGTAGACAAATTTTCAAGCCATCAACTTTAAGTTCTCTAACTTTTTTCTTAGTTTTGCTCAGGTAACTTGTACAATTTACCTGAGTTTAGATACCAGAATGTCAGTCCTACTTAACCTATGGATAAATAATCTCCATGTAATACTATACAGGGGAAGTAAAATTCCAGGGACTTTTTTGAAGTGTGAGGAAGAGAAATTTTAGGTTATGCTATGCTTGCAAAGATTAGAATCAGAATGAAATTATAGGTACTGTTGGAAGCATCTGAATATGTTCTAACATTTGATGTGAACACTTGGACTGTAGAAAGCAGATGCAACTGGACAGAGTCCAAAGCTTCTTGACCATGGAGTCTAATGCTATTTGAGAAGCCATAAGTTATCCAACACCATGCATACAGATTTGTAGATGTAACACTGTATATAGAGAAGATATGTGCCCTTATGGACTGGTACCTCATTAAGGAAAATACTGTAGGGCATCTGAAATGGCACTAGATATCTATAAGCAATGGGATCAAGCCTTGGATGGCTTACAGGCACAGAAAACAGAAAAAATTACAGAAGAATATAGTCTGTCCTTAATGATTACAGAGGTAATGCTCCAGATTCATACAGGAAATGCTGATAGTGCCTTTTACATCTGAAATACCTGGCTAGAGAAGCTTACAGTAGCTGCAAAGTAACTTTAAGAAAGTTCAGCTGTAATACCTAACAAACCAAAAATTTGTCAGAGCTGTGTTCATTTTGGTTTTCACTTTGTGGGGTGCTGTTAGCAGCTATTGACTTTTGTACTTCATCTTGCCAAATTTGGTGTTTGCTCTCAGGTTCTTTAAGGCTTAAGCTGTGGAATGTGATTTTCTGAGGGTGTGATCTGGTGTGATGTTGAGTTCACCTGGTGTTTCATCTGTGACTTGTTTCCATCGATAGTGTTACCAACAGGGGGAGCACACACGAGCCTTAATGGAAAGAACATTCAGATGGATTGAATGTGTTCTCTATGCTTGTTTCCTTCTTAACTTTGTTTTTTGAGGGACTGTGGTTGACTCATGTCATGGGTGGTTTTTTTAAAGAATATGCCACACAACCATTTAGAGAACCTGATTATTTCCACACTGTATCAAATTACAAAACCATTGGTAAATGGAAATTATCCTACTGTATTTCTTGCAAGAGACTTGGAATCAAGCCTTCCTATATATTTCAGGTTCCAAAGTGACAAAAATTGAAGCTACAGTGGTGCCCTGTACACAGATTTCCATGTCATTTTTTGATCGACTCTACTCTGGAGGAGTTGTTAGAGAAACTGGAGATATTGTGAAATGTTATGATGACTATTATGATGATATTCTCATCTCTGATGAATTAAGGAAGGTCAGTATAGCAATGAATAATTTATTATCATTTTTCATCCTCTGTTAGGTACCCTAATGACACATTTTTCAGGTGGGTTTTTTTCTTTCCCCAACAATACATGTTTGCTCTGGTAAAAATGGGCATCAGTAGCCCTGTGAATGACTGAGGCACTGTGATGCCTCAATATGTGGAAGCAATGGCTGTTTTCCCAGTGGGCCCTCTTTCCTTTCTGGGTGGCCATCTTTCCTTATTTTTTTCCCTTTTTTCTTCTACCTACCCTGTGTCTCAAGTAGTCAGTGCATGGGGAGATGGGGAGAGGGGGAGGAAAAGGAGCTACTCATTTGTCTAGGAGAGGAAAACTAGTGGTGCCAGTAGAGAGGTCCCATGCTACCCAGAGCTGTGGGTTCACCCAGCCTTCCAGGTAGTTGGTGAAATTGAATGTACTCGATAGCTACATGCTGAAGCATTCCTAGCCAGGAATGCTGATCCTATTGGATGTGTGGGCATTTAAGGAAAGTCACCTTCATGTATTGTCACTGAAACAAAGGAGAGAAAACTATGAAAAAGGAAAAAGGAGAAAGGCTAAATATAACTCCTGAACAGGCCTGCAAGGTAAAAACTGTTTGTTACACTCCTGTGGTATAACAGAGAAAGGATTTTTCTGCAAAAGAGTGTCCAGAGTGTCTCTAACAGTGGCAGCTTCTCAATAAATCTATGTCTTCACTGTGTTTCTTTTGACTTCATAAGCTGAAAGTTCTTTTTTTTTTTTCTTACTCCTGTTTGTTTAGCATTAGCAAAGCATAGTGTGGGAGAACTGGATTTTGCTCTTCCTTGTATATATAATCAACATAAGTACTTAGTAATTATAGAGTCACACTCATTCACACTTGGCAAATCCTTTGAAGGTAATGTATTTGAACCAGTGACACTGGTTACAGGATGTGGCCTGAAATACTGGTCTGTCTTGTAAAGTTCTGGGAAAAGGAGAGAACTCAAGCTCATGTTTGAACTTCAGATGTGGTTTGTAGCCTAGCAGTTCAAAATATTATGTATTTATTTGTAAGCTGAATATGTGTGAAATATTTTCTGAAAGTTAAGTATATTAATGTAGGAAAGTTAGACACTTAAAATGAGAGATCACTGGAGTTTCAGTCTCTTTCCCTTTTCCTTCCCTTGGAAGGGATGTGTGTGTCTGCATTTACAAGTTGAAGGATTCACATTTGTTTGAAATGAATGTGATTCCTGCTCATAAGACTCATAATGGCAGGCAGGACTAAGAGTCAGAATCTTCCAGGAGTGACTTCAGATTAAATTAGTTAGGTCCCTAGGACAGTAGACTGTAGGGGGCAGCAAACTGTCTATCTCCTGATGTCAGAGGGTGACCCTCAGCTGCAAAACTCCATGTTTCTTTCCTACTTGCCACCTCTTCTGTTGCTAAAGCCAAGAAGAAGGTTGGGGTATGTATGAGGTGGCCATCAACAAAAGTTGCTGCCCTGACCCCTTTTTACTCAAGTTGTGTAATGATGCTATAAAGAAGGACAGAGAGTGGTAAACTCTGGCTTTGACCGGTTTGCCTGGGTTGGCACCTGTAGTTTGGCTGATGTGACTCAAAAGTCTTGTAGCTATACCTGAGTTACAATTCCTATCCACCTTTACAGTGCACAGTGTTGGGACTAATCTAGCAAGTCCCCTGTGTTCACATAATATTGCAGCAAAAGACAGGTGAGACAGCTGGATGGCATGTCTGATTAATCCAGGCTACAGATAAAGGCTCACTAGAGTCACAGTAAAGAAAGAAGTGACTTTGAGTGATCTCCTCTGGGACATCCTTGGGATTCCTTTACAAATGTGAGATAGCTGTCTAAGCCTAGAGTGAAAAAGCAAGTGTAGGCAGAGTTACCAAAGACAAACGAATTGCCAGTGATCAACATACCAAATATAGCTAGATTAATTTCAAATTATTGATCATGTCATCAGCCTGAGCAATTAACCAGTAAATAACAAGATGCTTGAAACATCTTCCCTTATGTCTTGTGGACACAAATTGGGCAGTGATTCTGTTTTATTGCATCTATAAATCTTGAACATGATTGCATCATTGGAAGAAGGATTTAGAGAAATGTACTTACGTATTTACATCCCTAGCTCATATATTTTATATGGACATAAACTTCATGTGACATACAGAAAAGTAGTTATGTTGTTTATAAACTTAATCTCAAATAAGAAATTTTCATCTATCTAACTTCTTTGTTATTTTCTTGTTCCACAAGGTCTTGCTTGTGGAAGATTCAGACCATTATGACTTATTCGGTCAACAGGATCGCAAGGAATTTCTGTTCTGTCTTTTTAAGCATCTTTGCATTGGAGGAACTCTTTGCCAGTTTGAAGATGTAGTTGGGCCATACTTAGAAACTACAAAAGCTTTGTATAAAGACTTAGTGAGGTAAGTGTTTTCTGTTCCATGCAATTGCACATGTATGTGCTGTGCATAAATACTTTGTGCTGACTTGTGTAAATTTTTTGTGTAATGGGGCTGTTATTTCATCAATCTGCAAGCTTATTTGTTTTCAGCTGTCAAAATACCATGTAACAATGGTCATCAATAGTCACCAGAGCTTTCTTTTTAGTGTGATTAGGTTTGATATTTTCATATATACATAGATGGAAATGAAGTGGGTTCTTAATAATACAGAATATAAAACAAAAGGATACCAGTGCTTCAGCTCTACCTTCCCTTTTCTTTTAAACTGATCACTCTGCACTTGAAACAAGCTGTCGTTACTCTAATCATTGGCCTTAGTTGACTCTGCATTGACCACAACTCTTTCTACTCTTCTGTTGTTGAAATGAACTTGGACAAAGCAAAAATCCAGTCAGTTCTTTCACCGTATTGTCTCCCTTTGCTGTGGAGTTGTTTTCTCCTAAACATGTTCAAGTTTTTTTCTAAGCCACTCCTTTACCTTCCTATCTCTTTAAAACTTTTTTCCCTTCTTTTTCCTTCTTCTGCTGTAAAATTTGGTAAGGACATCCAGGTAGTTTTTGTCCCTGCTCAGTGCAAGGGGTTCACTAGATTACCTTTAAAGGTCCATTACAACCCAAAACATTCTATGATTCTACTTTAAATGGTAATGCCATGTTCAATTAATAGTTTAGAAGTTAACTAGTTGAAAGAACAAAGGAGAATATTAAGACTATTTTTAAGGCAATACTAGGCTCATCAAAAAGACAAGATTTTTTTCTAAAATCTTATAGGAAATTTAAAAAATAGCAGAAATTGAGCAAACAAACTTGTCAAAGACAATCTTCTGT
The DNA here is from genome assembly GCA_013399015.1 of Galbula dea. NCBI lineage: Eukaryota > Metazoa > Chordata > Aves > Piciformes > Galbulidae > Galbula > Galbula dea. The sequence goes on from VWZX01009423.1 coordinate 61,672, forward strand.
TTTCTTTCAAGTCAGCAAGGGAAGAACCTCGTCTTATTTTGGCACATACATTGTTTTGCCTTAAAAATTAACCCAAGTACTAGAAATAAACACTTAGTCTGAAACATTACTTACAGGAAGATAATCACGAGGGGAATATTTCTCAAGGCAGTGGGATAAATAAGACGACTTACTCTCTATCACCCCTTACTTTGGTATCCTAGATTTATGTAACATAATTAAGAAACCATGAATTGTAAGTATTGTTTTCAGACACAAGAAAAGGAAGCCAGAGTAACTTAAATACAACTAGCTTATGGGGGTGGTTATATATGGTAGAAAGTGCTAACCCCACTAATTCCCTATATCTTGTTCTGAATGTTGTCACTCTTTCAGCAGAGACAGTTAAACAGTTTCTGAACTGCTCCAGTTCATAGCCTGGTAGGTTAGCATAAACTGAAGTCCATGTGAGTTTGCCTTAATACGCTGGTCTGTAAACTGCAGTGGCTCAGAAGCTGAGTCATGAACCGGTCAAGCTGTCCCTGTTGGGAAGGCAGTAATTCCTAGAGGGGTGGTAAGGGAGACAACTGGGGCCAGTACCAGTTTCAGCAATACTGTCTTAGTCCACTGTTGAGTATATCAACATGTCAATTGCAACAAAAACTTCTGAGAAAGCCTCCTTACTGACTCACTCAGGAAAGATCACCTTCACAGTACAGGCTTAATTCATACATGACTGTGTCATTACAGATTAAATCAGTTAATCAGAGAGAAAATGTCTTTTATTGGTTGGAGAGACTGAATCAACAGAAGTTATGTTTGGTTTGGGGTTGGTTTGTTCTTACAAAAAGAAATTCTGCAACACAGTTGTAATAGGGGACTGCTGTCACAGGCTGCTTGGAGCTAGTGTGGTGTACAACAGGGCTCTGTTTAACACACATCCTATAGCAGCTTGGCTTATGTTGAGGCCTTTCTTGGGAACTGAGCCTGATTGTGACAAGGCAGGTTTTGAGCTCTGCATTTCTGGAACTAAGTGTGGAATTTATGTGGCTCACCTGCTCCACAGTGAGTTAATATAAATAGGAATCTGTGAAATTAGATTAATACAAGTTACATGATCTGATTTATGAAGAAATGTAAGCATCACTCTAGAGCAGATCTGAGGAAAAATGAGGCATTTAAAAATACTTTAATTTAAAACATGTTGAGATGCCTGGATGCTTTGCAATAACATCTTAGCGTTATTTGTAATTGTGATGGAAGAAATGGCAGTCTTCACAACAAATACAGTCTAAAAGTAGAAAAATACAGAACTAATAACTGTCTATACATACAGTATTCCAAAGGAAGATAAATGAACCAAACCTATAATTACATATTAATGAAAAAAATCAATAAAGTCTTCATTTCTTCACCAGTACTGCTGCTGCTTATTGTAGTCTGTGTTAAGGTGCAGTTTACTTTGCAGGTTTTGTTCTCAAAGAATATATTGCAAAGATTTTTACAAAATGTTTAGATGAGTAACTTCTTGTAGCTCTCAAAATGCAAACTTTATATTGGAGTCATCTAGGCCTTGGTAATGCTGCTGTGATTTAGTAGCTGAAAACAGTGAAACCAACTCAGATAACATGATACATTCTCTAGTTTTCAGTAAAATGTTGTAATATCCACACCATCTAACAATGGTCATTGTACCTTTTCATGATCAATGTGGCATAGATTGAATTTTAACTATTAATTTGAGCTTGATCAAATTTGAGTGAGAATACTGCATATGTTAAAAATGTATTTATTAAATCAAGGATTCTAATGATCAGTGCTTACTGTATGTATTAAGTATGTGTTATTCCCCTATATTTCAGTGTTCAAAAGAATCCTGAAACAAAAGAAATACATATTATTTCTACAGTCTTCAGAGTGTCTGCATATGTAAGTATTAATATTTTTATAGTACAGGATTTTGCTGCCAGTAACATGCATAGCATGAAAATAATGCATTGACATTTACACAAAAAAAGCATAATATTCCATTTTAAGTGGTTATTTTTCCACAGTTGTAGGGTTTTTTTACATGAACTCTTTCCCTGATACCATTCTTTTTTCTTGTCCTCTTTACTAACTCTTCATCAATAACCACCAGAAAGGTTGTGGTGGTGACATGACTGCTAACCTCTTCCCCCTCTCTTGCCAAGCCTCATTCCTATCTCTTTCTCTTGCAAAATCATATGTTTACCATAAAGATAAGTTTGAGAACTGGCTGTATGTTTACTAGATTCAGCATATCTGTCACTTAATTGTTACAGTAGGATGAACTACTCCAAACTCTTCTTGAGTAATCAGAATATGTAGTAATTAAATGTCAGGTAATGTACCGACTTTCAAAAGAAGGAGCTGATGTCATTTCAGACTGCACGGACTTCCCTGTAAATTGCCAATAGCCCAGTTGGTCTGTGGGTCATCATCTTTTAAGTACTCTGTGTGATTCACAAAAGGCTTTTGAAAAGTTTTTGAAAACAACCACTTTATGGCTGTATCGAAATTAACCTTTCTACTAGGCTGCAGAGTGTAATAAAAATAAAATGAAAAAGCAAAACCCTGGTAACTTGATGTTTTTCTGTTATTACTGCTTCCTCCACATCTCTGAATCAACTGTATTGATATGAACTTTGAAGATTTCTATGTTTAGGTAGATGCATGATATTTAAGAGCCTCCCTCACTGTCTTTGCCATATATTACATATAATCAGTATTTAAAAGAAAAGAAGGGAAGAAAAAAAAGGACCAACTTTGGCAACTTTTTGAGAACAATCAAGTGGATGGACACAAAAAAGTCCAGTGTAAATAAAGAGCAGGCTACCCTCTCTGTAGCCTTGGAGGGAAATTGGGCTTTACTGCACATTCTGAAAATTTGTGAGGTGAAAAGAGAATCCTGAAATTCTGGTTTCTTGTTTTTGTTCTTGAGTTGTTGATCGATTGTTGAACAATTTTTTAGCGTGCTAACACTGCCTTTAAATAGTCAAAACTCAACTGATATTGGTTGATTCCACAAGGACTGAAGGATTGGGATCTTCAGTAGCAATGGGAAAAAAGTTTAACTAGTGATCACATCTTACTTTTGGTTTTCTGTTGCTGTTTTCAGTTTCATCCATGAGCTCAGGTTATTTTTGGATGAAACCTGCCTGTGAAGGCATTGTGATGCTGAGTACTGTGAAATCTTAAAGTTTGCTCTCCTTACTGTAGTTGAGAATCCAGTGTTGATTACACACACATCCCTAAAAAACACCTGAAAAGAACGAGGCAACTTAAAATTGGAGCTACAGAGCTTGTATGCTGCATTGTTTAAAAATAGAATGCTATTTTTAGCTTGTGGCATTTGAATACCATTGGAAAATGCTGAGAATACACATTATCAAATCTCTACCTGTCTTAATGCTTTTATGGTGGTTCTAATATTAAGATTTCTAGTCTTGAATAATCCCACAAAGGAAGACACCAGAACATATGGTAGAAGGTTCATCCTCTTTGAAATAACCGGAGAGAAAATGTGATGCCAGTAACAGCTACTGGATAAAACGGTCCTTGGAACAGAAACTGGAACCCAGACCTTTTCCTTCCAAGCTGATGGCCTTAGCCACTGAGAGAGGCCACAGTTTTCATGTCTCAGTGGTCCGAAAAATGATGGATTATTTTATGCAGAGGAAGACAGTTTCAACAAAAGTATCTGAAAGATGTGACTCTAGTCTGGAACAGTCTGTGGACCTGGAGTGAAAAATTTTCCTGGAGAAAATGAATATATGCAATATAGCAATTTCCCTCAGGCAGAAAAGTGGAACAGAAGCTACATCTCTTCAACTGTTGTAGTAAGGTGTTGGGAAGCAGGAGGAAACCGATAATGTCTTTTAAAAGAAAGGAGGTGTCAGCTACACCTTGACCTTTTGTGTTGGTGATGAGCTAAAAGCATTTTTTCAGAATGAGGATTTTGGAGCTAGGTGCCTTGATTCTTTTCAAACACTTTCTGAGGAGTGGCTCACAAAATGTTTTCAAAGTTGTTAATAAGAGCTGTAATAAGGGTTTTTCTCAAGTGCAAGTAATTGAAACTGAACAGATGCATTAGCAAATGCTAAGTGAAAAAGAATTACTGATAGAACAGCTTTATGCATTAATATGGAGTCCTTAATTTTTTTTCCGTTTCAGAGGAAATGATTGGACCATTGTATATTTCATAGTATGTATTTTAGTCTCTAATTGTGTAAAGAAATGCTTACATGTTCAATTTTACATTTTATATTGATATTACATCTACCTCAAGTTTATCGGAACTACTCAGAACTACTGTGTATTTTGTAGTGTTAGGATCCTCATGGGGACGTAGTGCTGCCTAAACAAACTATGGTGTGTTTATTCTATTTTGCCTTGAAATAAACTGTTGCAATTGGAACAAAATGATACAGCACATTCAGATTTTATGAATTCTCTCATGGGTATCACTATTGTTACTAATACGCATTGTTTGTGGGTTTTTTTACCTCCTCTCAGGATGATAATGGCCTATGTTACCCTTCAAGCAAAAGGCACGAACAGACTTTTGCCTACTTGATTGTGGATCCCTGCAAGCGACATGTGCACACTCTGTATCACTGCTTTGGTGGAAGCTTATTTCCTAATTAGTTACACCTCTGGCTGTTCTCCAGTTTTGTAATGGAGGTGGTCTTCTCTCTGCATGAGTTCAGGTAGAAATTGACTAGTTTTCTTATGAGAAAGGAAGTGCTCCTCGATTACACACTGTATGGCTATGTGTTTACCTAGATGTTACTGTGTGGCTACTGACAGAAGTTTTTCAGTATTTAAAAGGCATACTTTTTGAAGCTGTTTTCCTGGCAGTTTTATCCACCCTTCCCTCACCCCTTTTATCTAGTAAAAGATATTTGTCTAGATGTCTTGTCTCCTTATGAACCTGCTTTTCAGCCCACGAAGCGTTAAGTGCAGGGAGAGGCTCTAGTTAGTGAAACCTCTGCAGAATGGGGAGAAAGTGCGTGAAGCGACCCAACTCGCGCCGTTCGACCTCCCGACCTCCCTCCCTGCCTGCCTGCCTGCCTGTTCCCCTTAACTGCCCCTCACCCTCCAGCCCCCACTTCGTTCCGCTTGGTAACTGCCCCGGGGGAGGTTGGTGCCACCTAAGGAGTGGCCGCCCCTCCACCGCCAGGTGAGACAGGAGCCGAGGGCCGGCAGGCCGGGCCCAGCCTTCTCTTCACCCTCTGTGGGCCGGACCCCAACACCTCAGCCCCGCTTCTGCCCTCGCTACGGGAGGGGGCTGGCCATACCGAAGGGGACCCCGGGCCGAGCGCTGCCTACGCCCCGCGGGCGGGATGCCTGTGGAGCCGCCCCCCCGCTCGGCAGCGACTCCCAGCTGGCTAGGGGCAGCGGGGCGGGGGGGACACCGGGCCCCCTTCCGGGCCGCCGGGGGAGGGGAGCGCGGCTGCCTGGAAGTTGGGATAGAAGTTCGGGGAGGCAAAAAAAAAAGTTCTGGTTGGCGGCACCGCTCCGTGGCAG
>VWZX01009423.1:67297-241452 GCA_013399015.1 Galbula dea
GGGGCTGGGAATCAGGGCTCTGAGCCGCCGAGCCCCGCCAGGGAAGCGCCGGGGGGGTGGGTCCCGACGGAGCCATGGATCCCGGACAGCCTCAACCGCAGCAGCCGCCGCAGGCAACGCAGCCCCCGGCCTCGCAGCAGCCGACGCCGCAGCCCCCTGGCGCGGTGTCGGGGGCCCCGGCCGGCGCGGCGCAGCCCCCAGGCGCAGGGCCCCCGCCGGCGGGGCACCAGATCGTCCATGTGCGGGGCGACTCGGAGACCGACTTGGAGGCGCTGTTCAACGCCGTGATGAACCCCAAGGGCGCTAACGTGCCGCACACGCTGCCCATGCGGCTTCGGAAGCTGCCCGACTCCTTCTTCAAGCCGCCCGAGCCCAAGGCCCACTCCCGCCAGGTGAGGGGGAGGGGGCGGCCGCGCCGCGGGCGGGCGGGAGGCGGGGGGCGGCTCGGCCGTGCGCTCACTGTCCCTCCCCGCCGCCGCCGAGCTCCTCCGGGGGAGATGTCGGGGGGAAGGGGGTTGGGACTGTAATCTGCCCTTTGCGGGTTGTGAGCGGGGTGGGGGGCGCCCGGCCGAGGCTGCTGGGCTGCTCCCTGTTTTTCTGCGTCCCTCGCCTTGCGGGGGAGTCTGTGCTCCTTCCCCCTTCCCTTTATTTTTTCTTCCCCAGGGGCGGGGGAGCTGCGCCGCCCCTCAGCTCCCGCGCCTCAGGGCGCCTCGGCCAGCCGGCGCTGCAGCGGGAGGGCAGCCGGCCGGCCGGCTGTTGGCCCCGGCCCGGTCTCCAGCGGGGCCTCGGGCTCCACATCCGCTCCTTGGCGAGTCCCATGGCCACTTTCTTGGCCTTGCCGGGAAGGCGGCGACGGTGGTAGTGAGCCCTTAAAAGTTCGGTGGAACGTTTTGCTTGACAAGACGGGGCGGATTACGCTTTGAGGTCTGATCCTCCTGTGTCGTGGGGCTGCCGTCTATGGAGGGGGAAGTGAGGTTCTGCCAGACTTACGCCCCCTCTCCGCCCCCCCTCACGTCCCATCCCGTCAAACAATATGGATGTTGCTTTTCCACCATTTCATCACTGCGCTGGGCTGAGTAGGATTAACCCCCTCCCCACACGCACACTTCAGAAGTTAATTCCCGAGCCGCCATTCAGGTCTGACGGCGTCAGGGGTCCGCCGAGTTACTGCCGGCACTCTGGGCAGGGGCAACTTGAAGTCGGAAATGTCAGGGCCCGGACGCAGGGCTGGGGGCTGCTGGGGCCTCAGAGGGGATCCTGGGGAAGCAGAGGGAAGGGAAGATACGGGGTAGGGCCGGCGCTCGGCCTCCGGGAGCGTTTAGTTTTCAAGCGGAGAGACTGTTGCACCAAGACCCAAGTGTTAGTACGAATACGACTGGAAGTTAATGTTTAGGCTGTTGTTACCAACTTTTTTGGAAGGAGGCTGTGCCTACTCCAGTGTTTTATTAAGTAATGAACTTCGTTGCTAAGCTATAAAATAGGTTTTATTGTTGGCTGTTGTCACTTTATCTGTGTAGCCAGTAGGAGTGAAACTTGCTCTGTGTACTGCTGCCTGGTACTCTTGTTAAGGGTCTGTCAACATTTCCATTATTAAACTTCTGTTTTGAAGGATTTATAGCTTGGCTTCAGAAGTTTACTCCAGGCTGAACCTTGGCACGTACTTTCTCAGCCTAGGAGTTAATTCATTTTCCAAATACTCGAAAAATCAGTCTGGACTTCATATGGTAAAGCTGGAAAAAAAATAATAATAAAAAAAGGGGTGGGACCGAGTTGCTTCTGTAGTTCTGCTTGCTTCCGAGTTGCAGATCTTTGATAACATGCTGAAATCCAGCAAGGAATGAGGTTATTACATACAGTTTTTTCGAAGTCGTGCAAATGATATCGCAGTTCCGTTGTGCACGGAGGTGATCTGGTATGCATTCAGCTAACACTTTGTGCTGTGTCTTGCTTGATACAGTAACTGCAGTTAAATAGCTATCGCATTTGAAATGCACTTAACGTGTGTGACGTTGATACAAGTTGTACTTCTAAGCTTAGCGTTATCTAGCTTGTGTATGTTACTCTTCATGTATAATGTATATTTAGTTGGATCACAGTTCCTTCTACCACTTAGTGATTCCTAAAAAATAAACTTGAAATCCAGATACAGCCAGAGAATCATTTGCTTCATTGTGGACTCTTTTAAACTAAGACTGTTTTAGTTTTCCTTTTCGTTTAGTTGTACCACAAAAATATTCTAACAGCAAAGATCTTTTAAGTTTCTGGAATTCTCCCTGTTTCTTAAGAATTAAAATGCCTCAAATTCAGTTGATTTGCAACTTCCAAATTTGTTTGAATACAAACGTAAAATAATTCTTTTCCAATTTATGAACCTTCACTTGTGCATGCAGGTGTAGTGTAGATGTGGTGCTTGGGAACATGGTGTAGTATTTGACTACACAGTGTGAGGTCTCCTCTAACCTAAATGAGTCTCTAATTCTATGATTGTATGAAACAGAATTGTCAGTAAGAGTGTATGAGTGGGGCCTCGTGTATGGTGCAATACCTTATGTAGAGAGGTGTGGCAAGGGCTGGTACTTGCATCTTATTATAGGCACCCGTGTTATTCTGATGTATCTACAAAAGCAATTAATTGGTAAATACATAAAAAGGTCAATACATAAAAAGGTCAATATTACTTTAATCTTGTTTTCAGAACTGCTTTTTCTGTTTCGCGGTGGAGGTGTACTAAGTACTGGCAAGTAACTTATATGTATGACTGATGAATGGGTTTGTGAATCATTTCTAATTGACTGGTTAAACAGTTGGCTGAAGCTTTGCTTGGATGAAGCATGGGCAAACTCATCAGAGGCTCCCAATACCCTTAAAACTGCAGTTTGTGTGTGGGATAGGAAATACTGTGTTCAGTCTTGTTATGTAGGGGTTTTTGTGGCTGAGTTGAGGAGTCTTCCTCCCTTGGAACTCGCTGCTGTCAGTTGGCATTTTTTTGTTGCTTTTTTCCTTGTGTAATCTTATAAACCCCTGCAGAGGGTGTATGTGTGGGTGTCCTTGCACCCCTACGTGCCTATTTCAAAAGGATAGTGAGAAATTAACTCCTCCAGCAGTAAGTGGGTGCTGTGGTAATTGGCGGATGCTGGTCAGTAATGAACTGTGCAGAATGCAGTTCAGTAATGAACTATGCAATATGCTGTATAAGGCCTGCATATTGTGGACATGTTTTTTTCTTAAACTTACACCAAGGAGAAGACCTTTACTTTTCAAAATAAAACTAAAGGCACTAGCACATACTTATAGTGAATATTTTGTGGCTTGTACAAGGGCTTTTGTGATGCTAGTTAACCAACCTGCTTGGAGGTTCTCTTGAACAGCAACAACTGGAACTTCAGAATGACTTATGAATTTCTTCTGAAAGGTTTATTTGAAGTTAAATGTCTTCTGACAGCTGCATTTCTCCTGAAATATGAGAATCTTAATAGGAATAAATTTCACTCCTGGCAGGCCAGCACTGATGCAGGGACAGCAGGAGCCCTGACCCCTCAGCATGTCCGAGCTCATTCCTCTCCAGCATCACTGCAGCTGGGAGCTGTTTCTCCAGGGACACTTACACCCTCTGGAGTAGTGAGTGGACCTGGAGCTCCATCTTCTCAACATCTCCGCCAGTCTTCATTTGAGATCCCTGATGATGTACCTTTGCCACCAGGTTGGGAGATGGCCAAGACACCATCTGGACAGAGATACTTTCTTAAGTAAGTAAAACTCACTCTCTTTTAGCTCTGGCAGGGAGTTTTTGTTGTTTGGGTTTTTTTTTAAATTGTTTTATTTATTTATTTTTCTCCCCAGTCTTTGAATTTTAGTAAATGTCATTGTGTTTAAAATACAGACTTTTACAAACATGCCCCTGATTTTAAGGAGGAGATCCTACCACTTCAGTATTTCTCCCATATCAACTCTGTTTCTGAAAACTGTATGGAGCTCTGTGAATAATTATCCTTTCTTAATCTTAGCTTAAGAATGTTATCCATTGTATTGTATGCTCTAAATCAGTAAAGTGGTTTTTAAACAATGTGACTTTGGGGTTTGCTGGGTCTTGCCAGTGTTCTCTTGCAGATCAAAATACATTTTATCTAATTTTTGTGATACAGGTGTAAAAATATAGGGCAACTTTAGAAACTATTGTAGTGAGAATATATTTGGACTTCTTAGTTTTTGAATAAGGACAGTTGTGTAAGTATGCAATCAAAACATTTTTGCCTACTCTCTACTCATGAGGAAATTAATATATGTTTGACTGTTGTATTTGTGTCTGCAGCTTTAAGCTCATCTACATTCCCTGCAGTGAAAGGGAAATTGCAGAACTTGTAACATTGTTTCTTGTTCCTACAGCTGTAGTTCTTTCACACAGTGAAATTAGTATCACCTGTAACTGAAGGGAGGTTACACAAGCCAGCTATCTGACACCTAATCCATCAGGGAGCATTTTCTTTTTTGCTGTGTGGTTTTCTAAAACAGCAGGAGCTTGTCTTTTTTCTGAAAGTGTGCCACCAAGACACATAATTGTCTTTCAGATATTTTGACTATATTCTAACATTTTATTTAAATGCAAGTCTCTAAATAACCCATTATATGTCATTTTTAGAGCTGAGAGAGGGGAGGGGCAGCACAGTGTGTTATTTGTGTAAAACTTTTCAGCCAAGAAAAGTACCTATATCTCTGCCTTTTTTGCTAAAACATTGTCATTAATATGTGCATTTGAGTGAAGCAGTTGAGTTTGTAGCTTCAACACCAAATTTACATTGTCTGCAGTGGAAATTGAATTTGCAGAACTTATTATAACTGGTTCTTATTTCTATAGTGATGGTGTTGCCATACAGAGAAACTAGCATTGCTTTTTTCAACTGAAAAGAGGTTACAGCAGTTGTTTGACATTATTTGAGCCTGAAGGTTACTTTAGGAAAACAATAATTCTGTATTAGGAATGTGAAAAATGAGCATTAGCTATTGATCTTCAAGGTCTGATCTTTTCTTTGGGGTTTAACAAATCGGTGTGGTCTAGAATGTGAGCTCATCAGTGGACACAAATAGAATATTTTTGGGAACTGTGTAAGTTTATACCATTTGAGAACTGTAGCTCATTGGACCTTGAGGAAAGCACAGACTGAGTTCTGAAATGAAAAGCAAACTTTGTTTTGACTGTGCTAGTGAGAGCTCTTAAATAGCAGCTTGTGAAGCATCAAAAATACACATTTGATGTTTAAGTTTTACTGTCATAAGTGGGTGGTTTTTTGGTAACACTGTTGCTTTTACATAAACTAGAACAGTTTAAGAGATGCAAAGTTTTTTTAAATTATGCTAATTCAGTTGAAGTCAGAGTGAAAGATTTGTTCTTGGAAAGCTTTTCTGCAGTTTCATTAACCACAAAAAATCTTATCCTTTTTTTTTCCCCCCCCAAGTTTTTTTTGTCCTTTCTTGGTGTCCTGGTATCCATTTCAAAGGGTCAGGTTTCAACAAGAACAATAAAGAGCCTGAGACTGGAAAGTACACACAAGTCTGGCAAACTCATCTGCATGAGCAAGATCGTTTGTTCTCAAGCAGACATCCAAAGTAAATGATTGAAAGAGCTGCTAGCTGTGAAGGATGTGTCTTGAAGGGGAAAGGAGTGGAAACAAACCAGGTTGTTAGGAAGAAAAATAAAGGCTGTACTTTTTGAACCTCTCCCTGCTGGGTCACATGCTGACCTTGGGAGATTTTAAACAGCTTAATGGGCTATTTTCTTTTGGCTTTACTTGGGTGATGCTGTGGTATGGAAGAGTCTAATGAGGACAGTTCTGAAGGCTCTGTTCACACTTGAAGAATGTTTGTTGTTCCTAAACGGTTGTTTAATCCTATCTAGAGGTGAGATCCACCAACTTCATTGGGGTTCAGGAAGATTTGTAAAAAATACTTCAAGTGCTAGCAAAATGTTTGCTTTGTAGATTTAAGAAATCCAAAGAAATCTTAAGAATTATTTTTGAGTAGCAAGTTTGCATTTCAGAAGCCTTTTTCAGTGTAAAGTTCTAAGCTCTATCTCCTACCTATGAGCCCATTAAAACTCCCATATTGTGTAGTTATACCTTAAACATTTGCTTGAAGCGTGAGTACTAAGATTTTGATGCTAAATACATTTAACGTCTTTCTCTCTACCATATGTAGATTTTTGGTGTCTCTTCCAAGTGTTCAGCTTTTTTGTTGGAGTGGCTGCATTGCTCTTTGTTTCCATTTGCTCTGCTCTGTAACCCACTTCATGAACAGTCTGGTAATCAGGCTCTAGAAAGATCTTTGCAGAATAGGTAATAGTATTAGATTCTTTCCAGATGTTAGTGAGCCTTATGGTTATAGTTATAATATACTATGGTGCAAACAATTTGAGTACTGTACTTAATGCAGCCTGGAATATAGTCCCACTAATCAATGGGTCAAGCATTGTATTTTGTTCAAAGAAATGAAAATGGTGTGTAAGGGAGAGAAAATACTTGTCTGTATATATAGACACAGGCACAGAGTTGTTTGGCCAGATATTTTATATACACACCACACGTGTTCATACATACTAAAAGAGGGTGAGAGTGGTAGCGTAGGGTCTGAACCAGAACTGCTCTTGTAAATCACTCTGTCATCTTGATAAATAGACCTCTTTATGTATGAATGCTCAACATGTGATTTGCCAGAATTCCACTCGCTAACGTTCATCTCACTGTTGTGAGTAGGACTCCTGAGTACAATTTTCCATCAGTGAAAATGCAGATGATTTTGGTCAGTCAGTTAAGGCATGCTTGCTATATAGCTGGTAAAACAAATCCTGTTGTTTCTACTGAAACTGCTACTTACATAGAATGCATAAGTTTAGACTTGCCTGGTTAGTAAGTGGTCACATCTGAGTCATCTCGGCACTGCTGTGCGGTATGCTTTAGCCCGTTCTTAAACATGCAGTAAAAAAGATTTGCTTGGTTTGTGTGGTGATGTCAACTGCATTGCTTTTTAACCACTTCCTGTTAGCCAGCTGCTGGTTGACATTTCAGTGAACTATGAATAAAGATAGGAGGTTGCTCTCTAGGCAAAAGATAATATGGCATGGGAGCAGCAGACAGCAACTTGCAGAAAAGAAAAAATTGAGTTTTGCCAAATTTTAGAACGATGCTCTTGTATCACTTTAACTTGGTGTTACACTTTTAATTCTCACAAAGCTTGTGTAATACCTCTTCTCATTTTGTAGTGTGAAGAGAAGTTAACTGATTGTCCAGCAAACAAATCTTGCAATTATTTTTCCTACAGGAAGTAGTTCTTGCAAGCAGTTTATCAACAACTTCCTATTTTTTTTTCTGTGAAGTGTCGAATGACTTCCTGAAGGAGGCCAAGGTGGTTTTCATTAGTATCTGTGGGTGTGTTTGAGATGTGTACCCATCTGGCAGAAACCTTAAAAATAGATTGCTGTTACACATTTCATATGTGCTCTATACAGAGGTATGACTTTGGATGTTATGAAATCAACTTTTTTTTTTTTAAGAAAACAGGGAAGTTTCTTTGCTATACTTGTATTTCTTTTTTCCTCATGTCACACATGAAAAATGTCCAGCAATGCTGTTAAATTTCTCTGACATCCCTCTTTTGCCCCTGGCTGGAAGCATCCACTACACCAATATCATCTGCTCTCCTCCTCATTTCCCCATCCTGCTAAAGTAATCTTAGTCTTCCTGGCAGAAGATATTTATTGGAGAAACCGTGGCCACAGTTGCATATTGTCTTGAATACATTAATTTACTGGGGAAATGCATATTCAGAATCATCAGTTAATGTGCATTCTTGTGTTTATGGTTCTATAGTTCAGCTGTTTTGGCATTAAAAGAGCTGTATTGTTGAAAACCAAAGCTGCAGCCACTGCTTTTGATGGGTTTGTCTGCTTTTGCATGATTTTCGTGCTAAAAATTATGGTTGCTAAATGTTATTTGTAATAGTCAAATTAATTTCATATTGATGATTTCTGAGTGTTTATGAAAATATTCCTAAGATTAATGAGCTACAGAAAAAGAGAAAGCCATGAAATCTATGCAGGGAAGATGGGCACTGTCAGTTTCAGAACATAGCTGGAGGAAAGAAGTACTAAAACACTCCTAAAGTAAAACATGCTGTAGTGTGTTTTTTGGCAACTTAATTTTTTTGTCTTAGAAGACAGTTAGAGTACTACTATGTTTGTATCTTCCCTTCTACCTCTTACCTGAAGCATCCTGGAACAATTATACAAAGTATTTTGAACTTGCAGTTGTACTGAAGATTTCTAAATCTTTAAAAGAATGGAGGAAGAATAAGGGCAAACCTGCCTTATATGTGTTAGCACTGAGATGGAGCTAGGAGGAGAATGGAAGTACATTTTCAGCAGTTCAGAGAACTTGCAGCTGGCTTAGTGAAAAGCATCAGTGAAAGCAATGGCACACAGTGTTTTTCTTGTATTTATAGTTTTCATGTGCATAAGAGAAATGGAAAATGATGGTATCTGTGCATTCTATACTCTGCTATACAAGGTGATTTCATAAGATTATACCAAAACCAGTTTAATAGATGTGATTTCAGTTAAACCAAAAACACACACTGTGGATTTCACTGATTTCCTTTTAGTTATAAGTGTATTGACATTTGTTATCTTCAGAAGAAAACAGAACTGGGGAAAAATATAGGATCTGGAGCAGATAATTTAATTATTAACTTTAAAATATCTCTGAGGATTTTATTTTTTAAAATTGGCTGTTAATCTGTACCTTTCTTCATCCCACAGGTTTTGCCTTTCAAGATATATCTCAAAAATGATCTCTGTGCTTTACAGTATCTGATTTGGTTCTTATTGAAATGTTCCCATAAACACTAAACCCCACTGGTTTAAATATCTACTGAGAGCTTCTAATGCTGTATGAAACCATGTGCCAGCTGTAGAAAATACAATGTGAATATAGTTCTTACAAATCTAATTAGAATCTGAATATACATGCAGTGGGGAGAGAAAGCAATGGCATGCTTGGAAAAATGAGGTTGTATTAGCACAATGTTTATTAAGGAGGAAGAATGTGATTGTTTCAAGTAGCAAGCATGTAAAACTAAACCTTTCAACCTCCACTACTACATTGGTCAAAATGACTTCTGTTTTAGCTGCTGAGAACACTGATGTCATTTTGGTTTATGTATTTTAAATGCCCAATACTGTTTTATAGCAATGCTTTCCTATCTCCTGAATCAAATTTGAGATCAGTTTTATCTTACTGTGGTCTGAAAACTTTTTATGTTGAAAACTAATTGTAACTGAGATCTTTCATTAATTAGTCTTTTATAATGAAAAATCTTAAGAGTCTCTCTACTCAGTAATAAGAGGCTTTTGATGTAAGTTTAATCAGAAATTTCATGTTCAAAAGAAGATACTTCTGTATTTCTGCTGATGAAGATTTTGTCAGGTTATATTTAGTTAAAAGTAGTAGCATCAAGTTCTGTGGGACCAATTACACTGCTATAGAACCACTTCTGTTTTCTCAGGTCTTGACCTCTTCTAAAGACAAACAAGAGTTTCATATAAATCAAGATGAGTGTCTTCTGGGCTCTTCTCCTTTTGCCTCTCTTCTTCTGTACGTTGAAGATGGCAAAGAATTATAGTTGTGTTTTTTTCAGTAGTCATCTGGTTTGTGCATAGGGTAGCCTGTAACTCATCAGTCACATCATGGAAATTCCTACTTGATAGAAAGCAGTAAAATAATAAGACAATGTTGAAATGTTTGAAAGCTTCCATGAAAGTACAACAGTTTTGCAAAAAATACTTTAATAGGTAAATGCAGTTGAGCTCATCGATGGCATATGTGTGTAAAATCAGACCTACTTTTACAAGACTGATCTTGTCTTTCCTCTTCTGGAAATGAAAAAAATCAGTAGCTTTAAAATTTGCAATCTAACAGCTCCCATTATAGTTTGCTTAGTTTCCCTCTGGGATTGTTGTGCAACAGCAGCAAATTTTTAAAAGCTGACACAGGGTAAGCAAAGTGGATTTTTCACTCAGTTTATTCATTTTTACAGTTGACTCTCAGAAAATGTAACTTGCTAGTACTGGGAATGCTGAAATATTTAACTGCAAGAGTTGAATTGGATCACATGTAAAGTTAAAGCAAAGTTCCTAGTCTGCTCCCAAAGAAACATTTTCACATCTTGGACATAAGCAGTTACTGGAAGACGCTCAGGAGAGCAAGATGTATTCAGGATTGAGATATAAAGTTAACTGTTAAAACTAGTCTGATATTAGCTACAAGCCATTTCTTTCAGGCTCCTGATTAAGGCTAGACACCTCTGCTTGCCCCCCCAATCTGCAGCCACCCAAAAGGGGGAAAAAACCCCTAAACTCCCAAAAACCAAACAAAAAATGAGGTAAACAGCTATAGCTGTTGGCCAAAACTAGAGATGTTTCTCTTCTTTTTATATGTGGCCAGACCACTGCATGTGTTTATCTTCTTAGCTGGGAACAAATTCAAATGATGTAATTCGATTTAGTTTAACCTTTTGAAACTGATAGCTACTTAGTTCTCATAGTAATTTTGTATCCTTTTAGGTTTGTAAATTGCAACATAGTTGCATTTATTCGTACAATTCAAAATTCAAATATACCTAGGCAGTACAGCTCATTGGTGCTGGGACTGTCTGTCACTATTTGTATAAAACGTTGCTTCCTCTTTTACTATTTGGGTTTTTTTCTTGTTGGTTTGTTGGTTGTTCACCCTCCCCCCCCCAAAAAAAGGAAAAGAAAAAAACCCAAACCACAAACAACTGTGCATGATTATGTAAACCCCAGCATTTAAATAACTCAATTTCTCTTGTAAATTCTAAAGAAAAATTCACTTGGCCTGAGAAATTTACATGAGATTTCTATGAGTAGCATTTTTTCTGGCAGGTGCCCCGAGGGCATGGCAGGATACCATGTAGTTGACTCAAAAAAAAAGACAGAATTGTCTGTGGGGGAACTTTGACAGCCTGGGGGTTAGTTAGCAAAATGTGAAAGAAAATTCTTGGGAAGAGGCTTTGTATTGGAATGTTAACAGTTAGATGCCATCTTATGGCAGGACATACTCTCACAGCTTGTTAAACCTCATTCTAATGCAAGGCTGTATTGGGATATTTAACAGATAAACTGTATTTTTTGTTGACTGTTAAAGAAGAATCTAGAGCATCAGGGAAATTTGTTTTTCTTATGAAAATAGTACCTAATAGCTATTTTTTGATAAATAGGAGTTTTGTTCGGAGAACAGGTGTTTTTTGAAAGGTGTGACTAAGCTGTGTCACTGTTTCATGGCCTCCTGAAGTGCTTCACGGAGTCTGTTTTCTTTGATTCACTCTGCTAATGTTTTATTTGGCTTTTAACTAAGTTACTTCAGGCTGTGTTTCAGGCAAGTATAGCTAAGTTTTCTAAATTGCTGGTTAAGTCAAGCTAATAATATAATGCTGCCTTGTAAAGTAAGACTTTTTACCAGTATCCTGCCTGTCAGTCATGCTAGTTTCTAAGGAAACAAAGCTGTCTTGAAAACAGTCTTGGACTTTGCTTTAATTTCACTAATGAGGCTTTGCTGCGTCACAGTGAAAGACCAGATTCCTTTTGCTGGGTCTCATGCTGTTTGGTAACTTAGATCAGTGTTAGTGGTTAAGTTTAGTTATTGATTATAATGTTGAGGTTGTGAAGCTGGTTTTTTTCTGTTTTATAGGAAAGTCAAGTAAAGGTCATTTGCTGTTACTAGTTTATCTCCAGTGGGTTCTGATTTATGGAGACCTTTCTTGGAAGTCTGTCTACACTACACAAGTTTAAGTAGTGTTACTGCTTTAAGGATGCCTTTCCCTTTTTGATTACCTGTTGTAACTGAAATGCTAAGTAAACTTTTTGCTTTTTTCCAGATATGCTGTAAAATTAGGCATTTATGATGTAATAAAATACCTGAAAGCAAATAAGCATAGGTTGTATAGGCTAAATGGAATTCTTCATGAAAGGAAGGAAAGGCAAGTTACAGGTATATTTTCTCATAGGATCTTACTTGTTAGGTGTGGTGTGAGTTGTTGTGTGTGTTTGTTTTGTTTTGTTTTTTAAATTTTATTTGTTGTTCCTATTTGAAAAGCTTGGTTTGCAAGTCCTCTGCTATTATTTTCATTCCAACACTTATGTAGTCTCTTTGGAATAATGAGAAACAGAGTAAAAGAGAAATTTCTTTTCAAGTTTACTATGTTGATCATATAGTTACTATTGTTGGTAGACCTAAATATCCAATGCAAATAATATTCCATTTGGTTTTTATTTTTTTTTTTGTACAAAACCTATGTCATTGTCAGAGTAACCAGCTTTGTATGAGTTAAGGATGTGAAATAAGAGCTACTTAAAAAGGTGTAATCTGATGTAGAAAAGGCTATTACAAAGAAAAGGTGAAAGGACTTGTAAGGATGTTCTGTGCCCAACATTATAAGGGCATTTTTCTATATATATGAAAAACATCTTTGTAGAAAAAAGTAACACTGTGCCTTAATTAGAGTTTAGGTTTTCATTGTCTTCTTTGCTCTCCTCTGGGTTAGGATGAGTTGTACACGTTGAAAAATAGAAAGTTTTAAATACTTCCAGTCTTCAGTGAAAACTGTTAATAGCACATTCCATTATTACAGGGCTTTGTATTAACATGAGCTTGACTAGGCTAAAAGCTGCCTGTGTTCTTCTAGCTTGTGTATGGATAGATTTTTTGGAGAGCATTTTGCTATGCTGCTGTTGACATAATTATACATATGATATATGTATATATGTATATCATCTACCAAGTGTTTGTTTTCCTACTTTTTGTCCCTAAACACGTAAGCACTTAATTTCCATCTGTGTGTGTCACTTAAACTCTTTCAGCCAGTGAGTTATAATGTTTGGACTGAAATAGGCATTCCCGTTCATGAGTGATCTTTCAGGTTTAAGCTTTTAAAAAATATTTTAAAGCAGGCAAAATATATTGGGACCAAATAATTACTAGGCAACAGAGAATGATTATGATCTGTATGTTTGTGGGGTTTTGGGTTTGTCTTTTTCTTTCCTTTGTTAAATTAGCATAATGACTAATAACTGGAACAGATCTATTCGATGTTTCACAATATCCTGATAATGGAGTCACTGGATAGGCATAAGGAAGAGAAAATGTGAAACATTGCAGAAATAGTTAAGAATTAACATTTTAGCATCCCTACTAATGAGGTCAAAAGAAGTCTTAATTATATCCTTTCAAAAATAGTTTGTAATTCATATTTGTGCCCATTTTTTATTATGCCATTAGGTGGTCTTGACATGGTCAGCTTTGTATTGAAGAGATTTGTTGAGGAACTTAGTTCATTGCTTTCTTAATGAATTTTATGTCAGTTACAGATGCTAATGTCTCAGGAAAAATGACTCTTAATTCAGTTTCAAAGTTTTACCCATTTTCCAACTTGTTTTAAGGTTGTGTTAGAAAGAGGAGAGAAGCAGAGGAGGACTTATTTTTTTTTTTCTTCTGGTGCAACTATTTGTGTGGCTTTTGCTCAGGGCTACAGTTTGAATTCTGTTTATGCTGTGATGGTGAGCAACTCCGAGATTGCGTGTGAACTTTAATTGATTCCTCCACTCTGCAATCCTATTGGAGTAGGATTGTAGACCCTGGTCTGTGCCAAGTTTTGCCCTTTTAAAGTGGCCTCAGACGCTTGCTCTGTGAAACTGAATGGGGGAGGACTTTAAGTGCTTTCTAAGCAAAGGTGGCAGCTAACTTAGCAAATAGTTGAAGGAGTTGCAATAAAGTGAAAATTGCTAGCTTCTGTAATGGGTAGATTTTATGTAAATAAAATGATGGGAAGAAATCTTTTATTCTCACAAGAAGCCGTTGAGCCCTTCTTTTGTGCATAAAGAAAATTTGTTTGTATGGAATTTATTTGAAATACAGGAGATTCTGGTGCTGAGGCTTCTTGATTTGCCAGGATTTACACGTAATTTGTCTATAACTTTCTAAAATTCTTCATGTGAAAGGTATAGGCAAACTTAAAATTTGCTAATGCATTATGCTTTTACTTCATAACTAGCTGAAATAAGTATATCTGTCCAATTTCTACAGATAAATGTTTTTGATTGTTATTGCCCTTGCCTGCAGTTGTGACATGAAGTTAAGGAGAGGTTAGAATGCTTCGCTATTGAAAATATTCCAGTCCCACCTACCACAGGTAGCTACATAAGCATATGCTTGATCTGTCTACATTTAGTCAAGCTGCAAGATTCCCCTGTAAAAGTAAATGCATATGTTCTTTTATTGTGTAGGATGCTGTTCATTTCTTGACAGCTAAAAATCTTTTGTGTTTTGCAAGCTGCAGAAAAATAAGATGCAAATTCTTGTAATCAATTACTTCATCAAACTGATGAGCAGCTGGTGCTGTCAGGTAGTACTTCACAAAACAGTCTTCTCATATGCATTTCATTAGGACTAATAGCTTTTCATTTAGGTTAGTATATCCCTTCCATACTGTTCAAGGCAATATTTCTGCCAAAGAAAATTAATCAATTTTTCAAAGCTCTTAGGCTGTTTAGCTCATGCTCCTGCCCAGCATTTTAGATCAACTGAGAATTTCCTAGCTGTTACCCCTCTAGCGGATCTTACAGGGCCAGTAGTTGGCTTTTGCTGGATGTAGCAAGGCTGAACATCAGAATCAGATGATAATGTTGTGCTGTTTCATATAGGTATCTTTTTGTGTAATACATTAAAAGTGTACTTAAAATGGTTAGGTGAGGGGAAAAAAAATCAGAAGAGGATGTGTGGTTTTAAGTGGAGATAAAAAAATAAGAATACTGGTGGCTTTGGAGACAGTGAAGTAGCTATACTGCTCTCCCTAAGTCTTCAACTGCTGTTCTTGATAAGATGTTTAGTTTTAAAACCTAGCAACTGCTGGGCCATGCCAGCTCTGCCCTTCTAAAAGAGCTTGTGCTTAGCAGCATCTCTTTAAACTGTCCATACTGATTCAGACCAAGTGGCTGTCCAGATCAGTATCTTGTTGCCAGTAGTGGTCATAAGCAAATTCCTTGGAAGGACTAGGAACAGGGCAGGCTCATGTGATACTTTCTGAGAACATTCACAACTTGCAACTATCCTTCAAGACTTGCACTGTCTCCCCTGGAGGCCATAGAAACTTCCTGCATGTGCTGCATGGTTTGGCAAGGAGTCTAACTGGTTATCTACTGACTACATGAAGAAATGCCTTCATTCTGTTTTATGCTTGGCTCCCACTAGCTTCATTCAGTGGTGCCCAGTTCTTATTTTGGAAGTGACAATGGACAGTTGACGCATATTTGTTCTGCTCAAGATTGGTATCTTTTCCTCTGGAAATGATCTGTTTTGAAACTTGAAGAGTCCTAACCTGCTGGGTCTTCCTGGGATGGAAGATTTTTTCAGTGCTCCCTGCAGCTCTTCTGTAAGCCTTTTCCAATTTCTGATATTTTCTGATAGAGGCTAGGATGATGTTGGCCTTCTTGGCCACCTGGACACACTGCTGGCTTATGTTCAGCTGGCACCCCCAGATCTCTCTCTGCCAGGCAACTTTTCAGCTACTCTGCCCCAAGCTTGTAAAATTGCATGAGGTTGTTGTGACCAAAGTGCAGGACCCATGGCCTTGTTGAATGTCATCCTGTTGGCCTCAGCCCATTGATCCAGACTGTCCAGATCTCTCTGCAGAGCCTCCCTACCCTCAAGGAGATCAGCACTCCCACCCGACTTGGTGTTGTCTGCAAATTCTGAGGGGGCACTCGATCCCCTCATCCAGGTCACTGATAAATATTTAATAGCACTGACCCTGGTACTGAGCCCTGGGAAATGACATTTGTGACAAGCTGTCAACTAGTTTTAACTCCATTCATGACAACTCCTTGGGCTTGGCCATCCAATGAGTTTTTTACCTACCCAAAAGTACACCTGTCCAAGCTATAAGCATCCAGTTTCTCCAAGAGAATGCTGTGGGAAATGGTGTCAAAGGCTTTACCTAAAGTCCAGGTAGAAAATATCCACAGCTTTTCTATTGTCCACTAGAAAAGACACCTTGTTATAGAACATCAGGTTAGTCAAGCAGGACTTGCCTTTCTTAAATCCATACTGGCTCAGCCTGATCCTCTGGTTGTCCTGTACATGCCATGTGATGGCATTCAAAATTATCTGCTCTATAAACTTGCCCAGCACCAAGGTCAGGCTGACACGCCTGTAGTTCCCTGGATCCTCCTGGCCTTTCCTGTAGATGAGCATCGTATTAGCTAACTTCCATTCTACTGGGACCTCTCCAGATAGCCAGGACTGCTGATAAAAGATGGAAAGTGGCTTAGTGAGCACTTCCTCAGTACCATTGGGTGGTTCCCATCTGGCCCTATAGACTTCTATGTGTCTAAGTGGTGTAGCAGGTTGCTAATAATTTCCTCTTTGATTATGGGGGCTTCATTTGATTGTGAGACTGATGTTGAGTGGTCCAGGTAAAATCAGAGCAGAGTAGAGGGGCAGAATCACCTCTCTTGACCTGCTGGTCATTCTTCTCCTGATGAAGCCCAGGATACAGGTGGCTTTCTGGTCTGCAAGTATACATTGATGGCTCAGAAGGACCCCCAAGTCCTTCGCTGCAGGGCTGCTGTCAATGATTTCATCTCCTACACTCTACTCATGCCTAGGATTGCTCCAACCCAAGTCCAGGACCTTATACTTGGACTTGTTGAACATTATATGGTTCTTTTCCAGTTTGTCCAAGTCCCCCTGGATGGCATCCTTCTGGTGTATCAACTGTGCCACTCAGCTTTGTGTCATCCACAAACTTGCTGAGGGTGCACTTGATCCAACTGTCCAAGATGTGATAGGTTTTGGGGGCAGTTTTTGGGGTAGTTTTGTTATTGTTGAACAGCTTGCAAGTTCTTGAAGCACAGCTACCAGCAAAATTGAAGGGTAGACCAAGCTACAAATTCGTGTACTAGGTAATGTGAGGGAGGGCTTATAGAGAGACTGAAATAGAAAAGAACTAAAAAATAGTGCAGAGTTCGCATTTCTTCATATCTCCCTTGTATTGAAGCAAACTTGTTCCATGAAAGCAATAAAACAGGTAATGATTTAGTTTTAAGTAGGAATGACAGCATGAAGTGATAATTGTATGCCTATACAATACAGTATGTTATGCTTTTCAGTGACAAAACTAGCATCCTATTATTTCCTGTAGTCAAATTAGGCTTGATAGAGAAGCCTAAAAGGAGGGATAGGCTTGTTTTGTCCTGTGTGTTTTGCTCAGGAAATACAGGTGGCTGTTTTGTTTGCCATAGGCAAAGACAGATGATGATGAATACTGACTGTCTGACCAACAGGAATTGATGTGAGGAAACAAGAAACATGTAGGTGCAGATCTGCTAGTAAAGGAATTTTTCATGGTTTATTTTTGGAGGAACTGATACTACCAAATAATTCAAGCCTGTGTCTGTCTTCAGATATTCTACTAGGTATTTAAAAATGTGAATGTTTATTCATTATGTTAATATTTTATGCACTTACTAAAGTTCAGTGCTTTTTAAAATTCTCCTCTTCTGGGTTCCTTGTGTAAATGGTTATGCAGTTATGCTTCATCTGAAGCACCAGAATAAAAAGTGAAGCTATTCCTTACTGCACACGACTTTTTGATTTATGACTTGTTCTTCCAGTTGATCAGCTTAGTTTAACTGCTATGTTGTGTGAAACTAAAGTAAACTCTGAATGCTTTAATTAACTTTCCTCCTATATGATGATAAAGCAAATAGTTTTGGTGTATGTGTTCATTACAGAAAGATGCTTTCAGCTTATCTGTGAACCTTTTATTCACCCATATTTATGCAGTCAGATACATAAGTGAAGATGTATACGATTTTATTCTAACCAGAAGTCAGAATTGTGACACACAAAGGTATTTTAAGAAACAAATGCCATTGAATTTCTCAGTGTTCAATAGAGAATTTCCATGACTGGAATGCAAAGGTATAGGAGTGTTAGATATCTTGTGTAAATCCAGTTAAGATCTTTGCATAGCATGAAATTTCTGTTCTTTTGAAGTAAAAATTGTCAGGTGTGCCTGAGATAGAAAGTTTGTGGTTCTGATTCTGGAAATGTTTTGTGGTTTAAGTTATTTCATGTGGCTTTTAATAGTTTTTACTGAGTGACTTTGTGCAGCATAACCAATGTGACAAAAATAGTAAAGAGAGGGAAGAAGTCTCAGCTGTAAGTTACATACTGTTTTTATACTCTAGGTTGTGAACTGTTTTTTCATTCTAGTAGCAGTATATACACTATTGGTGATAATGTCAACTAGTAACAGCAGAGACTGCAAAATTTAGTGACTTCAATTTCCTTTTTTAATACTGCTCTGTATCAAGGTACAAGCTTCTTCATTATACAGTTAATTGAACCAAACTCACAAGTTTTAGAAACTGAATACTTCCTTCTGTAGTGAATGGTTTGATATTAATAGTATTAAGATTACTAGAAGACTAGTATTTTAACTCTTTATTCAATCTGTTCTGTTTGATAAATACATTTTCATTCCAGGGTTATGTTTTGCTTCATTCTGAAAATCATTGGAAACTGACTAATGTAGTAAGGATTTCTCTTACAGAAGATGGGAAGGATCAAAAAGATGATTTCTTTACTCAGTGCTTATAGCATGCTGTTCAGAGGCAACTAGTGGATTCCTGTTGATTGTGGCAATTCAGCCACTTCTTACAGGGAAAGCTTGTACCTCTTAACATGCTTAACATCTTTATTTTTGTTTGGCTTTGACCTCTGATTAAGTCCATCAGGAGTTATTTGCTGGGCAGATATGTCAGTGATGTAGAAGAAACTGCTCAAAGTTGTGGTAGTTTTGATTCTACAAATAGTTTCATATATACAATTCCATTGTTTGTCTGTGTGTGAGTAGTCTTACATCTCTTAAGCTGTTTAAACGAAGTTTGTAACAATTAACTTCATGTGAGGTTGCCAGCCTTAGACCTCTTCTACTGTTGGCTTTTCCAAATCAAAATCACACAATTTGGAGTTCAACCTGTTATGTTTACTCGTTCATCAGATTTTAGGCTGTTTGAGCAAGTCCAACCTGGCTAGAAAATTCAAGTGGTGCCCTTTTAAGACAGATGCATTACTAGCAACAGAATTTGGTAATGGTAGGGATGGCTGTCACCTATTTTGACCTTGATAAAGGCTAATAATGAATTATACTGTTGACAATACATACATCTATTTTTAATAAATACTGTTCTATTTAAATGTTTACTTTCAGTGAAGTCATGCAGCCACCATGCATGAGAAACTGAAGATTATTTCTGCATGAAATTGAAATAGGATTCTGAAATTGATTTCTTTTGTGAGATCAGGGAGAATATTTCATTAGTTTTATTAAAGAAATAGAAAATTAATGGAAAATAAATGGAAATAATGTTTAACATTAACGTCTCTCTGTTAAAGTACACACTATTGCTTTTAGTGCTCAAACACTGGAGATCTGAGTCTACTAAAAACATAGACACCACTTTGAACAAAAAGAAAACCAAACCAAACAAAAAACCAACTACCTTGAATACTCCAGTGGAAGTAAGATTTAAAATTCTGATGTATTTTCTTGAGTATGGTCAGAGAACGTGTGACAGATAAACATGGGTCTCTGCAGTCTGTAAAGGCAGCAATTTACATATTAACTGTACTTTTCAAAGTTAATGCAATCTGTCCAAACACATTGTAAAACAAATTCTGATTGGCATATAAGAATTGGTTTGAAACTTGCAGCCGTTTTGTAGAGTTAGACAGTCATGTCTTATTTATTAATTACTAAAATTTAAACAAAATACAAGTTAGTTACTTCACAGCTATGTGGTAGAGAGAAGCAGTGAATTAAATTTGAGGCCTAGTTCTCTTAACAGGGATTTCATAACATTTCCCACACAGTACTTTACTTGTCTCAGGCTTCAAATAAATATGTGTCTAGATTTCTGTGGCTTCAGTAGTTGCCTATTTGTTTGCTGAAGCTCTAGTTCGTAACTTCCTTTAGCATGACTTTCAGATTTGAGAAGTGAGTTATGTAGTGGATTATAAGAATAAAAGCTGCACTTGTATTTTTGGTTAGGTTTTTTTTTTTCCCCAGCCTGGTTTACTGATCAATAAACATACACTTTGGCAGTGGTTATAACTCTCTTTAAAAGATAATACACTAAGTGTTTCTCAACTATTTGAAAAGAACACACAGACATGTGTGCCGATTCCTGAAAGTGAAACTGGGACTGATATTTAAAGGGAAATTTGTTTCTGTTGTGGTTGTGCCTGTCTGATAGGCATGTAATTTTCCTTTTTTCTCAAAGGAAGTAGAGGAAACAATCATCTGAAGACATGTTTTAACAACGTCTTGCTCAGCACAATGGTGTTTAGCTATGTTTTGAAGAATTATGGGAAGTAAAGGCTTGGGCATTATCTATGAGGCCAAATGAGAAATTTGGAATAAATAATGTGAGGAAAT
Organism: Galbula dea; assembly: GCA_013399015.1. Classification (NCBI taxonomy): domain Eukaryota; kingdom Metazoa; phylum Chordata; class Aves; order Piciformes; family Galbulidae; genus Galbula; species Galbula dea. Next base: position 87,857 of record VWZX01009423.1, read on the forward strand.
ACATGCTACATACTGAAATTATTATAAAACTTATTACTGCCTGAGGATACACTTCACAACAAAAGCATTAATTAAAAGCAGTATTATCCTGGCAAGATGTGGAGAACAAGATCTGTTCTTGTAACAGAAGCACGATTGCAGTCTTGTCAAAATATCATTAGACCCTGTGGCAGTTGGAAGAACATCTTTCCAGTTTGGCTTGGCTTTTTGGAGTCCATTTTTATGCTTTAAGTAATTTAGCAGGTTTTATCTAAAACTTTTAATTTTTGCTGTCAGGTTGAATCATGGTGTTTTTGTGAAGATGAGGAAAAAAATGAAACAAATGGGACCAGATGCCCTTCAGCATGTTATTAAAGGGAGTAATACGTCGTTTCTGCAAAGCTGTTTTATCCTCCTACAGTATAAACCTGATGACTGCTTGGTATGGGAAAAGTAGAAGATGCATCATAAAGACATGATCATTGTTAATTTAACCCTCCTTTGTTTTAGAAGGTGTTTTCAGCTCGAGTTAATGAAGCAGGGAGAGATGGCAAATTATCTGAAACAGGTTTCATCAGCTGTGTGCTGGATGCAACATGCTCAGCAATGTCATTCATGACTGCTGTATTCAAGAAACGTACATGCATGGATACATCCTTTTGAAGGCTGTCTATAGTGAGGCATTACCATTTGAAAGGAAAGACTGTTGTTGAGTATCTTGTCAAAATAATACCAACAAAGAGTGTGTTCAAATACAATCATCTTAACTACAAAAATTTGAAACATAAACTCATTACACAGTTTGTACAGAAAACTAGATATACATCTCCACATGGATGTCTTTAATGTTTAGTTTGACTTTTAGTGTCTGTATTTTTTTGTAACTGTTTGGTATGTTTGGTTGTGTGATTGATAGGCATTTGGAACAGCTGGTTGCAACTGACTTTCAGCTTTTTAAAGAACTTAAGTACCCTTATCAGAGTATTTTTCATCAATATGAATAAAAGTATTCTGCAGGAGCTAGCAGTGGCAGTACTGTCTGTCTGCAGTATTCAGGGTAACCTTTGTTTAAATTAATTCTTAACTGAAAACTTCTCAGACTTTAATTAGATTTCTTTCTTCTCAAAAACCTTACTCTTGGGAAGTAACTTGAAATAAATACTTTACAAGGTGGCTTAGTCAAAACCTGGTGTGATATGAGAGCTGCTGCTCTATGCATCACCTGGTGTATATTGGTGACATTAATCAGTTTCCAGGCTTTTTCTTCCTTAGTCACTTCTGTCTTAGGTGTCTGAAATAGGAACCTAAAGAACCTGGTGCCCCACATGCTTTTTAAAATGCTCGAACTTTCTGATGACTCAGTTTGTATATGGATGTGTGAATTTTAGTGGTAGTCAGATAGGTACTGTGCGTGTGTGTGTGTGTATTTTGAAGTTTTCTGATTTCATACCTGCTAAGAAAATTTAAATGTGTAAAAGTTTTCATGGTTTAGAAAATGTAGCCTGTAGGAAAAGATTAGTCTTGGCAATGCAGCGTTGTCTATTGAGTCAATTAAACTTGTAGATTTAGCTAGCTTGGGAACAAGTTTCAGCGTGTGACATTATAAATAGCACTCTCACATAACAAATGTAAGCTTAGTAAGCAGGACATAATTTCTCCTGCCACTTTACAGTGTTTTTTTGAGTCAACTCTACTGATTAAGAATTTGAGTCTTTGCAGTGACTATCTTGGGGTGCTGCTACTACATGCTTGGGGGGTGTTGGGTCAAAATAAGGCCAAGTTATGCAAAGTGTTGTGTCTCTTCCATTTTCCTGGACATGTACTTTTTTTCCCCCTATTTCTTAATATGTTGAAATGAAACCTTGTAGCCCAGTGACTCTAAAGTTCTTGAGTAGTGCTGAATCTCCAATCTATCCCACTTCTCCTTAGCTTGAATACATTCTGAACACCTAATTGTTTGGTCTAGAAAAAAGTAGTAACATTTAGAAGAAATAAATACCTCTATACATAGCTCTGTTTTCTTAATAGAGCATCCTTCAAGCTGAAGTCATCATCCTGTGAGAAAGTAGTTTTCAAAAGATAATCAGTGAGTACTTGGTTGTCCTTTAGATGTGAGTCAGTGTTAAAATTGTGGCAAACTAAAGGATTCCTTCTCTGCAGCAAGCAGCGAAAGGGGGAGACCTTGTCTTTGTATTAGCTTGTGGCTTTTATGTCAGGCCTGGCTTCATTGCTGGCTATGATTTTGTTTTGTCTTCTGGATTTGGACTTGGCTTTGTACTGGAACAACATTTTTTTTTTTCCTCTCCTCCTTTTACCCTCTCTCCTAATCCTGTTCTATTTGGTGGAGAATGATTAGGAATGAGTCTCTTTCAGCATGAACTCCAGCTCAGATTTCTCTTTGCACTTAGGAAAATAAAAAGGCAACAGAAACAAACTCCAGTAGTTTTCAGTGCGAGAGTCCTAATTTCAGGTAGTAATTGCAGTGTATCTATATGGATTTCTTAGTTGGAAAAAATGAAACTATATAATCCCTTAAAATATTACTTTACAGTGTTAAATGCTGGCAGCTTTGCCTAGTCTCCTGGCTACACTGCTAGAAGAAGTCTGAACAACTTTTTGTGAAATGTAATAAATATGATCCCTATAAAAGTGAAAGTCTGTTACAAGAAAAACATGTATGTTTTTAGTCTTGATTTAAAGTATAGCTTTCATCAGCCTTTCCAGTAGTTGTACAACAAAGATATAAGAAGAGTGTGGTCAAGCAGCATAATTTACTTTAAAAACAGTTTAGTTGTATTTTTAGCTACTTTAGGGGAAATCATACTCCAAGTTTTGAAACAGAATGCATTTCAGAAAGATGACATTAACCTTTTAGACAGTCTAAGTTGGTGGTCTCCACTGTGGAGTATGTGCATCCCAAGTAGTGTGCAAGACAGTCCAAAAGGGTGTGTGAAGAGAATGTGTTTGGTACCATTAATGAATAAAATTAAAAAAAATAATGTAAGTCTTTTGTTAATCTTTACCTCACCCCTTCTTGCTTTCTGTTTTTGTGTATGTTTTGTAGTGTACATAATGCATAGTACATGTATATAATTTGTGTACATATATTGGAAGTGCATCCTGAAATTTTTTACTAATAGAATTCATGGTCAAAAACTTAAGAGACCAGTGGTCTAAGCTACCTTGTAACAAGCATTTAGGCATGTTCTTTGTCTTCATTTTTTTCCTATTAGAAAACCTCTGTATTCTCATATAACTTTATATTTAAATCATGGGGAGCAAAGTATTTTGCAGTTTTGTTTTAAGTTGATCAGTTTTACCCTCCGTATGTGTACATGAGGTTGCTTGGTATGAACAAGTAATTTGTGGTAAGATTGCTTAGATTCAGTTTTCTGGTACAAAAATTTCAGGAGTTGAGATCACAACTGAAATTTCCAAGAAATACTGGCCACTTTTAAACAACATGATGTTAGGTTTATTGGTGTTTGTAGGCTGAATACAAAACATAAAGCCTGTTATAGTTTGAGGTTGAAATCTACCTTTGGAGGTCAGGTGTGATATTGAAAGGTTGAGCCATCCATACTGCTGAACTAGAAAGTGTGCAAATAGCTGATTTTGATCTGCATCCTTGTTTTTGTCCTTATTCTTCTTCCTTCATGTTCTGTGTGATCAATTTACATAGTTTTTTGGTAATTTAGAAATTGAGAGCTTACTGACCTGTTGGTTACACTGTAGGTCATAAAACTAAAAAAGGCAGTAGCTTTGGATGTGTTTCTTCTGTGCAGTTTTCAGGATTGGCGTAGGGCACCTGATATGATATTCACTGGATGGATTCTTTTATTGCTTGAGTCTTGTGTCAGGGAATTACTCAGCATTTTTTTTTTAAATGTCTTTTTGAAGGGGGTTGCTTTCCAAAGCTGTTTTGGAAGCTACATACATAGAGCAGAATAAGCGGTTGGCTTCAGTTTATGTATTCCTTGGCCCAGTTGTGTCATCTTTAAAGAATTGGAGCAATCTGAACCTTTACCATAGAAACTTACAAAACCATAGTCCTAAACTTTAGCCTTCTCCCATATTACAGGTTTGGTTGGGGGTCTTGGTGCTTATGTAGGGCTTTTTGTTCATTTATTAGTGCCTTCTGTTGGTTTTTATACTCTTAGATGTTTTAAGTGGTTTTTGTTTTGTTTTTCCCCTTCCTCTTAGCTGTGGTGCCTGTAAGAATACAGGAGCAATGCTAAGGTGATACTGCTCCACCTCTTCCAGATACTGAATTTAATTCCTTAAATAAGAATGGGTGTACCTCTCAGAAAGTATGATTACATCAGCAGAGCCCCCTAGTGTGGATTCAGTAGATGATGGCCTTTGTAGCTACCCCTAAAGAGTCTTGAGAGGTTTGGTAAGGTTTTCAGGCAGAAGTGCTCTCTCTTATTACACCAGCTTCAAAAAAAAATAAAAATCAAGTGTTGGTCATAAAAGCTCTCCTATGAAAGAGGAAAAGAGGAACTTGGCATTTTGGTTTTGTGCTTTTTTAAAAGTTTCTCCAATAAATATTAATGATGATTGGATGCAGGTCTTCCCTATATATACCTTCTGCTTTTTGTTAGGTTACAATTCTTGTGCAGATTTCTCCCTGCTCTCCTGATGCTTCTGCATTTGAATCTGGACTTCCAGGTGAAGCAGTTCTGGAGACCTTTTCAGATGTCTGTGCTTTTTGCTATATATTTTTATGGGTAAATAGATCAAAGTGATTGGGTCAACATCTTATTTATAGTTCATACAAAAGCACAGAAGTGTAATAGTCTTTCTTTTTTAATCATGTATTTTGTTGTTTTCAGCTTAAGTTCTTTAGGATTCTGGCATTGTCAGTCATTTACTACTGTCTCCCAACACAGAGGGTTTGTTTTCGTAGATGTTTTGTCAACAGAGGTGGCTGGTTAGGAAGTAGCCAGTTGATTCCTCCTAGGAGGAGATGCTCTAGTATGATTCTCTCTGTTACTCAATATGTTAAATCTTGAGAGCACTTAAATAGATTGAAATACCTATTAGTGGGGCTGTACAACCTACCTACTTCTGTAAGTACTTCTGACTCCTGGTAACATAATGAACTCAAAACAGCTGCAGAGGTGGTTTCAGCATCAAACACAGGGATGGCTGAATTTTAATAGACTTCACCTGTCCAAACATATGGGTGATGACACCGGAGGCAGAATTTGAGACCTACAGCTATATAGAGAGGAAGGAACCTGGCTTGACTTTCAGGGTGGTAAGAAAGCTTTTGGAGAGATTTTGTGAATCAAAGTTTTATTTATAAAGTGATATGAAATTGTGCCCCCAAAATATGAAGCCTCAAAAAGCTCCTTCTTCAATATACAATATTTATACTACTTTCCTCTACTTAGACCAACACTGATCTTTTTTCTGGGAGCAGATGCTTCAAAGTGGCTAGAACTTTCAGTGTCTACACTACAGGTTAATTTTTTTTATGTTAAGGAAAATCCTAGATAGTTGTGGCTCCCTGTGGATTGGTAGGTGTGAATTTGCAGAAAATGGGGAGTGTATTTCATCAACCATCTGAAATGTAATGATTGCTTTGGCTAGGTACTCCAAGATAGCTTCATTACTTAACTTTAGGACCTAAAAGTAGTTGGGGTCTGATGCCTATAAATAAGCTTTCATATTTTTCTGTAGGATTTTAGAATTGTTCCTGATGTGATACTGCTCAGGAGTTGGAAGGTGCTGCAAATCTGAATCCAGATTAGTTGGCTTCATTTCAGTCTTCATTAAGAGGGTGTGACTTGAGGGTTCCAGTTGATTAAGTCCCGGGATGAGGCAAGTAAACATCTTAAGAAATAACTTTTACCAGACCAAGGCAGACCAGTACGCATTTGTTTGTATTCTTAAAAAAACCCAACCCAAACACTTTACCCCCCATCCTCCCTTTGAAGTTTTGTAAGGGAGGAGTGCATGCTGAAATTTTCATTTTCAGTTTTCCAGAAAGAAATGTTTTGAAATGCTAGATTTTTCAGGCTGCTCAAGCAAGTAGAACTTCTGAGTGTTTTTGACTGTGTCTCCATAGAAATTCTTTCCTCCCCCACCACGTTCTTTCATATTTAGTTTCCATAACCAGCACACTATTGTGAAGGAGGGGAAATGCAGGGTAGCTGCAGGGAAGCCAGCCAATCATTCCAGCATCAGAGCAGACTCCGGGGCTTGCGGAGCTAACCTTTGTGACCTTCACAAGGGGCCTCTCCGAGGAGAGCCATTTTTCCTGCCTTGTAATGGTAAAGAAAAAACTTAGCAACCCCTTTGATCAGCAAAGCAAAAACAAGGAGAGCAAGGAGCAAATGGGCAGCTTTGTGCACAAAACTGCTAAGTCAGTGCTGGCTTTTTCTGTGCTGAGAGCAGCAGTACCACTTTACACAGAGTACATGCACCTTTCTGTAGAGTCTTGGGGTATTTGTTGCATAGTTCTACAAAATCCTCTTGCTTAAAACTAAGGGAAAATCTTGGCTGTTATCAGCTACAGTGAAGTAATACTAATTTTCAACATGAGAGTGAGGGAACTTTCTTTTTTGGGGGGAATTGGACAACACTTAAATAATTCTGGCATTGAGATGGGGATATTCCTTGTATGCAGCTGGCATATATTTCTTTTTACTGTAAACTTGGTTCTTTGCAGCTTTTGATGATGGTTTTTCTGTTTCTCAGTTGATTTCTACAGTGCATTTCAGATGCTTGATAGAAGGAGCAGTGGTTTTGCTTTGGAAGTATGTAAAATTTTATTTTAACTTGTACAATTTAAACCTAAAATCTGTTCTTACATTGGGAAAATTTTATATCAGCTCTTACCTTCTCCTTCATATGTTCTTTTTACTGTTCTTTGGCAGCTGATCTTCAGATGCCATGGTATCCTTCTGTTACAGTTGCTAGTCTCTTAGGTAAGTTGTGTCCTCTGTGATAGTTTTCTGCTCAACAAATTGAGTTAATTCTTCCACCTGAGCTGAAGTGTTCTGTATTCTTTCTCTGCCTGAGACTAGTGTTTTTATTCAGTACTTCTTCCATTCCAGTGAGAGTCTGCCTCCCAGTTTAATCAATCAGGTATATATTTCTGTCCAGTGAACTCATGGGTTTGTTCATTCTCTACAAGAACTCTTTCTGTGGTGTGTAAACTTGCAGATTTCAACCTCCTTCCTTAGCTACTTCAGCTTCTCTTTTTGAAGCTTGGCTCCTTAGATGTTATTACTAGATTGCCAAATTCCTCTGCAAATCATGTTGTTTCTTTTAGATTTCCACTATTCAGTTTCTTTTGATGTTTCATCCTTTCCTCTGCCACTCCCTAGTTAATCACCACTAACACTGTGCTGAGCTGTTTCAGTGTTTTTTTTCTTTTTTACATGACTGAAAATAAATAATCAGTTCTACAGTTATGGAGTCAGGTAAACTGAAAGTGCAGAAATTTAAATGAGTTTCATTGTCTCACAAAATAGCTACAGGTATTCAGTAATTAAGAAGTTTATTAAATCTTTGCACAGTTCTGGGTAGGATGCAAACTAATTTTCCATGGATATGATTTATTTTTGTGCTAACTATTCTTCAGCAGCTTTTAGCTGCAAGTCATCTGTCAACATATACAGTGATTTTCAGATGAGATACTTAGCATCTGGTGAAGATAGCCAGGAAATTGCTTTGCCCCTCATCACCACTGAATTTCTGAGTCAAATCATTAGAGTGGCTCCATCAGCAGATTCATTCATTACTGATAGTGTGATAATGGTCCTGTTACAGTTACTGTGTTTAAGGGACAAATCCAATATTTGCCCATTACTTCCTCCAGTGATCCTATTGACAAAATCAGCAAAGAGGAGTTCCTGGCCTGCTCTGTGAGCAGAAGGAGTTTGTCTCCAGGCCCCTCCTCCTTCTCTCTCATGTGGAAGCAGTGTTGGAAGCAGCAGCCTCCAGACAGCTCTGTGCATGCTCCAGTGCACAAGGTGTTATTTGGCTGCTTGGATGATGCTCGATGTCCAAGCAGCTGTACCCTGTAGTGGAGTAGATGAATTACCAGATAAACTGCTGGATCACAGGGCTATTGCAGTCAGGGTCCAGTTAGTTAGTCAAGTAAGACTGTAATCCTGAAGAACAGAAGTAGTCAAGTCAGAGATGAGGAGAAGTGGAGCACAAAGAAATGGGGACTCTGAAGTAGAGCCTCTAAACACTTTGTCCTCTTTCTTAGTTTCATACTGGTTATTTTGTCTGTCTTCTGTAGCATATTCTTTGCCCTTGCTATGCTATTACGTTTTGTTCTTGAGATACGTGAAAATGCAAGTAGGTTTCTTGTAGAGAAGAACATAATATTGTAGGAACTGTAACAGTCTTTTTCAGTTCTCATTTGAACATAAATATTTTGTAACAATTTTCTGAAGAAACAGCTTTCTGAAAATACATTTAGAGGATAACAAACTGTCAGGGGAGAGTGACTAGAAGGTCTAACGAGCCAGTTTATAGAACTAGTAGAGTCATGGTATCTAGAAAGAGATGTGCTTCTTTTTAATGTACAGTTTACTTTTCAAAGGTTTTCAGATAGTTTGAAATTATGACCTGTGTAGTGATATAAACTGATTGCAGAATGAATTTGAAAGATAACGCTAAACACTGCATGTTTGCTACTGAACTTGGAGTGATAAATATTGGAAGGAAGTTGCTGGGTAAGTACCTGGAACTATAAAGTGTTAAGCCACAGCTCAGAAAACATCAGCCAAGTAAATGTTTACTTTTTTTGTTTATTCAAGCCTCTCAGTTCAAAACTAAGAAATTGGGAGTTGAAGAGCACAGTGGTTTATTTCCTTCTTCCATAATTCTGAATAGAACATTCATGTGAATAAATGACATCTGGTTTAAAAAACACTTAGTGTGTGGTGACTAGAAGCAGTTGATTCATATCACTAAACCCAGATCAGACATTTTATGAGAATGTTGAAAATTGCTGGAGCAGTGCAGACCAAAGGAATTATATTAGCTCAGTGTTACATTTTAGCAAGCATATTGTGGATGACTGTGAAAGGATATTAAAAGAAGATAATGGAGGTTTTGTTCTCCTTTCAATATATCCTCCTTTTTTTGTGTGTATGCAGGTACTGGTTTACATCTTCTGATTGAAGATTACATTCTAGGTTACTGAGTTTAAAGGACAAGGAGTGGATATATTCTGAAGTTTGCAGTGACAGTGAGTCCCAGTGGTGGAGCTATATTGTAAGCATGTGTTCATTTGCAGTTCATGCAGCTTTGTCCTGGCATGTGTTTTGGGTAGCCTATGTAAAGGCTTGCTTTGCGAGAAGCTGAGATGGAATCAGGATGAGTGTTGTCCCATTAACTGTTCTCTAATTTACTGCTTTAAATTCAGAAGAGTGCTATCCCATGTCTTAGCTGTTGAAATTACTGATATGTTATAGTAGGCTTTGGCATTTCTGAGATCAGTAGCAGTACATCTTCCAAAACCAGGATATGAAACAAATGCATTTTGTGCCTGAATTTTTTTATGCTGGCTACTGAATGAGCCAAACCATAGTCTGAACCTAAACAACCTTCAGAGCTTGCACTTAGAATTTTGTTTGAACTGAATGGTTTTAAACCAATTTTGTCTGCCTGGTTGGTAGGCAAAAGTAGCCCTGGGGAATGATAATAAGATGACTTTTGGCTATAGAAACCCTATCTTGTAGAAGAGATTAGAGGAGCTCAGTTTGTCCAAGAGTTCAGAGTGACTTAGTACAGATTGAAAAAAGCTTCACCATCACTAAGGGAATTTCTAAAACAGCTTGTGAATTTTGCAGGCAAATGAAGGAAAAGCTGGAAGTTGATAATGGTGGCATTTGCAACTGAAAGGGAGTGGAGGAAAGGGATGGGTCAGAGGGAAGTGCTGACTAATGGTCAGCAAACATTGTAAGGGAGTTCTTGTATAAAGAGATAGTCATACTTCCTAAAAGGAAAATAAACTCCATACCAGTCAAGCCTGAAGTTTGGGTTGGGTAAGTCTCTAAACTAGACTATTAGAAAGCAGGGAGAGCTTGATCATGATGATGTTCTCAGCCATTAAAAAAAGGCACAACTAATTTCTGGTGTGACTTGTATTCTGTTCTCTTACGTGGATAGGATGTATTCATATCTTTATTGTATTAGAGGGGCCTGTTACTGGTAAGCAGCATGATTTCAAATGATTTTAAGAAATGTGTGTGAATAAGGAAATACAAAGTTCTCCCTCCTTCTCACATTGCAGCAGCACAAATCCCCTCACACCCAAAATGGCTGAATGCTGATTTTCATAACTGGTGGATGAAGGCTACAGGGACCCTAGATTTGGAATTAATTTCTGCTAAGTTAAGATGATAATTTAAAGTTATTTAGGATTCATTAGGAACTTCAGCTCTTATTATAAATCCCCTGCTGAAATGTTGGAGATCTCTGTGGTTTTTGTTTTGTGATCTCTTTTGCATCTAAGAGTAGGATTGAACAGTTTCACAAATACTTCACTATGTTTACTGATAAAACATGGTGGTTGCTAATTTTGGCAAACTTCCATATATCTAAATGAAATCTGTACTTTAAGAACTGTTAGCAACTTAAGTGATGTGCTTTGGAATAAAGTCCTGTGCTTATTAGCACATTTTATAATCACTATTTTTACTTCCCAAAAGATACTCAGGAAGCAAATCAAATTACTACAAATCAAATACATAAAAGATGAGGTATTGTTACCTTGATTTAATGGAATAAATGAGAACTTGAGACTGTTTTCAAGGAATAGATGGGTGTTTGTTGTTTATTTCTGGAGGGAAAGTGGACTTCATTTTGCTGCTGATGATTTCACTGTCAAACTTTTAAGTTTCTCTTTCACTTCCCCAAATTCTTAATGATAAAACAAAATAGAATTTAACATTTCTAATCAATAGATTCTGAAGCTTGCAATGAAATTTGAGTCCATAATTAGTTTTACCTTATTCTTTATTTAACAGTGAGCTTCTGAAATACTTTTTAAACCAATGCTTGGTTATGGTGATAATGAAGCTTGATGCTTAATTGATTATTATAGATATTATTGAAAATTACATAATCTAAGTAGCTTATTGTCTTCTCATGCTTTTGCTCTGTATTGTCTTTGCCAATTTAGATTGAATTGGTAAATGAGAATAAGTTTTCAAAACACAGCTTTTAGACAATGTGTTGTATCTGAGTGCTGAGAAATCTGTTGCTTCTGGTGTATAACAACTTGGGAAATCTGTCTCCAGGGGGGTTGAAGTGTGGGGGATGAAAAAGAATCTTATTTCTGCTGGCAAAAAATAGAGTATGCAATATTGCTTAGAGTTGGCTGAGCAGGTAGCTCACAAGTACTGGCTTGGGCAGGAATATGCTGTTGGAAAATTTTCAGCTATGTTCTACGTGGCAATCTGCAAAGTCTTCAGGGACAAGAATGGTTGCCTCCAACCTCAGCAGCACTTAGTGTTTGTCTGAATTTTAAAAGTAGAAAGCCCTCCCTCAGACACAGTCATACTGAGGAGTCAAAAAGGAAAGAAAAAACCTTGTAATAGAGGAAATGGAATATACATGTAGCTGTAGAGAAAGGAAATAGGGGAGTTGTTTTCTTGCTAAGCTGCAGCTTCAAATGAGGGAAGAGATGGTCCATAAGGCTATTTGTATGTTTAAAACTGAGAACATCTAAACAGCTGATCAGTTTAAGGTGTGAAGTGTCAGTTCTGAAGCATAGATTACAAATACATGTCAACAGTAGTGGTTTTCAAGGCAAAAAACCCACTCACTTATTCTTCACAGCAGAAAGCTATGCATTCATTTCCAGTAGGTTGTACCTAATGGGTTCTTAAGGCAGTTCATCCTGTCGCAGCCATCTGGGAGTGATCATTGTCTCAACACTCAAGCAACCAGTTTGAACTGCACTCTGAGACTTCCTACTTAGAGCAATAAGGAAACAGCCTAAAGAATCTTTTTATCTTAATATTTTGTTTTTCTTGGTGGTAGTTAGCCTCTGGGTTATTCAACAGGATTGCTAGGAGCCCCTTCTAGATACAAAAGCAGCTGGCTATACCAGCTTTTATTGCAGCATGCTTAGGCAAGTCTCTCTCACTTGAAACCCTTCAGGCAACCAAAAATAGGGTATGTAGAAAGGGGCCTAAAATTGCCTGGTTCTTGCTCTTGCAAAAGAGGCATTTGATTTCCCTGTTACTTTCTTTATGTGCTTTTAAGAGCTACCTAGGGAGATAAATGAGATAGTGTCAGAGATAAAAGGACAAGAAAATTGTAAAGGATTCTATGGCCAATCACTTCTGAAAGTCATCTGTCGTTCCCTTAATAATGTGAAAGTTAGCACTGGGGTAATCTTGTCTTAGTGTTACAGAAGACAAAATGGTTACATGTTGAGGTATTTGCTAAGCAGGGGCATAGAAGGGTATCTATGTATCTCTGAAGTGAAACGAATCCAGTAATTTCATTTGAAATAACAGCAGAGACAGTTCTTCCTTTAGATTTTCCCTAGTTACTGATACATCTTTGTCTCTTTCATTTACAATTAAGGAAAGAGGTGAATTCTGAGTATGCTGAGTGACTTAGCCATGAAAATCAGGGTGGAGAGAAGGGGGAGATTTTCTTTAAACATAGCCTCTTTTTTCTGCTGTGGAACAGAGGGCAAGTTTAAAATTAAATAAATCTGGCAGTGCAGAATGTGTTCACAGGACTTAGTCCTGTTTGGGAAAGGACTGAACTGGTACAAGGACAGGTGCAAAGACTCTAGACTCTGTAATACTGCTTTTTAGTACAGTGTTCATACATTTTGTTTGTGTTTTATCTCAAAGTTATTGAAATCACAGCAGTGCCATAACATGTGATTGCACTCTAAACAAATGCATTTTGTCATATCACCAGTATGCTCTCTATCGTCGTAGCCCATGGTATGATTTGGTGAGGACATCATCACTGGTGTAAATGGAGTTGTCCAACACAAGCTTTATTTAGTTAATGGCATAAAGACCTGTCAAGCAGAGGAAAGAATATGGAAAATTTAAAAATACAGCCATGTTAAATATTGCAGCAATATTCAGAAACCCTTTATCTATATTTCTGTTTCTTTGAGGCAATTAGGCCATGCCTGGAGACATTGTTGTCCTTAAGACGCAAACTATGCTATGAATTTTATGGGTTTTTTTCTTGCAGTTTTTGGAAACAGTCAAGAAGTTACATATTTTCAAGACAGTGCCTTCTCAAGAAATAGGAGGAAAATAATCTCTCAGCAGATGAGATATTTTCTGCTGTGTGACCAGCAGCTTTTCCTTTTGTTGGATGTGTTATTTACAAAGCCACATAGGTGGAAAGTCCATAAAAGATCATAGGACACTTTAAGTGTGTGTGCTTATCTAATAGTGCTGCAGATTTAGGGAAGTGTTTATGGAAGACTGAACTGGGGGTAGAGATAGTTGTTAACAGAGCTGTCTTGTTTCCCCTCATGCTTTTTTCTCTTTACTGTTGGAATTCAAATTTGTGTCATCTTAAACAAAGTATTAATGCTACTTAAGGTATAAATCTGTAACTTTCTTGCACCATTTGCAAAGAAATGTACTTCACTTTTAACTTAGCAATGCCGGATTAAAAGTGGCCCATACAGCTGAAGACTTAGTTTCATGTTCTAATTATTACCAATTACTGAAATCTCATTAATAGGGTAGAAAAAGGTGCAGAAAAATGCCACAGCTCCTACCCTCGGGCAAAGCTGAATCCACTCACTCCCTTGTGTGTAATATCCTAAAAGCATCATCAAACATAACCCAGAAATCTTTGCATTCTATGCTCCAGTTTTTGGGAGTGCTAATCAGAGCAGTTCATGCTGACTGTTTCTGCTCTAAACTTTTTCATTTATCCCATTTCTAAACCTCACTGTGGAAAATTCACCTGTAGGGGTCCCTTAGCCCATCTTCCATGTCGGATGGATCTTGGCATCCTAGCTATTGCCACCCTTCTTAGGATTGTACATCCAGCTCTGTTCTGGAATTTAATAGATAACTGTCACTTTTAACAGCTCCCTACTGTGAGACCTTCACATTTGTGATTCTCCTGTAGAGGTTAAGCCTCTGCAGAAATAGATATTCTGGATTTTTCTCTTCCTACAAGGATGATAGGTAGGTGGGTATCTTGCAGGTAGCCTACACTGCTATGCACAGGACAAGTTTGTATAAAATTTGTAAAAGGGGTTAGTTTGAAGTCAGTTTGTGGTGGTTTTAGGGTGTTTTGTTTTGTTTTTGAGACACTTTACAGAAGTTTCAAGAGCAGAAATAATTTCTCCTGGCACCAGTAAGAAAACTTTCAGTTTATGTATACATGAAGTCCTGCTGTGCTAAAGTATAGTTCTAAAATAGTTCAGTAATAATATTTATGAGGAGACTCTTACTTTGGTCATGATTCATCTACTCTTTAAAGTTCTTAGATGAGAAGAGATAAAAAGGGAAAGCCTTTCAGAAAATTATGTGTTACAGGGATTGAGGAAGTCAGCTGGTTAGGAAGATACAGGAAAAATAGGAAAAGAAAATAGAATCTGTAGCTCAGTCATTTCAAGTAAAACAGAATCATTGGTGACACAACTGTTGATGCAGCAATTCACATTTAGGAAATACCAAAGTTAAAATTTCACACCAAGTTCAGAAAATTTTTAGGTTTAACTTACTTTGAGCACTTGTTTGTGTTACACAGACTTTCCTATCCATTGCCAATACAAAAAGCACAGGATGCCAAGTTAACACTTTTGATGGTTCTGTCATAATGTAGTGTGGTTTTGTTTTACTTTTAATTTAAAAAAAAAAAAAAAAAAAAGGATTTCCAGTGAATTCCTAAACCAATCCCAAAACCTGAAAACCAAAATCCAAGCTGGTCATTTCATTTTTGCAGGAGATGGGAAATAATTTTCTCACAGACATAAAATATATCTTGCCTAAATAGTAAAACAGAAGTGTTGCTTTATGGAGAAATGCTTGTGTAGGTTTTTATGGTAATGCTTTTATACTGGAGAACAACTTGTCTTTCTGAATGTTTGTGATTATTTTTTGAAATGTCCTCTTAAAAAGATTTATGTCCAAACACAAAGAGGAGCAATGGATTATTTATTGTGCCTTGTTTGTGTTCTGTGCATAGATCAGAGCTGTTCAGGTTTTTTACTGTTGCAGAAGTTTCATAGAGCTTGTTCATCTGGTATCTAACATTAAAACATCTTTTCACATTTCTATTACATATTTTAGTAAAGCAGTCTGGCAATGTCTGACCTGCTTATGTTAGTAAATATCTTTTCTGAGAAGATTCTTACTTGTGAAAGTTCTGATGGAGCAGAGGTAGGTTTTGAGAGGTGTGGGGGAAATGGATATGTAGGTCAGGAGGCACAGAGCTGGGTGGGAGGGGACAAAGAGTTTGCCTTGCTGAACCAGCCATAGTGATCAGTATTTTGTATTTAATGTAATGATTAGTTTTTAATGGAATCAGCTTGCTTACTTTGAGACTTTTCTTCTGTGGCTCTTTATGCTTAGAAGACTACTGGCTGGAGTTTTAGTTGGTTAAGAAACGTGCTGACTTTTCTGAAATGATAACTAGGGAAAAGTTGCAAGCTGCTGCTGCCTAAAGCAGCTCTCTGTGTTAACAGCTCCGTAGGAACATTAACTGCACTTAGTGTGGTATGTTTAAGCAGTCTTGAGGAACCTATAATGCTGCCCTTGTGTTCAAAAACGGAGGTACTTTTAAAATCACTTCTTCCATAGTCCATTCATCTATCCTATATCCAGATATGTTTGGGAAAACTGCAGTTGTTTTTTCTGTGTGTGTGTGTGTGTGTACAGTTAACTGCAAGGATGGTTCTGTAATGCAGTGAGACTACTTTTTTCCTTCCCTTTCTTACTCTAAACTAAGTAGCATATAAAAATAAAGGCTATAAAATATGTACCTTAGGTAGACATTTTCTAGGCTCATAGTGTTATATGGATTTTTACAGGAGTTAAATGGAAATAAGTGAATGTGTTATTGTGGGCGCAGTGGTGTTTTCCCACTTTCCCCTGATCCCAGAACTGAACTGAGCAAATACAATGAATCAGAAATAGAAAGGAGTAGCAGCACATGCTGGTACTGTAATTTAAACTCATGGTCTGTGAAGCATTGCTGTTCAGTGTTTTTACATCTGTATTATCTTTACCTGCTTTCATTGCTTTGCAAAATTGACCACCAGAAAAGTGAAAAATGTTCTTTAGTAGGAAGGTTTATGTATAGTTCAGTACATATAAGGCAGCTTTTACTATGTTGTGCCCTGTTTTATAAATAAACAGGCTAAAAAGGAAGTAAAGGAATCTTACTGCATGTGTCATGTTTCTCAGTGGAGCTGAATATTGGAAAACATATGCAATCAAAGAGACAGTGTGCTTAATAGTACCTATATTAAATGAGCTGTGTTGTGAAAACTAACATGGCAGTGACACCATTTCAATGAATGCTGTAGTAACAGGGGGTTTCCTGTACATAGGAATAAATGGCAGTGGTTGCCACATGGATACAAAGTGGAGCTTTGTTTACTATTATATTTTTGTATAAGTAACATTCTTGCCTATTCTGTGACCCTGCTACAGTGTGTCTGTAACTCTTTGGCTGGGAATTGGTTGTGTGCAGGTTTGTAAAGGGTAAAATATATGTATCTTAAAACTTATTTAAATGCCACTTTATCATACCTTCTACCTTATAACAGAAAGTATCTTCAATGATTAGAATGTGATAAATAATTTTATATAAGTAATTATTTTGATGACTACTGCCTATTTTATGGCCTTCTGAATTTATATCCATTTATTCTCACTTGTTTGACATGATGTAGTGGTTATAAAATCTGTTATTTGGGGGGAAATGGTGACTTTTTGAATATGTTAAAAACAATTAATTCAGTGGAGCAAATTTTTATTAATTGGAATTGAGGTTTTGTTAGTAAGTTTCTAGGCATAGCAATTAGTTGCTTAGGGCAGGGAGAAAATACCACTCTGTTTTGTTTGTCCAGTTTGACCTATGATGTGGTCCTAATTTATGACCAGAGCTCTTGGATGTTGTGATCATGCAAATACATAAACAAAGTTTGGGTTTCATCTCCTCTGATGTCACTGTAGTTGACCTAGTTAACTTAGGTTTGCTTCTTGAAAGAGAATCATAGAGTGATTTGGGTTGGAAGGAACCTTTTAAAGGTCATCTAGTCCAACCCTCTTGCAGTGAGCACGGACATCTTCAACTAGATCAGGTTGCTCAGAGCCCTGCACAACCAGACTGTGATTTCTAGGGTCCTAGAGAAAATAGGCCTGATTCACCTTCAGTATCTTCTTGAAATTCATCAGATGAATTACATCTTAACTGTGCCTCCTTTCTTGGTGGATATCAGAGTGACAAAGTCAGATATCGGTGTCCACAAAGATGCTACTGTTGAGGTGACAAATCTGAATTATTTATCCCGTTGGAATGTTTAAAGTAATACAGTGCCAACTTCTAACTTAAATATGCTTTAAAGTAAGATGAACTGTGAATGGGGAACGATTCCTGGACAAATATTATTTAATCCTAACAAGTAGACAGAAAATTTACAGCCTGATTGATGGTGCAAATACACATTGTTCTGCCAAGATACACACACGATGCAAAGCTTGGGTCCAAAGCAGAGGTTCGAGTCTGAGTAACCTAGCTTTGAACTCAGATCACCAACATAATTTGTACTGTGGGTTTAAATGTTGTGGTTTTGCTGATCTAATCCAGAAAAAAGGAACTTTAAGGATTATTGGTGTAAGGAGAGAATGGCACCAATTAGATGATGGTTTTGATTCTAATTGATAACAATGCTATTTGAATTGGAATTTTAATTGATGTCAATTCTAAATGAATTGATCACAAACTATGTTGTCAGCACTTGGTGTCTATTAGTAGTTTTGGTTTTGTCCACATGTACTTCTTGGAGCAGTGTTGCTTAATGGCATCACAGTAACATTGATGCTTACTATGAATAGCCTGCATTTGTTATTCATTAGCAAAATGTGCTAATCAGATACTTAAAAGATGACATTATCATTCATTGCACTTTTGTATTTTCATTGGATACTTTTCTGAGTGACAATCCTGGATGAACTCTGCAGGTTTTTCAAAACAGATAAATCTAGGCCTCCAAAGTTTTGTAATTAGGTTCTGCAAAGGGCGGGTTACTTGACAGTTCAGTTGTCCCTTATCTTTTCACATGAAGTTGAAAGGCAGCTGCAAATCACTTTCCTATTTTTGTTCTTGTGTGACTGGTTACTTAAATTACCACAGAGATTGTTCAGTTGGTGGTGGTAGGGGGAGCAGCAGTCCATCAAATAATCTGAGGATGTGGTCTGTGCACAGAAAGTCTGGGAAGACTAATGTTTACTCAGTAGCCAGTTTATTACAACTCCCTAGGCACAAAATACAAACTCATCCTGCCAAGTTACTGGACTGTGCTTGATATCCCAGACATAACTGGCTTGGTTTGAAAGACACTGAAGTCACTTAAAAAATGACAAGTAACTAATCAACAAGAACAGAAAGAGAATTTTTAGTTTAAGGTTACAAGATCTAGTACTGTAGCCTAGATTATGATACTTACGTTGAGATTCTCACTGTTGCTCTAGCTCTGATCACTGCAGCTGTTTGTTGAGAAACTGGTGGTGACCAGAGTTAAGGGTTTGAGAATCTAACATACCCTGATGCTTGGAAAGAATCCAAACAGTTCTGGCTTGGTTTTGAATGTGGCTGTTGTTGGTAGGCTTAACCTTTTGTTGTTAAACTTTCTGTGCTAGCAGCTCAGTGATGGGGATGCATGACTGTCCTAACTCTTGCTTTTTTTTGTCTTAGTCACATTGATCAGACAACAACATGGCAGGATCCTAGGAAGGCCATGCTTTCGCAGATGAATGTTACAGCACCCACCAGTCCTTCTGTGCAGCAGAACATCATGAACTCTGCATCAGGTAAGCAAAGTTTCTATTTATGGAAAAGATCATCCAAATGAAGATACCACTAGCTATTTTAATTGGTGGGGAGGGAGCCCAAATCTCACAGGTGTCCTTCTAGTTATCCTGGTTTTAAACTTTAAATTCGTTGATGTTACATACATCAAGCAGGAGGCTGTTATGAGGTAAAAGAATTAGTATAATATTATGATGTTAGGAGAAAGTATCCTGTAGTTCTTTGGTTTGTGTTTCCATTTTTTCAAATGGATGATTCAAACACCAAAGCAGAATTTTTCATTTCTTCTGACTGAAAATGCTGTTAAATTGATGAAGACTGGAATTTCCACTGTTAGTGTCAGTTTGCTGTTGTGCTTCTGCAGTGTTTTTTCTGCCTCTTTTCCTCTTATTTTCCTCTAATTCCAAAGTTCTTTATCATGATGATTATTCCTCTAGCTGAGGAAGTCTGGTATCTTTTCCTGGAATATAGAATGGCTTTTCAGCTGCTCTGGGGAGAGCTGTCACTAGACAGCAGTAAAATGTAGTTGTTCTTGCTATAGAATCTACTGTATGTTTTCAGAGCACTGCTGTACTGATAATGCAGAGAGCAAGCAGATAAATTTGGTGCTATACTAGTCTGACTACTGTTCTCTTGGCTATGCTTTGTCACCTTCTGTCTGTCACTGAGGTTCCTGTTTTATGTATCTTCTCAGTCTGATAGTGTATTTTGTATATGTCTGCTGTTCCTGTGTGTCACAAAGGTTATTCTCTAGTGCTGCTTTTTGTTGCCATTTAGAAGCTTTGTTTCATGCTGCAATTCATATGCTGCAGACAATACGAAGAGATTAACAGGCGTGACCAAACTGTGCTGTTCATGAGTGAGTATTAGAGAGGAAGCTAATCAAACTCTTTGCTAGCTATGCCAGGAGGTTGGATTATCCTGAAACAAATGAGAGTTCTGTTCAAGTTCAGGAAGTCATGATTCAGAGCAATTAAGGTCTCGGGCTCTGATGTGCAAATGTAATAACTGTGATTATTTTTACTGTAAATATATCCAAGGAAACCTGCAGCAATAGAGATGACATGTTTTTGCAGGGAAACTTCTGAAGAACAGAGAATAGGAAAAAGGAAACAATTCCCTTGGTCTGACTTGCCTTTTGGCTTATTTTATTTGGGCTACAACTAGATGTTTGCTGTTTGAATATTGACTTAAAATCTATGTTGTAAGGTAACTTCTCACACTTTCTGTTATACCAAGAATTAAAAAAAAAAATTGGTAGTGAGATAGAGTTCACTTCAGGAGCTTAGAAAGAAGAGTCTGTAGCAAAAAAATAAACCAGATATTTGTAAGGGGTAAAAATCTGAAAGAAAATCTAGCTAATCAGTACACAAGGATTATTTTTAAAAGAAAAAAAACCCAAGAATTTTCATGTAATTGACTCACTTAGCAGCAAGTGATCCTGCATAGATTTTGTTGCTTATGAATTAGAGACATTTCAGTGGGTTGTCTTGTGACTTGGGAAAACACTTATTTGAATACCAGTCCAGTGAATGCTGTTTTTTAATTTCAAAGGATATACTGTGTTGAATATGAACTGAAAATCTCTTAATTTTGTTTTTCCCAGTACTCTGAATTTGAAGGCAGAATTTCTGTGTATATTGAATTATGTGATTATATGGCATTGCTTTTTTTAAGCTTGAATCAGTTGAGGTAATATGACTCAGAACTAGCTTTTTGGATGCACCTGCTTACCCTTAACTTAATTGCATTTTACAAGTCTGTTTTAAATTAAATATTACTGAACCTGCATTTGATTTGATTTGATTCTGTTTCTGATACCTGATGTGGCAAATTTTTATGTACTAGCTTTATATTATGACTGTGGGTTTTGTTTTGTTTGTTTGTTTGCTTAACTAGAGTCACTTATATCTGGTTCTGTTACTTTTTACTACTGAATTTGTGGTAACTTTTGCTTCCTTGGTGGCCTCATAAAGAATCTTTGAGAGAAATGGAAAAATGAGGTAACTATGTACCACTTCAGCACAGTGGAAGTTACATTTACAACCCTGGCTCTCTTAGTGGTCTAATTTGGATATTCATCCTCAAGAACTGGGAAATAAAGCTGAGCCCTTTAACACAGAAGTTTCCTGCTATGAAATATTGCTGATAATGAAACATGCTATAGTCCTTTCAGAGCCTTTCATGAAATACATTGGGAAAAGACAAGTGTAAGTACTGTGACAACTGGAAGTCACTGACTTGGAAAAAAAATGTCTGAAATGCCACAAGATTTTACAGAAAGTTTTCCTTTTCTGTGTGGTTCATTCTTGTATAAATAATACTAAATAATTGTGGCCTTTAATCACAGACTACAGTCCCACTTTTGATATATTTAATTACAGGCTGCCATAGGAGCTTGTGAGTTAAGTTACTGTGGTAAAATGTAAGAGAGAAGATTTTCAGGGCTGTCTTGAAAGCCATTAGAAGCTTTAGCAATTTAGCCAGAATCAGAATTCTACCCATTAGCTAGAATCAAGAACAGGAGAAGAGGAAGAGAGAGAACAGAACTCTGAAAGCTACTGTCTGCATGTTGAAGATAAACATGTTGTGTTTTCTGGATAAGTAGGGTTAGTGAAGCTCAGGGAAAATGAGAAGAAAGCAGAACTAGAAGTTGTGGTAGGGGTGAAGGTAATGATTTTGTGAATGAATGTTTTATGAATGCTAGTTAGCATACATCCTTTACAGGGGGTCATCAGCACGAGAAGCTGGTCTCGGTGTTGCTGAACTACATGTAATCAGCTAAAATGGTTTGGGCCATATGTATGCTGAGATATGTATGTTGGTTAATCTGTGAAATAGGATTGCATCTTCACATCAGTAAGGGAAAGAAAACTAGCCTGATACTTCTAAATATGCAACATGTATAAAAAGTAAGTCTTGACTGTTCTGATTTTGTGTGTTTCTAACCATTTTTCCCTAAAGGTATTATAGGAGAAACTATGTTCTTCTGTCTTAATTTAAAACTAGAAAAGGTAGTAATAACAGGATGTTGTTCCACTGAGGAACCTTTCCTACACATTTCTTACTGAGGTAAAGTTATAAGTTTGACAGTAAACAATGCCTGTATCATACAGTATTGCAGTGGATACAACAGAGATGGGGTGGTTATTGTATTTGGATGCTTCCATTCTTCAGATACTTTTACTTTCTGAATCATGCTTGACAGCACTGCTTACTTTTAGCCTCTTCTGCTTGCGCATAGACATTAGATTAGCTCTGGAGCAGATAACCTGTCTTTGTCCTCTTTGTCTTCCCTGTTACATTGCAGTTTTGAATTGAGTGAAAGTTTATAGACCTGGTGTAATTCCAGTACCTCTTAGGGTAAGACTGTGCTGCCATATTAAAGGTTGTTAGGAAAATGGACGCTCAAATTCATAACCCTTGAGAGTTTTTTCCACCCCCAGGAGGTGAGAGGGTGAGGAGGAATATGCCAATAACTAAAACAAGTTCTAAGTCTTCTCTTAGATTCTTGCTCACTTCAGTTGAAGATTTCTTCTGTGTAACTAGTCATACTACAAATTCTGCTTTATCTACAGTCAACACTACATATGATCTGTTGTGAAACTGAAGTTTCTAAGTGTCTGCATGACATTAATGTTCATTTCCTTCTTCAACAAAAAAATGCCCCTTTTCTAATGGTGTCTTTTTGTAAGTTTTGCTGGGTTGACAGAATAAAAGTGGACTTCAGGTAAATTTTGTAGAATTTGGTATAATTTTTAAAGGTTTTAGAGTCACAGTGACAGGGAATGAAGGGAAACATTTCAGCTTTCACAGAGAAAGATTAGGAAGGATCTTAGAGATCAGTGTTTGCATTAGGTGAAGGAGATTCCTGTTGTTGAAACAGATGTTCCAGTTCTGTGTTGCTATGCATATTCTTTTAATACCTAGATACAGATGCCCTCTAGTATCCATTAACCTCTTCATGAAATACAGCTTTATTTACATTTATTTTATAATTAATATCAGGAACTGTAGGGACTTACAAGATTTACTTAGTATCCCAATGTAGCTTGAATCTCTACCACATTTTTGATTTTGTTAGTCTTTCTGTTGCTAGCAGCAAGCTCTACTTTGCCTTCAAGACTCTTGTGTTTCATGGCATATGAAAAAGTAAAAACTCAGGAAGAAAAATGGAGATGTGCACCAAAAAGAGACATGCACACAGATTTTTAAACTGACATGCATTTTATGTTAAGTTACACCATTATATAAATATTTAGTTATGGGAGTGTGCCTTTATCAGTCATTCTGTAAGGATGGCTTACTTTTGGAAATTGGTTCTGAATTTTTGTATAGTCTTGACTTTAGAAGTACCACAGTAAGTGGTGAGTTCCCTGGAAGGGTTGTTTCTCCCTCTGCAAATCATGTTTAGAACGTGAGCTTATGGTTGTGTTTGTATTCAGTTGACTTAGAAGCATCAAATAAAACTAGTAGGAGCCCATGCCACAGGAACACATTGCTAGTGCTAGGTGCTTGCAAAGATACAAGGGGAGACTGTAAAAGTACTTGGAAGAGAGATCCTATGGCACCTAGTAACTAGACAGTCTGGCTCAAGAAATCACCTGAGGTACTTATTCATAGCCACTATATTTTTTTCAGTGCTGTATTAAAAAGTTTATATAGAGTGTGACAGTCACTAAATGGGCTGCTCTTAGCAACAAGATTGTGCCATCACCTCAGGGTAGGTGCCTAGGCTAAATGGATTTTTGGTTAGACCCAGAATGTCTGGTTTTGTACAACACAGGCTACAGTAACTATGGACATTTTAGTGAGAATGTCTGAAGAGCAGTGATACAGAGCCATGTATAACTTAAGTCACTTAAAAACATAAGCTAGCACTGGGAATTCTATTCCAATTAAGCCTCTTTGGGGAAAGTGACATGTAATTGCACAGGAGTTTTCCTAGATGCTCTGTGAATATATCTGCTGTTCTTCACCATGGTTTTCCATTTTCCCTCCATTACTTGCTTTAATAGACTTTGTCAGACAGCCAGTTACAAAATCAGACTTGACAGTCTTCTGGTTTCACAACTGCTCACAAAACCAAATAGGAATTACAGAAAGCAGTACTAATCTGTTTTTGAACTACCATTTCAACATGTAGGGATGACAGCAGAAACATGAGAGTGGTTTACTGACCAGAGAGCAGTTTACTGGAAGAAGGTAACATCATGATAAATGCCTGGAGAGTCTAGGAGAAACTATTTCTGTAGCCCTTGATGGCACTTAGCAGGAAAGAGTTGCTAATAATGACAGCCAAGTGAGCAGGCAAACCTTTCCTGTCCTGTCCACAGTTGTGAATTTTATTTAGAAAGAGAACTTGGTCTGTGTTTGTCTTTAAGTTAGTGCTCATCAGACCAATGAATCTCATAAGCAGTGTCGTTCCACCAGGTAGGTGGACTGATCAGTTCCTGGCATCCTGCTTCAAAGGCATTTTGTTCTTATTTACTCCAGAGGAACATGCTGGACTAGTATATGCTTTACTTAGTGTTCAGCAGGACTGACACCCCAAGGCTAGTTTTGTTTTTTCCTACAGCCAGTTGAGTTTTTTGGCTTTACAGTTTAAAAGAGAATTTCTTGCTAGGTTTCATCTCAGAAGGACATACAGCTTAGAAGGACTTTGAGGTGAATGGTAGTGAGAAGGTCTGCCCATGTGGCTAGCACGTTGGCTTAGTAGTCAAGGAACATTTTTTGGTTCTAGACTTGGGTGATGTGGGGCATGTTGCTGTGCTCCTGGGTCCCAGTTTTATGAAATAGTATTTTGCTGAATAGCTGGCTGGTTTTTGAGAATGGTGTCAAAGTACAGGGTTCTTTGCACTTGAGATTTCAGTTCTGCATTGAAGTTACATTGTGGTTGTTAGGATTTATGAATGTTTTACAGTGTTGTCACTCTTTCTTGCCTGTTCACTAGCCTCTGGTAAGAGTTGAGGTACCCTTAAACTTTACTTGTATGCAGCATTTAAAGCTTGTGAGCGTTAAGCATGGGAAGGAAATGTCCAATGATTAGCCCACTGTTTCTCCTCACTCAGAAACCTGTAGCTCTAATGGTGGAGTAGGGAGGTTGCTAGAGAAAGGCATAGATTTCTGAGCCAAAATTAAAGTTTAAATTAGAAATGTAAGTTGCAGATTTCAGAAACTACAGTAAGAAATTCTTGTCCTGGTTATGCCTTGGGGTATTACTGGAATGCAATCAAATGATTATTTTACTCTTTCTGACATTTCTCCAAGAACATGTTTTGAGATTAAGCAAATAAATCTATCTTTCCCCCCCCCCCCCCCATCCCTCCAGCTTTAGACAATGAATTATTCAACAGGAGCATGACTTCAGGACAAAATGACAGGAAAAGAGCCAGTGTAGTTTGAACATTGATATAGTAGGTACTTGAGGCATTTATCAGATACACACACATTTCTGTGTGTATGTCTGAATCTCATGTGTGAAATTATGGTGTTTGGGCATACTTACATTATACATAATGGTCTGTTATTCCAAGTGTAACAGCCCCATGGCTTTTGCTAATGTATTACAATATTGCACTGAGGAAGAGGGGCAGGAGAGGTTGAAATATGATGGCTTCCAGCGGCAGGTCTTTTTCTAATGTCTTTTACATTCCTAATAGTTGTAGTTGATCTTTTGCTATATCATTTTAGGATTGTACTTAAATGTAAAGGAATACAGGCAAGATCATCTTGTGTCTAATTTAGGTATTTTTTAAAAGTCCATATCTATGTGAGTATGAGTACATACATTTCTAAAGCATCTGCCCTGCCAGATGAGGTGAATGTAATTATAAGAACAGTTTTCAATGTAAGCAAAATAAGGATGAATGGAGATGGGAATGAGTGGTTATGAACTGCATAGTGGTGGAAGGTTGGAACGTAAGGGAAACACACCTCCAGACTCTGTGTTCAGACATTTGCCATCGACTTCAGAACACCATAACCTACCTCCCTTTTATTGTGTCTTAAATGTAGGTTTCCCTGCCTGTGCCTTCCTGCTCAGAGGTGTAGCGCTGCTCTTCATAGCACTTATGTCTCTGTCTGTTCCTGGTGTTTCTTACCTTTGCTTTTTTGTTGCTTGTTGCCTCTTGTTCTTCAGGTTTGTGGTTTTGCTTGCGTTAGCATTTAGCACTTCCACAAAATGATATGGTATGATATGAGGTAAAAGGAAAAGGAGTTTTGTCAGATTTTTTGGTTTGTGAAAGATAGAAGAATACTTCAGGATCTCATGAATGTAGTTTTATTGCTGCTGCTTTGCCCTAATCACTATGTGAACCTTCCTGTGAAAAGCAGAATATCTTTGTGCCTGTTCTTTTCCCTGGTGCTTATGCTGGTTTCATTCTGGCAGGCTTGACTTATTGCTGGTTTTGTACTGTAGTGCTATAGCAAAAGGGAGTGTCAAAGCATATGAAAGGATGCAAACAATCTATAAAATTAAACTCCAAATCCTAAATCAAAATGATAGAGGTGTTTTCTGTTCTTTGATTTCCCACCCACCACGTCTTTGCCCTTATCACAGAAATATTAGGCACGAGCTTGAAACTCCTCTGTTTCATGTACTGTTATATATGTAAAATGTTGGAATTTTTCTTAGATCAATTTCAGCTGGAGCAAACGAGAGCCCGCCATCAACTCCTTCCTTCTATATTGCAGGCCCACTCCCCGATGGATGGGAACAAGCTATGACCCAGGATGGAGAAATTTACTACATAAACCATAAGAACAAGACCACATCTTGGCTAGACCCAAGGCTTGACCCACGCTTTGGTAAAAGATCATCTCGCTTCAGAATTTTTGATTCGCTTCAGTTCGCTCAGCTTTAATTTTGCAGGCATATTTTGAAACCTTTTTATAGCACAATTAAAATATATGATAATTTGAATTATAGGGACCTTATTTAAATCATTACTTTAAAAGAAAAGGCATTAGCATATATCCTTTTAGCAGTGTATGTCATCAAAGTTTCTAATGCTAGGGGTTGGTATTTTGCCATATGATCCATACAGTTCCCAAAATTGGTGACATTCAGAAATTACTTACCTACAGACAGTTTTAACCAAGCTCACTCTTCCCTTTAAAATTGCAAAACATTACCATTGAAGAATTTTTAATTCCCAAATAAATATTTGCTTTCCTTTGTGCTATTTTAAAGAGGGCACTGTCAAAAAATACTAAGTTTTGCTGTTTAAGTACACTTGAAACATACACCAGCTTATAATTCCAGCTTGTCACAGTGATAAACATGACAAAACTTCCTGTTCTAAACAGTGTGGAGAGAAATTATTAGTTTTCTTGTTTCTACTTTAATAATCTTTTTGTGGGCTAAAGACTGTATTATTCAAAATACAAATTATCACTTAAGTTAGAGATCACAAGATCTAGATGTAAAGATTTAACAAAATAGTATTGATAAGTCATTTTTGGTAATATTATTGATCTATATGAAGAGCAGAATTGCAAATATTTCAATAAAATACTGGCATTGCAGACTATGAATAGCAATAGCATATATAAAGGGTTTCTTAGATTGGCCAAGTGATTGTTCTGATGTATTTAATGTGGTATTATGGCTTTAGTTTTTGTATAAAGCCATGACCTCTGTGTTCAAGCTTTATTAGCTGTATTAATTTGCCCTTGATTTGTTTTCCCAATGACTTAGTATTTTCAGCTCCTTTGGATTTTAGTTATTTTTCCAGAGCCATGGAAAAAAACAAGTAGGGGTAAAAAAAAGAAGAGTTCATTGTGGTTTTCAGGCTTTAGTTTTGGACTCGGTGCAACTAAATGAAAACAGTGTGCAGATCACTGAGTAGGTCAGGCTGAGGGGATACAAAGCCTTTGAAGCTTTATGGGGGTTGACCTAACAACAACTGTGGGCCCCTTTTGGGAGAGGCATTAACTCCATGAATGCCATATAAACACAGAGCTGCAAAATTCAACAGTCACTGTTCTGTTTTGTTTTTCTGAAATGGCTGTTAGAAATTTCAACTTTTTCGGTTTGTAGTGTTGAGTGCTTACTTTAGACATCCATTTGCTCTGATGGAGAACACCAGATTGTCACACTTTGTTTATAAACCACTCACCAGTTAATGGACAGGTTGAACCACTGTGCAACTTGAGCCCAAAGGTGGGGCATATATTGAAGGTTGTCACCTTTGGCAAATGGCCATGCTGGCTTTAACACCAGCCGGAATTGCAGACCTGTTTGTGTGTTGCAAGAGGAGTGTGTGGGTAATTTGCAACTCCACAATTACTTAATATGTGAATAAGGATGAAAAGGAAGTAGTCATTCTGAAAATCAGTGTTGCCTTTTGCACTTGAAAGAGGCAGGTCAATTATGCTTCCTTAAGTAATCTTGCAGGGTATGTATTTTTCTTTTCCTTGTATTACTTTATAGTTTCTAATGATGAGCTGGCATTAAAAAGGAGTGCAGAAAAGCTTTAATTGACAGAGATGAATCTTGTTTCTCAGAACAATTTTGTACTCGTGTAAATATGATCTAATTGTAAGGGCAAAAGCTACTTGTCTTGTGCATACTGAAACTCCATCAAAAAATGTTAAGGCTGTGCAGTTAAAATGAAAAAAGTTAGAAATTTCCAAGACTGCGTGAGGATTTCTTGCTGCATAGCTTCCCTTTTTGGGCCCACTGTGTATGTGTATCCCAGACAGGCTTGAGTCCATGCCAAGGCTCTTTATTTTGTGGTCAGACTTTTAATCTGTTCCAGACCTTTTCAGTCAAAGAGCTCAAGTGTAACTGAAAGGGGCAGGAAAGAAAAAGAAAAAAGGGAAACGGAGGGGGGGGGAAAAAAAAGCATGTGGACTCTTCTGATCTAGAGTGATGGCAAATAGAGGCATGCTGGTAGCTGCTGTTGAGCTTGAAGGAGTTTTCCTTGAAATCTTAGGTTCTACATATTGTATTGTGGTTTCTGCTTTTATCATTTGAGCCAAGGAAATACAAAATCTTACTCCTGTTGCTTTCTCACTTGTGACCTCCTTAAGCCACTCCAGTAAAGAAGAAAAAAAATTGTGCTTGACAGAACTAACTTACTGAGCCTTGCATTTATCTGTCATGTGGAGATCCTCAACAAATATGTGCTGTGACCCTAAATAGCATGTGAATGACTCAGAAGTTTACCTTTCTGTGCTTAATATAGATTGAAAATCCTGTTGCTTTTTTCCCCCCCCGAGGATCACAGTACTCTGTGTTTTAATATAAGGGCTTGTTTTTCACTATTTTTTTACTACTAGCATGTTCAGAAGCAATCCTAGGTGAATTCATCTTTGCAATGTTGAAGCTTTTGATATTGATGTTGCTTGAAAATGAAGGAAAAATTAATTTCTTCCTTGATACTGCCACTTTCACCAGTCTGAAGAACCATTGAAAACAATAAAGCTATTGAATGGTATGTGCAAACATACTTTTCTGTTCCAGTATTCAGAAACAGGTTTGAAGAGTCTTTGCCCTTACTGCTTCTGAATTCCCAGCTTCCAGAGATACAGCTGTTATGTCTCTCTATGGTCCTCAGCAGATGGAAATTTTGCATTCCTCTTTATTTTCTCTAGTAGCTGTGCCATATACATTTTGTTGGTTTTGTTAAGTAGTGTTGGGAATTTTCCAGTAATGTGACTACAAAATTAAGAGGGAGGAAGATCAGTTAGAAAACATTGTTTTAGGTGGATGCACCTACTGACTTGCTTGGCGTGGGGAATTCTGGTATTGCCTTCATGCTTTTAAACAGAAAATAAAAGGATGCAGTTAATGTGAATTCTTTATTGGAGCAATCTTCTATAAGACCAATGGATTAGAAAAGAGTTGTGGTCAGAATATACCTGGCTGTGGAGTAGACTGGGTCCAAAAACTGAGTGCTCCAAATTGAAGATGATAACTTCATTCCAAGTTAGAGATTTAACATCTTTAAAGTGGGCTTGAGGTCTTCAGCTTCACCACTTAAAGGACAGTGAAGTCTTGTGGTGCCTCAGATGTTGATCCTTCAAGTCTACATGTTTGACTTCAGAACAGTTTTCTATTAGGAGGATTCACAAACCTTAAAATCTAGGGAAGAATTAGGGGAAAGAAGGAAGGGTCTCTCATGCCAACCACAGGCAATCATGAAAGATGACGTGAGATCAAAGGAATGGAGATTGGAGGGGGGATCCTTAGGCCTATGTCAGCAGGATTCTGTGGAGCATCTGGTACAAACATGCTGTCCTGCCTTCTTAATGCCTTTGCAGGCCTTGTACTAAGGGGCATCAAATTACTGTACCTTTTTGGTTTGTTTGTTGGGGTTTTTTGGTGTTTTTTGTTTTGGTTTTTTGTTTTTTTTAAAGACAGTTATTTCTTCAACTGGACTATCAGATTGTGTTTTGGACTTTTTTCACTTTTGTCTTTTACTGTTTGGTCATTCTTCACAGATCTTGCTGTTTTTCTTAAGACTTCCAGATAAGTTAATATGTTTTCTTGATAGTCAGATCACAGTGGCCTTTCATATTTTTAAAGGTCCAGATCTGCCTCCATTTTTTGCACAGAAGCAGAGCATGACCCACAGTTAGTTTTCATCTGCAAGGGCAATGGCACATCCACTTCAGGCTTTCTTTAAAGAACAAAACAAGTGGATTTGACCCACCTGAAGGGTCTATTGGTATTAGATTTTTCACTTCCCTGTCTCTGTTTTTTGTGAGGAACAATCTCAGGAAGAGGAAGTCGCTGAGGATGGGGAAAAAGACTTCTGTGTTTTGTTATGTGTGTCAGAGAATGTGTACAGATGGAGCAGTGACTTGTGTCAAAGTGAGCTTGTTAGGAATCTGCAGAGGCTGATGAAATTTCACTGGTAAGCATCCCATTGTAGTAGGGGATGCTGCCCTTATGGTGGTGACAATAAATGCTTACTAGTTGTTCATCATCATATCAGAAAGTGAATCTTGTTTTCCTCAAAAGCAGGGTTTATTTAGATGTCTTTACTGAAGAGTTCACTGAAAGTCATTAAATCTGTCCATAAGTATTGTGTAAGGATTATCTACTGTATGTAGAGTATTACTAATAAAAAGGAGAAAGAAACCTGACTTTTATGAAGGATTTGTTAGGGCAGTAGGTATATACAAGTTTATACCTGTTTTGGGTTTTGTTTTGTTTTCAGAATAATTTAATCCTCTTTGAGAAAGATTTGTTGGTAATGTCTTCAAGCCAGTAAAAATAATGTCTACTTGCAGGGCTGTGCTAGAACAGCTGTGACAGTGAAAGAAAACTGCACTCTTACTAGGGCTATTATTTCCACTGTATCATCATAATACCACAGTTTTACATATCTCTGTTAAAGTGCATACTACATTAAAAATTGAAGATTCATTCTTTTGAATACATCATTCATTATCTGTAATCTAAATACATATATGCACAATAATTATATACTCGATCTAATCATGTATAATCTAAAATTCAAAGCAGCATCAGCTTTTTTCCTCAAATTAGATCATGTTGAAACATTATTTCAGGATTTTATATATAGAAAACAATTTTGCTCCATTGTTCAACGGTGTATTGTTGATTTTGTTTTTATTTAATTACAGTAGTTTTTTTCTGGGTGTTGTCATTCCTTTTTAATAATTTCTAATGGACTTATGACACAGACTAAAAAAAAAAGCTGCAGATGTGCACATGCCCAGGATGCAAACACAGGGTTTGCTCCCCTCAACTAAAATGAATGAAACCCAAATTAAAAAAAAAAAATAATCATATTCTTTTATAAGAAATTATATAGAGGCTTGTCCTTTGGCCTGGTTAACTAGGGAAGTATTATTTGGTGATTAAGCAGAGAAACTGTTTGCAGCTAATACCCTTATGTAGACTCTTTGCTGATTAAAGTTTGGTCTAAAATGTGGACTAGCTTTGATTAAAACTATTGTGTCAAATAGACAGACAAAGGGCCTTGGTGAGTTCAAGAGTCCTGTAGCTTCTGTAGGCTGAAGTGTTTCATGCATAAGATTTTAATTTAGATGACATTAGTTGAGGTTTCTACTCATAATCTGTCCTATGCAGCATGTCCCACATAGTTCTGTAGGACTAACACTTACAGTCAGTTCTATTTTGTATGAAGATGTAAAAATAAAGTGAAATACTTTAGAAATTGTTTAGACTTCCAAAATTAAACTAATTTTTTTTAAAGAATGGAAAATGTTTTGTTTTCTATGCATGCACTGAGTAGAAGTTTTTTATAGCTATCTACGTAACTGCCGAATCTCATTTATGTTTCCTTTTCTGGCTGGCCAGAATATTTTACTTCTTCTGAAACTGGCATACATTGAGTTAATGTGCTTTGTACATATTGCTATTGACTTCTGTTGATTCTTCTTCTTAAGAAGAGTAAGTTATAGTATACTGAGATCCTGAGCTTTTTTTCTTGTTGTTTGTTTAAATAAAGAATGTCTTTAAATTTGCAGATTAAAATTAGTTTTACTTTTGAAGGGTAAAATGATAAATACAAATGATGAACCATTAATCATTCAGCTGTGTCTATTAATCATTAAGGGTGCTTTATAGTAGTCTTTGTATGTAATTCTGTGTAAGGGAAAGGTACTGTGTTACTGTCCTAGGATTTAAATTGGCGTAGGATCTTGGGAGAGAATTATCCTTTTATGTTTGAGTTGTTAACAATCTGCTGGCCTTTTCTTTCTAGCACCAATGACTGGTAATTGTTTCTCTCTCTTGGTTGCTTTTTGTTTTGTTTTTTCTTTTTTATTCCTTTAAGGATGTAGATAGCAGGCTAAACTTTTCAGTAACTGTCAAGTATCGTCTGCTACAATACGGAACAGGCATTTTGCTGTTTAGTTTGGACAGAACATTTAAGGTGTGACATTTGAACACCACTGTTCAAATTCTCTGTTCTCAAAAGCATATTGCAGCTATTAGAGTTGACTGTATTCTGCAGATTGTGAAGCCAAGCCATATTACAGGACAGCAAGTTCTTTTTTATTGTCTAAAGTTGCCCGTGTTTTTTAACATGTCTGCCCCTCCTCCTCCCTCAAATCCCTCTCTTCTAGAAACAAAGACTTGTTTGTTCCTTCTCTGCCTGTGAGGTCTTTGCAGCCTTTGCTGTGTGGGTGCAGAGCCCCTTATTTAAATGCTTTACATAGCCATGGAAGGTAAAGAACAGGATGCATTAGAAAATTGGTAAGACCTAACTCTTAATGGCTAAATGAAGCTCTCTGCTTTTGAATTCAAATTACGTAGAGCTGTGCATGTCAGGATCATCACAAACTCATGAGGTATGGAAAAAATAAAATGTGCTTATCTGAGATTGCATTAATAAGTATATTCTTTAGAGTGCAGATTTCTGCAGTCCTGTCCTCAAGTAAGTAATTGAAATTGAGAATTAAAAACAAAAACAAACTCCCAAACAAAAACCAAGACGACAAAAAACTTTAAAACTCTTCTCCCCCCNCCTCTTTTCATTAAATACTGTGTTAGAAATTGTAGAAAATTACATTTGTCTGCTTCCCTTGAAGATGTGTAATCAGCCAAGATAGCTGAAATTGATACATTGTTATTACTGTTGGATTTTTTTTCCACTGATTCTTCACTTGCCTGTGTTTGTTAAGGCAGTATCTTCTTTTAATGACCAAGCATTTAGTTGAATTTCACAGTTCAAAATAGTTCCCTTACTTGAAGGACATCTCCATGGTCTGTTCTTAGGGCAATTTAAAATTTGAATTAGAAGTCTTTTGCTTTTGCATTCTTAAAATAGTAACATGCTCCCAAAAAATCCTTTTACTGGATACTTGAATAAGAATTTAGAAACTAGATTTTTAAATTCGGTTTTTGAAGAGCTACCAAATCATATAATTAAATTTTCTCCTTGAGAAATATTAAGTATACACTGGTTTCAATATTTTAAGATATTCCTGGTTTAAATATGCTTTTAGTTAGAAACATTACTTTCAAAACGGACATTAGAAGATATTTCAGGGATCTAGGATGAGGGAATAAAATGAAAAACATCAAACATGATTTATTTCTTACAGTTTTAACTGGAAAGTCAATAGATGGAAAGAATGGAGCAAACTGTGATCAGAGAGAGCAGGAATTAATACAAGCAGCTGTCAGAAAGATACATGTATATAAAACATGAAAAATTTGGCATAAGAAGGAAATTATTTCCAAAGCTGCATGGAAAAGAGACCTAGGGAAGTAGTACTTGTATTGTACATGTAGGAAAACATAATGTGTTAAAGGAATGTTAGTGATATTGCACTTAAGTGTTTAACTAAGGTTAAAAACTTACATTTTTGTGAGGTTATCTGTACCATGACTTGGCTGTAAGTTGTATGAGGCAGGGACTATGAAAATATCATTATATAGTTGAAGACTAGACCATAAAGGTGGCCTTTTTAACCAAAAGAAAATTGACATTCTTCAGCTTTGAGTACCTCATTCTTGCAAGCTAGGTAGTTTGCTTTTAGCTTGGATGTGCTTCTTTCAGGTGATTGTAATTTTCTGACCTTTGTCCCTCTTTACTTTGCACTGTAATTGACCTTCCATCCTGTTTAATAGCAGGAATTTCTGAAGGGTAGCACAGGCTTCTGCTTGAGTTGCAGAATTTGCTAACAGCAAGAAAAGGCTGTTGTCCCCTGCTAACTAACCCCTTCATTGTCTGCTTTTAGTGTGAAAGAGAGTAAGATACAAAAAGCAAAAGGCATGATCCTGGTTCCAGACTTTATAGGATTCTGGGCAAAAAGAGAGAAGGGAGGAGATACATTCCTCACTCCAGCAGTGTCATGCCTAGCTTGTCTAGAGATGATAGGTGGGCTGCCTTTTGTTTGTTTCCCCCGCATTGCGCTCTCTAACTTCAACTTTCTCTTAATTTGGTAAATGTAGGTAGTCTAATTGCTGTCAGCCTTACAGCAGAGATTGCCCAGTGGAGGTCCTGGAGCTTGTAATCACAGTTGACTGCTCACATCCTGGAAGGACAGCTGTTGGTGCTGTTACAACTTTTGCTTAGCAGTTTCTGTTATCTTGGGGCATATGGACCATCTGTGTTTAGCAAGGAATAAGCTGTCCTGTTTCTTCATGTTGGTGGCCTAGGGACCCCACCTCATGTCACAAAGCTGGTTGATTGGCTCATTGTGGTTACCACCTTCCTGAAGTTCAGTTTTGACAGCTGTGTTGGATGTGTCATCAGGTCAGCTGTTTGATTTTAAACTTCAATCCACAGCAATGTCATCTTCCTGCTTTTTTTTCCCCACTGGGTCAGGATGGGACTTTCAGGTTGGAATTGAACCTTCAGCCCCCTGTATTCACTCTGTTGTTTCTACTTGGTACTGGGATTCAGTTTCTATTCCTGCTTCACCTTCTTCACTTACATTTATACAGGAGGTTTTATCTTATTTATGATCATATATGAAGCTCTCAGAAGTAACTACATAAAAGATTACTTCAAATTGCTTCAAGCTGTTTGATACTTCATTTTGACCTGACTCATGAAAATGTGACTGCCCTAGTCACTGGACTACTTACTTTGTGCTGGACCTGTGGAATAATTGAAAGGGTAGACAAAAGTTGAGTCTAACTGGTTTTGACTTCTGACTTTTTTTTTCCTCACTCCAGTGAGCATATGGCATTTCTTCTTCATATGTTACCTCTCAATGGAAAGATGAGCTATGGCAAGGGGAAAAGGGAGCAGTGCTGTGAAACACAGCCATTTTTACTGCTATTAGAAGATAAATATATTTAGGCTTTCTTGAAACAGAGGAAGAGCACTACTGTACTTTAAGCTGAACACTCAAAAGACGGTGGAGACTGAAGAGCTTTTCAGAGAAAAGATGATACAGTTTCTTTGAGATAATGCTGCTTTCTTACGATAGTTAGAAGTGTTACTGTTCCAGGAAGTCCTCTATATGTGATGAAAACATTAATTCAAACTAATACCACAGATGGTTTCCTTTGTACCAAATCAGCTGGTCAGCCTAAAAGAAGGTCACACCCTTCTTTTACTTAGTTCCCATAAACTATAATCCTCACTCCTAGGAGAAAAACAACC
The DNA here is from genome assembly GCA_013399015.1 of Galbula dea. NCBI lineage: Eukaryota > Metazoa > Chordata > Aves > Piciformes > Galbulidae > Galbula > Galbula dea. Next base: position 123,928 of record VWZX01009423.1, read on the forward strand.
AAAACCACACAAAAAAGTAATCCTGAAACAAAACAAAAAACCCTACCACTCTCCCATTCAGCAAATGCATTCTGCAGCATATTGTGAATGTTAACAGATTCAGGCTGTTCCAGACAAGATGGAGAGCTAATTTCAAGACTAAAAACCCCTGAAAAATGTGCTTTAGCAATATATTCAGCCTTTCCCATCTCTCTGTTTCACTATGGGAACTCCTATGCTTCTGTTGACTTTATACTTGGTCTTGTGGGGGGGTAGGGTGGGGTGGAAATCAGGCCTGTCAAGTAGATGCATCGCAGTCTGCATTATTTTATACAATAAAATTGCCTTGGGTCTTGCTTTTATGGGGGAAGGGAAGATGGGTTCTTATTGTGTGTTTGGCATACTTTTTCTTTCACACACCAGAAAAGATGTGTTGCATACTTCTGTGGGGTAAAGGAAACTAGCACTAGCAAAATGTTTCCTAAGTTGATGGCAATATTTTTGACTGTATAGTTCATCTGCCATTTCTGTACCACCTCAAATTTTGGATGTCAAGATGCCCTAAACAGAGTCTGTAAACACTCAAAACTTGCTGTGACCTGCACCATATTGAGAAGAATAGTAACCTTTAGCCAAAGATGGTTTAACTGAGAGGATCTATTTTGTCATTTTATGTGTTCCTGAGTTTAATGTTGTTCATGTCTAAACTGATGCTAGTTTATTAGGAAGAAGAGAGATCCTCCCAACTAAACTTGAAATATTTCAGTACCACTACTGAGTCTTTTGCCAACCTACACATTTCACTGTTTTCAGAAGCTTTTAGAACAAGTACTCTTAACCATGAGGCTGTTGCATTGATTTCACAGGAATAACGTGAACATACATTTCACTGAATGTCAGTGTAGCTGCATGTTTTGTACTCCTGTGGCTTGTAACTTTACAGTTGTTACTGTGTGCCTTCTAGGGATGATACTTTCCTTGCATGTATTTGTCTGAACTTAATTTTTAAATGTTTATTGTTTTGGTTCCTTAGCCATGAATCAACGAATCAGCCAAAGCGCTCCAGTGAAACAGCCACCCCCTCTGGCTCCTCAGAGTCCCCAAGGTGGTGTGATGGGTGGGAGTAGCTCCAATCAGCAACAGCAGATGAGGCTTCAGCAGCTACAGATGGAGAAAGAAAGGCTGAGACTGAAGCATCAAGAACTGCTTCGGCAGGTGAGGCCACAGGTTAGACACCTACTTCCACTATTTCTTTTGTGTGTTGCGTTTTGTTTTGGCTAAGTTGTTTCAGTGAGTCTTAAAGACCAGTGGCTGTACAAAAAGCTTTGAGATCTAAAAAAGTCTGAATTAATTCTGTTACTGATGTCAGCTTGGTAGTGAAAGCAGCTGACTTACCAGACTGAAGGATTTTGCTTTCCTCCCTGATTCCTCTCTCTAACAAAGCTCTCCACGCACAGGCTTCTTTACGATTAGGATGACATCGTGGACCGTTGATCTGATTGGATATTCCTCTTGAGAATTTACTTCGTATTCATCAAGTTCTGAGTCATGCAAAAAGGCAGAAGTTGTTTCTCACAGTTGCCTTAGTTCTCCCTTTTAAGTGGAGGAAAGTCTTTCACTATTGGAACCTGCCACAGTCTGTAGGATTTTGAAGTACTTTCTATGTAGGATGCTGAAGAGACACCTTGTTGCTAAAATCTTATCTGTTAAACAGTGGAGTGGAGCACAGAACAACGGAATCACTCATGCTGCATTTTGGACCTGTGGATTTCTTACACTGAAGAATTTCAAGCTTCATAACTAGGCTGCAAGCTGATTCTTTTCAGTATTTTTCTGCTGTATGAATATAGCTGTACCAAATGGTAAAGTGTAGGACTGGACATTGGAATCTCTGGTTTTTGAATTCGGGCTTGACTTCCTTTTGTCTGTAAGCCTTCTGCTTCATTTTTTCCATCTGAATGTTTTAAGAGATACTACCATCTGTCTTAGATACTTAGGTTATTCTTTGGGGTTTTTGACACTGTCAGAGAAAGCACTAATCTTTTCTCTGAGGAAAACATTCTAAAATCTTACCCTATTCCCTTTTCACTTTGGGTGATGGGCCTTGTATCAGGAGAGGATAATACCTTAAATGTCCTCAGACAGCTTTTCTCTTTCTTCATCACCTGCGGTATTCTGTCCTGGAATCTGACTTCCATTATCCCCTTTGTAGTCAAGGCCTGTTTTGTAGGAATCTTCAGCATCTCTTGGTGTAGGATGGGTCATCTTAACAGCAGTTTCTTTTTACAGTACTCTAGGTGAGAATACATTGCAGAGGTGGCATCAGGACTTTCTCTCTGCTTAAGCTCTTGGGCTTCTGCTCTTCCTGCTTTGCAATTAATCCACCAACAGACATTTTATCCTGTGCTAGCATGCTTCTCTAGGTAGGCCTTCTAATTGTTTTCTTGCCTCAGTTGTCATTGAGAGCCTGACTAACTTTGGACAGGTGACAGCTAGCTCCCTTCATGTTGTTCTCCCTGGTTGTTAAGCGTATCTGTCAAACATGCATCCTTGATAAATTTGAGTTTTGTTTCACTGTGTCGTGATTTTCATAGTTTAACTCCCTTATCCTGTCTCATCTGGCCTGTCTTGGGGGCTTGATACTACAAGATGGTGTTTATAAGACAGCCTGCATAGGCAAACCATGCAGCTAAAGTAATTTTTATCCATCTTATTTTTACTCTTAGGCATTGCGGAATATCAATCCCAGCACAGCAAATTCTCCAAAACATCAGGTAGGCTCTTAACTGATGTTTCAGCATAATTAGAAAAATGAAAGCATTAAATTAGGCTAGCAGGGGAACTTTTTCCTATATGAAGACATTCTGAAAAAGCCAAACAAAGAAAAAAAAACCCAAACAAAACCCAAGCTCTGCCACATACACTTTCAAACCACTTCTCTGGTCAGAACCCTATTTAAGAGTGCTGCATTACTACTTGATATCAATATTTAAAAGGAAAAGAGGAATTCATTGCACATTTTTTGTGCATTGAAAACAACCTTCTTGTTTAGCATTCTTGAGGATTTTGCTGTTTCTAGTCCTTGTGTCATCAAAATGTGTACTGAAAGCAAACCTCCCATTACATCTAAGGTAGTAGTTTGTGACTTAAGCACTGTTCACATGAATGTTCTTATCAGTTTATTCACACAGGTATGATCTTAAAGAAGGATATCTGTAATCAGTTAATAAAAAGTCACTTGAAATATTTTTGATTTTTAAGCACATATAGTCTAACAGAATTATTTAATAGATTAGACTAACAAAATAATTGCTATAGGGATATAATATTTAATTACTCCATTTTGACATGTAACAAGGTACTGCACAGGTACATTTTCTGTATAGGAAACAACAATTCTCAAAAGCCTCACAAGTTCAGACCAAAATGCAGTTGGTCAAAATGTGAAGCATAATAAACAGTATAATGCAGACTTCTTTTAGGCTCTTAAGAAGTTGAATATGGAATGAATCTCTCAAAGGGTGGATTTATGGAAATATTCAGACAACTTCTTGCTTGCTATTGCTAACAGTATTCTTAACCTACTGGTTCTTATGATGATGTTTATATTGGCTTGTGTTGTACTTTGCTTTCCTAAGAAAAAATACCACTACATGCACTAGGCAAGAAAAACAGAACAAAAGAAAGTATCCTGTGTTTGGCAGCCATGACTACTGATGTGCTGTTGCATTCTGAAAAGCACTGCAAAATTTGTGTTACTAGTTCTCCCAAGATCTTCAAAATAGGAACCTCAGACTGAATGCCAAAAGTATATTCTGTGTTTACTTGTATGTCTGAAGGTCTGTCATAGTTGTTCATCCCTTCTACAGTAACTTCTTCCTGTTGCCAACTCAGAAATATGCAGCAAATGGAGAACTTTGGGGATCAATTCCATAATTAATAAATCAGATTTTTGGAACTTCTTGAACTTCTGGCTTAAAATACTAAAAAGCTACAAGAACTCAAAGGGACCTTATTGGTAATTCATTAAATGTATGTGTAGCAGTCACTCTGCTTTGCTTGGGATGGGAATTGATGAAAGAGTTTATGCAAAAATCAGGTTTCCAGTTACATTTAAACTGGCTTCATACCAGGCTCACTTGTGTACTCACCTTCCTGGGATTAGTTTTATTAGTCTGCACTTGCTGACAAGTCAAGCTGTGTTTCAGTGGTCTGTTGGATAGAAAAGTAGGCAGTCATGTCAAATTGAAAGTTCTATAATACTGGATAATTCATGTTACAGCATCTAAATATATTTTTTTGTTTTCATATGTTACTTTAATAACATAGCAAGCAGCCACATGTGCAAGAAGATGCTTGGAGATCTGCTTCTGGAAATTGTAAATCTAAATGCTTCTTGAGGCCTTGTACTATAAAGGCAAATGTTGTCTGCCTCCTCCAGTGATGCTGTCGTTGAAGTCCCAGTCTGTACATCCTGTCAGGTCGTAGTCAACCTAGTGAACCTGTGAAAAATCTGTAGAAAGAATGAACATTTCTTTGGTCAGCTTTTTCTTTTTGACAGATCCTTTCTTTGTGAATAGAATTAATGAAATTTAGAGGAATTATCTGCTTTCATGATGATAAATCTGTGCTTGGGGGACTAGCAATAGCTTCTCTTGCTAAATTTTAGATACTCTTTTAGGGAATACTGAAAATAAAATCTTCATATATTCAGTGCTCTTAATTCTGGGAAGGCTAAGTCTGTTTTACAGAGGTACTGTCAAGATCTTCCATTTGTAAAGAAATTGTAGGACACCAGCATTCTTGAAGCTTGCCTTTAATGAAGTATCTCTTTTCTGTGGATAAAATTACCCAAGAAATTTTCCTTAACTTTTAAATTGGTCTCTGAGCTTTTCTTAATCTCAGAATCAAATAGATCAGAAGGGACTGGTAGGGGCCATCTGCATCCTGCACCCAGCTTATCCTCCTCTTCCTTTTTGACTTTCTTGTCCATGCAACCTAGATACAGTGACATGGTTGTATTAGTGTCTTTGGTCAGACTTTTTTGGTACTGGGTGAATGTCCTTGCTGGTTCTTGTCTCTCTGCCATGATACTATAGTATCCTCTAGTGACACTGACACTCAAAGTGTTATGGATGGAGGCCTTAGCACCGATATATATTCTGGTAACATTCAACAATTGCTCAGCTTCATCTTTTGTAGCAAGTACTGTAAAAGACTTCTTGTTTGACTGAAGATTCAAATATTTTATTGTAGTTCTAAAAATGTCCAATTCAAAGATATTTGAAGAAAAAATTGTAACTTCTGTATTACTGTGTGTAAACTAGAGTTATTGATATGTCCAGAGAATTTGAAAACACCAAGCAACTGTCCAGTTACTTACACTCATCATCATCATCAGTTGTCTATGAACACCTTAAAGATGCCTACTTGTCTTAGTTAAGAGACTTTCTCTCCATCCCCAGTAGTTCTCCTTCCATTTTCTTGCATTTGTTATCTGGTTGTCAAAAATGTCTCACCTAAAGCAGATGTCAGATTTCTTAGCAGATATTAGATTTCTTGCTTTCTAGTATATGTTGGAAAGAGGTAGAGGCAAATGATGTTGAGGTACTGATGACATTGTTCTTGGATGTTGTGCAGACTGCTTTCTTGTGCAAAGACTTGAAGATTTCTTATTTGTCTGCTGCTAATATTAGGGTATTTGCTAGTAAGATCAGCATACTGCACAGCCATTTATATGATGGGTTCCTTGCTGTATGCTTGCTCATCTGCTGCTTTTTTCTAGCACTGAATGGAGGTCCCTGAGAACCAGATGCAGCCCTGCACTCCTGCTACGCTGTGCTTTCCAGTTTACCCTTCTGTTGTCTCTGTGCTGCTTTCTCGGTAGTTCTGCATCTGAATCATTTGTGAGAATTATGTTTACAAGATGCAGGAAGAAAATAACAAGATAGTTGCAGCAAATTTGTAGCTGTATTCTGTGCCTTGGTTTTAATTTGCAATATTGTTTGATATTTGATAGAGAAAGTGGTCTGTGATATGTCTTACTCTGAAAAGATCCATTATGTGAAAAGGTTTGAGGAGGGCTAGCTAGGACATAGTGAAGAGTCATTCCAGCAAAATCTTTTTCTCATTTAGAATTTTGCTTCTGACTGAACTTTTTTTTAATCATCTGTCAAAAATAATACCTGAAACTTCTCATTTTAGTGGAAGTAAATATTGTATCCCTCCCTTTGTTGTAATTTACTCACTTGATAGCTCTTCTTACTAGTACGACGTTTTGCTTTGTCCCTCATGGTTTAAGTTTTCTGTTAAATGTTTCTTTTGCACAATGAACAGAAATTGTTGGTGATTTCTTACTCCCCCAAAATCATAAAAAAATATTACTGTCAAACAGATAAGGGAACAGAGCAGCATATATGGTATCATAAGTAACTTGAAGATTCTAAGTAGACAGAAATCAATGTTGTATGTGTTTCAGTTTTTATTGAACTGTTGATACATTATTGTTAGCAGGACTATTTTACTTCATTAGGTAACAAATTGTTGATATTCACTGGACTACCTACCAAAAGTCTCTGCAATTAATCAACTGACTTCTTTAGTCTGTGGCAGTAAATTCAGCATGTAACAACAAATCTTAGCATGTTGTGTCTATTTATATAGGCGTGTTTCTAGGAAAGCACCTGAGCTTCCTTAGTGTGCCATGAGGCTTAACAGCTAAGGCAGCACACCTATACAGTGCCTCCACAGTGACTTGAGAAATTAATTCAGGAGAAGACTTGTCCAGCTCTCTAGAACCATCCTAAACTAAGGCTAAAGACTGCAGATGGGGAGTTGTGTGGTATTTTTAAAGAAAAATAATTTCTTCTTGATAAAATTACTTCTGACTGAGAGATCTGGTAGACATGCTCTGGCAAACAGAACTGAAGCAGTTTAAGACATTAAACTCAGCTGTTTGGCAGAGATTGCCTTAATAATAAGGCAGCAGAACAAGATATGTCTAACATTGTTCTTTCATTATCTAGTACCTGAAGTGTTGGTGTGGCTATGCTGCAAGACAGATCTGATACCTGATCTATCAGAAAAATTATTTGTCAGCTAGTTTGGTGTTCTGACTTGTGTATGACCATAGGTAATACTTAGGCTGAAGGAGTAACTGGTGCTGTAAGTCATGGTCTTCTCTTTCCCCTAACACATCCCCTCCTGTCCTAGTGAAGCCTGTGGGTTTTTTGATAGATGATCAGTGTTTAGAAGCATCAATGTTACAACTGGCCTTTTTAAAATAACTTTAAAAAAACCTCTTCAGTGTAAAGATATATCAATTCAGGTTGAGGAGCATGTCATAGGTTTAATACAGTCACTATATGATATGTGAGTTGTACAAGGGAGTCTTTTACCTTTCCTCAAAAGCATGAAGAAGGTAAAAATAAAAATGAACTGCAAAGAATAATTCTATAAAGTTAATTTGGGCATGGTGTGAATGACCTGGAACTTCATGAAAAACTTAATATCTATAGAATTATGAAAAAAAAAGTTGATAAGGTCAAGCAGATCAATTATACAATGCTGATCTTCTTTTTTAAATTGCTTTGCTTAAGGAGATGACAAATCATTTTAGTCAGAACAATCAAAACTCAACTTTTATGTTGACAATAGGAATGCTAAGCTTTTCTTTTCCCAGAGGTACTTAAAAAAGTTTGACATGCTTATAAAAATAGGATGAGATGAAGTTGTAGAAATCTAAGCCAGGACTTTGTCATGGTTTTATTTTTGCCTCCATATTTAAAACACTCCTAATAAAGGATATATTTTAAAGCATGACCTAAAAGACTAGAGTTCATCTGTTTGTTCATCTAGTCTGTCTGGAGCTGAAGAGACTTGTACACTTGCATACATTTTTTTTAAGTATAGGAAACACACAACTTTTTAAAATTGAAAAACAATTCTATGAGGAAGAAACAAAAAGACCATTCTTCAAGCAACACAATTTTAGCTTCCATTACATGCATCTTTTAGGAAAAATAGTCTTAATACACTCCTTAGAGCTTGTAGAAAACTTTGTTTATCTTATGGAGTGAATAAAAATTGCTCTGTGTTTGGTCTTGAATAGCTTGTCTATTTTGGTAATTCCTTTCTCTTTCAGACTCCCAGATTGACATAAATTTATTACTTGAATGAGTAATGGAATAACAGTCTTTCTAGGGGAAAGTGCTGTAGTTCTGCCTCCTGAATAAGTAGGAATAATGCTACTTATAAATAGTTAAAAGTAGTTGTTTTACACTTTTAGCAACGTTGTTGTTGAAACAAGGGTAAAAGGTAGTAATAATATTGAAAAGACTTGCTTCACTATATTGTACATGCCCCAGAACTGGCAAAATCCAGTTCTCTCTCCTGCTTTAATACATACTTATAAATATTTTTAGTCATCTTTCTTAGCTGGTTAGTAGATAAGCTACATTTATTGTTACCATAGTATTTAAGTTCATATATTGATGAAATTCGGTCTCTCCTAGGATTTAGAAAGTACAAGGGTAGTATTCCCATTTTCCAAATAGCTTATTTTTTTTTATTAACTTTTTGCTCAAGGTGCAGAAGAGGAATTTGTAGGGTTTTTCTTTCTTTGTGCCAGTAGCTCCTGAAAAGGGGACCTGTATGGAAATGCAGTGCACAGATAAGAGTGAGAGGGAAGGGGGAAAGGACAAAGCACTCTTGCCACTGCCAGGTAGCTGTAGCTACGTAAGAGCAGAGCACTCACTGATTGGCAGCTGTGCTCTCCTAGTGGACAAGGAAGATGTGCTGTGTTTTAGGTGTGAACCTGAGACTGAGAAGTTTCTAGAAGTAGTGGTGGAAAAATCAAGTGTGGAGTTTTGGGTTTTTTTAATTTGTTTTCCCTTCCTCCTTTTTCATTGGATAAATACCAAGATAGAATTAGTTAAAAGTAGCTACATCACATGAAGGCAGTTTCTCAGAGAAGAGGAGACTCAGGTGGCATTTGGAAGAATTCTAGCCTCCAGAGAAATGGCATAAAGATTGTGATGTGAGAAGCAATTCTTGAGCCATCTTTGGGGTGACTGCCCTAAGTCCTTCAGCCATCTTCAGATCACCATTTGAGAAGCATTCCAGGAAAGAAAAACTTTTTTTTTTTTAAATTGGATTGAGTCCACCTCTGTATCAACCTTCTTGTATCAAGGCTGAGGTGGCTGATAGAAGCTTGTGAACTTAGCTGTGAGGTAAGACCTCATTATATAGTCATTGTACTTGGTTTTATTGCATAACCAATGAAAATCACATGGATAAGCCTATAGAAATGATTCAAAGATGCCTACCTCTGTAGAGAATATCATTAGTATTTTTTAGAACTGTGGCCAAGAAAGTGGTGGTGAGCAGAGGACTGGATGTACTTTGGAGTAGGCAATTGGGTGTGGTGAACACAAAAACCAATGGTATGTTTGTATGCTTTCTGCAAAGGTCTAATGAAGTGGAGTGGGAAAAGCTTCTAGTACAAGACATGGAACTTGGTGTTAAAGGAACTTACAGAAGAATAATCCACAGGAATGCAAGTGAAGCATATGCAGATTAGAAATAGAAAAAAACCCCAGGTGGTAGGGAAGTATTCAATATTTGGCAAAATCTACTGTAAAATAAACAAAACTTAGGCTTTTGAAATAAGAAATCACTTTGAAGAAGAATTGGATAAAGTTTATTCTTGTATATTGGAAGTCTGCAGTAGTCCTTAGGCTCGTGATTGAGAATGGATGAGGACTTCTCATTTTACAAGTGAGAAATACTGAGTATTGTCAAGACTGATGAGATTGGTTTTGCCTGAGATTAGCTTGCCAGGCACAGCCTGGAAATCAGATACTAACTAATAAGGGTAACAAGATAGGCAATAGATTTCTTTACTGGTCTCTGTATTAACAAAGCACAGACTTGATGAGCCACTGATGGTGTTTTAGGAGAGATAATTGAAAGAAGTTATTTTAGTGTTCACACGTGTAACTCATGGATTACCTGTTCAAAAAGGGAGAGAGGAGACACTGGAAATTGTGTAAAATGCTGCTTATCTCTACCCACCTTTAATTTTGTATATTTTATGTTAAAACCTTATATAGTAATGACAAGCTTTATGGATGGATTGATTCAAGTTGCTGCATAGTCAGATGAGTAAAAATACATTTGTAATCTAGGTTCATAACTTCGGAAGTGCAGTGTCTTAGTTTTACTAACAAATTGCTAGGGATTTATGAGCTTTATTTAAGACTGACTTATAGGACAAACCACTGATTTGATTAGTCTGAAATTTCAAACTACATGCCTCACACAGAAAGAGTGAATGGGAACTTCCAGGGAGAGACTTTGAGCTTTGCTGAATGAAACAAGCAAGGTAAAAAGGAAAATGGGGACTAAATCAGAATTTAAAAGAAATGGGAGAAAAGTGCCAATCAGCAAAGCTACACAAACATATCTTAGCAATCAGATAGTGTTACCAATTCTTTTTTTCATCTTAAGAACAGACTTAGCTAAAGGATATTGAAGTGAACTACAAAAGATTTGTGTAAGCATACAGATATTTATATCCATAAACACATTTACAGTGAAGTCTCTGTGATACTGGTCTTGACTGGTGGAATGTTCATTATCATTGAACTCAGTAAAAATTCTTTTTGTCTTCAGAAACTTAATTTCATTTAAACCTTGTAACTGGAAAAAATAAAAGCATTAATTCCCTCTAATGTCATGTCTTTATGTAAACAAAAAGTGCATTTGAATGCCTAACTTGATCTTTCTTTCTCCCCTTCCCCCTGTTCTAGGAATTGGCTCTCCGTAGTCAGCTTCCAACAATGGAACAAGACGGTGGATCACAAAATCCCGTGTCATCTCCTGGAATGTCTCAGGAACTGAGAACAATGACTACAAATAGTTCTGATCCCTTTCTTAACAGGTTTGTGAGAGTAGCTACTAGAGGGAAAAAATTGATTTAAAATTCTGTTTGGTATATGTAATAGTTTATTTTGAACATCTGTCTGTGCCAAAAGCCACAGCTGTAAATGAATCTTTCCTTAAATGGCAAGTCTAGTAAAAGTTGAGGATTAAAAGCTGTCTCCTGTGGGAGGAAGTAGTCTGTTCAGACTTGTGGGAAGGTTTTTTTATACAAAGTCATAACATGTTTGCCTCTGCATAATCTGTTGACTAACAGTCATTTCAAATTACTGACTCAGAAGAATTTGTGAATAGCTTGCTTTGAGATCAAATGAACTGTGAGGCACATTCAGGACTACACCTTGAGGTTCATTTTAAGGTTTCTCCATTTACCCCTCCCCTTCACTTCAAGTATTTAATTTAGCACTGGTTTTACTTTGTTAATGTTAGGTCTGCAAATAGTGGCCTGTTTCATTTTAAATGCTGTATTATTTTGAAGTGGATCTTTTAGTTTGAATTTTTAAATTTTATAGTATAGACTGTTCTTTTTCATATAACTTTTTCCTTAATCCCTCTGAACTGGAGTGTTTGTTTTGTTGGAAATACTATTCTCATTACAGCTTTCAAACCTACATGTAAGGTAAAAAGTCCACACCATGGTAGAACTGGCATGACTTTGGAGTAGGGCAATCTTAAATACCAGCCATTATTTTAGATACTGGAAAACATTAAAATCTTTGCAAACCTTTGCTGAAATTATATTCTTGTATTCTTTTTAAATAACTTAATGTTGCTGGTTATGTTTTTCATCTCCAAAGATGTACTGTCATAACTTTTCCAATAATTGGTATTCCCTCAGCTTTGGTTAAGTTTGTTTCATTTTCTGCTTTTTCCCAAAGCCTTCTCCATCATTTTGTACACTCTATCCTCACTTTATGGTTTAGGTTGTGTAAATAACATCTGTTGCTCTTAAGCTTTTTCTCCTACTGCATGAAGTATTGTCAGTGCTAGTTTTGTGGTTTGTATATATTGAAGAAAACCAACTAAAAAAACACCCAAACAGCCAAGCCCAAAAAACCCCACCTTCCACATGGAACAGAAAGTAGTGGTGTTTTGTTATTAAACTCCTTAAGGAAATAAGTAGTATTTCCAACTTTTGAGTAAGCCCTTCAGGAAGATCTGCCTCCTACACAGGCAAATCTGATTAGAAAGCTTCATTTTTGTGTTAGAGGGAGGAATTGTCCTTCATGGAATTTATTCTGTAATCTGAGGTGTGTTTTAACTGTCCTAGCTCTGTCCCAAGGAACAAACATGACAAGAAAACTTACAACTGACCTGTACGTCTATGGGAACCATATGTTGGTAGATGATTTTCTCCGTGGGTGCAGGGGAATCTCTGCTCCAATGCCTCGAGCACCATCTGCTCCCTCTGTACTCATTGACCTTGATGTCTGCAGGGCTGTTTCTTTCACATGTTCTTGCTCCTTTCTCTCAGCTGCTGCAGTGTTTTTTTACCCTTTTCTGAATACATTATCACAAAGGTACCACTGGTGGACTCAGCTTTAGGCAGCAGCAGGAACATTCTGGAGCCAGCTGGAACTAACTGTGTTTGATATGGAGTCAACTCCTGGTGTCTTTTCTCAGAGGCCACCCCTGCAGCCCCCTGCTGCAAACACCTTCTTATCTGAACTCAATACACTGGTGTGCTTTCCACCATCTCCCCACACCCAGATTTCCTACCACAGCTTTCTTGGTCTTCCTCCACTGGCAGTAAAATGGCAGTAAGAAAGAGAATGCATGTTAAGGCCTGGTGCCATCACTGCTTTGTTAACTGTTCTGTCAACAAGATCATTGTGAACAGCATTTGTTTACAGGACAGCTTCTGTACCAGTATTTGATTTATATTAGGGCTCTCTCTTGCCATGGCATGTGTGACTGAACTAGTAGTAATGCAACAGTGGGAAGCAACTGAAGAATGGCTAAAGGACTTCCAGCTATAGCTGCTATTTATAACAACAGTGACCTAAAAATCCACCTTGGTGATTGATTAAACATGGGGGCATTAGTAGTTAGATTTATTTTTTTAAATCCTTATAGAAGTGTGCAAGTGTATGCCATATTTTTGTTTTTATTGTGTTAATATTAGGAACAGTCTGTGATATTCTCCCAAAGGTTGTTAGAACCTTTGGGTGGGTGCAAAAAGCTTAAAACTATGCAGAACCCAGGTAGACAGTTTTTTTTAAAGCTGCTTGAATATGCTGTCATCAGATTAAATTGAATCCAAAGAATATGGTTTTAATTAGAAAAGGTCTGTATAAAATAAAACCCAGGTGGCTGACACAGACAAAGGCTTCAGATTTTGATTGGAATAGAGCACTTGCTGTGACAGCAATGTTTTCAAAGCTCTTGAATTGGGTCAGTATTCTACCCTCACTTATTTTTTTTCCCCCCTCCCTTTCTTCTGTTACAGTGGAACATATCACTCCAGAGATGAGAGCACAGATAGTGGACTTAGCATGAGCAGTTATAGTGTACCCAGAACCCCTGATGACTTCCTGAACAGCGTTGATGAGATGGATACAGGTCTGTTTTGGTGTAGATCCTTAATACATGTTTTCCAAATATCCTTCTGCTCACTTGCAATGAAGACACACAATTCTGAGCAGCTGTGATACTTTCAGCATTGTTTTTCTACCTTATTCTTTTTCTGCAATGGAAATATTGCAGTTAGATTTGTGAAAAACATACTTGTAATCAACTCTGTTGGGAGGGTGGAGGATTGCTCATAAATTGTGTCACTCCTGTTGTTATATGGAATTTGAGTGTCCATTTTGGTTTTTTAAGTAATATTGTTTGTTCAGGACTAAATAACATCAAAGTTCTGGAGAGATTTGCATCAGGAGGTGAAAAGGTTGAAACAAAGGCATGTTCTTTGTACAACTGCACGCAGTCAAGTCATCTTTGCTGTTTGTGATGGATTTCTATGAATCATGCTGCTCGTATGATGCAACAGATACAGGATTAGCTTTTAACAAGTTGTCCTGATAAATTGTGGGTTTAGTACTTCCAGTATATTTAATATTCATCTTTCTTTGTGTTATAACTAGGTGACAGTATCAGCCAAAGTAACATACCGTCCCATCAGAACCGTTTCCCAGACTACCTTGAAGGCATTCCAGGGACAAATGTGGACCTTGGGACACTGGAAGGAGATGGGATGAATATAGAAGGAGAAGAACTGATGCCAAGTCTGCAAGAGGCTTTGAGCTCTGACATCCTTAATGACATGGAATCTGTCTTGGCAGCCACCAAGCTAGATAAAGAGAGTTTTCTTACTTGGTTATAGGGGCCTCAGGGAGACTGAATTCTAAATCTGTGAAGGATTTAAGGAGATTAGGACATCTGTATCTGAAGTTCAGAACAAGCCAGTGTGGCACACTTTGGCTTGTGTTCAGAAAAAGTAAATGAACAAATATTCAACAGGATTCTTTCGTTTTGCTCTTCCTTGCCCATCGCTGCTGTTATATATTGCTGACTTTTTTCCACAGTTGACTCTGAAGAACAGACATCTTCCTGATCTTTTTCTATTGCTGTTGCAACTACTGTTCAAGGGGGATGGGGAGGGACGATGAGCCTGTTTGGATGACGAATGCCATTCCTTTTGTCCTAATATGCGCTTGCATATCATTTTATCTAAGTACTCAGATTTGAGAGTTAATTTCTGCATGTCACTGCTTGTAGTTTGCTCAGCTAGTTGTCTCCTGCTGCCTGTGGCACGTGGTAAAATATGACATACTTGGGGTGACAAGCCAAAAATGATGTATCTGGTCAAAAGAAGTCAATACTGATTTGGAGATCCGACTTAAAGGAGGGCTGAAGACTGTTTGGCATTAAGTGTTTCTTAGTAGCTCTTTCATTAGTCACAAAGTGCTTTTGTTCATATTTTATGTTATAGTAAATCATGAGTTGTTTTACATGGAAACATATATGAACTTTGATTGTTGCCACCTATTCTAGATTAAGTTTTGTTTGTCAAAATAGTTTGATTATTTTTGTTAGTTGGTTTAACTGTAGCTGTAGGATGGGAAGTAATTATAGGTGTTCTTTTTTAAAATAGTGAAATCAAGGGTTTTTTTTTTTCTGATTTCACATAGTCTTATTTAAATCTGAATTGTCTGCTTTTTTTATACTTACAACATGCCTATTGTAGCCTGATAAGCTAGTGAGTACATAAACCAGTATGTTTTGCCTGTAACTTTTTTATTTTTTTAAAGGCTAGCTTTGAATGTAATCATTAGAATTCATGACCAGTGGCTTATTTTTCATGTTTATTTGCATTAGAATCTGACTAGAATCTCAATTAGAATCTGATTGCAACAATATAAAAGTTAAAATCCTAAGTGTCATATGTACAATTTTAAAATGTATTTTAAAGTAGCAGAAACCATTTTAAAATTACAAATGCATCTAATCTCTCTTCTGGTTTTTAGTTTCGATATCTAAGCGAGTTCAGATTTTTAAGTCAAGTCCTCAATGGAAATAAAACTATGGAAAGTTTCTCTTAAGTTAGCAAGGAAAAAGTCTGAACTATTAATATCACTCCTGAGTTGCAATGAAAAGGCTAGAACACCAAAAACCAAACCAAACCAAACAACAAAAACCCACAAACCCTCAAGGAAAACTCCTCAGTGTAATAGTTATCAAATTCCATTTGGTGAAAAATAAGCCCTGGACACTATATGTAGAAGAATGTAAAGATATGTGTTAGATGGTGACATGAGCAGGTTATGAAGATGTATATTAGTAGTAGAGCTTAGCATGGGGTAGAGGTGAATATGAATTATCTTTATTTTAACAGAAAAAAAATATATCACTAAGTTGTCTGCAGGAGTTGACACAGTTTCCAAAGAGTATTTTTAAATGAACAAAATGAGCATGAATCAAACTTTCAGTATAAGCTATGAAGTTTTGTGGGGCTTTTGGTTTTTTCTGATGAACAACAGTGTCACTTGTTAACACCTTTATGATTAAGGGCCTGTCACCATTCTCAACATAAGCCTTTATTTTCAAGGGTGTATAACATGACTATAAAGATACTGTAAGTGTGAAACTTGGTTTTGAAAAAAATCTCAGCTAGCAGGAACTTCTCCTGGAGAGAGATTTTTTTTTGGGGGGGGGGGGTTTCTTTGTTTTATGTTTTATAAGGATACTGTGTTTCAAGTTAGGAATGAATCAGCAAAACAAAGCAAAAAACCCACCCTGTATTATTATTATCATTTGGATTTTTGATGCTTCAAAATAGTTCTGTTTCAGAGTAATGTAAAGAATGAAAACTCTGAGCCAAGTCTCACTTTAAAAACTGAAGCAGCAGAGGCAGAGATTTGAAATTTGCCACTATAAATGTACATTTAATACTTTATGTAAGGATATTAGTGTTTGAGATACACAAAATTGTTTGTGGCTTGTTATGGTATACAGGCAGGTTTTAAAATACCAATTTTCCAAACACACCCACAGTGACAAATATATTCTGCTACACCAATAATTCAGCAATTACTAGGCCACTTATATTGTGCAATGACACAGTAGCTCCTAAAGCAATATATTGTGTCCAAGATAGGGATTTTAGTAGCATTTTTACAATTTCATTATGAATTTTCCTCTCTTATTTCCTTCAGGAAAAGAAAAGACACTAAGATGTTATAACTTGAATGGTCTGACATAAAACCACAACAGCAAGGAAATTCAGAGTTTATTCCATTTCGGTTGTCTTCCACAGTTGTATCCGGGTGTAATAGCACATACGATGCACTGAGTGCAAACTCCTGGCATGCTGTACCTTGGTACAACAGGGATAAGTACAGAACAAATTTTCTTTCCTTGTTTTTGTGTGTTTGTCACAGCTTTAATATTTGAATGTTTTCTTCTCATTGTAGAAACACTAAATGGCTTATACTGTATTTGGGTAGCACTGCTTAGGGTAGATACTGACAAACTGGGAATTCTTGAACTGCTCTAACATTAATTATGTTTTGTGATACTTATTTTAATTGATTTTAATACATTTCCATTCTCTCATTTATTAGGAAACATACCATAGAGATGCTATACAATCAACATTAATTTGGATTTTATTTTTTTTTTTAATTCTACAAATGCATTATTTGATGGTTAAAATTGTTTGAAATATGAAAGTGTTTTGGGTAGTATTTTATACTGATGTATATATTGAAACAGAAATCATTGTAATAATTGTAATAGCTTTTAGTTATAAATACACTACATGCAGACAGATGGGGCTGTACAGTACTGTGCTGTTCAACACCTGGGCAGGGCTACTGCTTGGAAGCAGGTTGCAGTGTCAGTAAAACATATGGATCAAATATTGTACCACTCAGTGTTGGCGCTCACCAATGCAAAAGAAGAGACGATTTCAATATGATTAACACTACATAGCTTTTACACATCTGTTAAATTAGTACTAAAGTGACCTCTTCACTTACAAGCATGTTTTTTATACAAATTAACAGGTGTGCCTGTGTAAAAATAATTTGTTTTCTGTATCTTGGAAAAAAATACTCTCCACATGTAGAATGTTGTATGTTAGAGAACTTTTAAGTGCACCCTTGTCAAAAACTATATATTAGTTACCAATGTTACTATTAAATAGGAGCATGACTGTAAGTTAGGTACTTAAGTACATTCTGTTACATTATTTTTCTTTATGTAATACTTTTTCAGTTGTTTTATTTGGTATAAATATATACTTTGTGCTTAAGCATCTTTTGTTTGTTTTTAACATTCAGTAGTATGTAAAGATACTGATTTCCTTCAGAAAGATGGATGCATTGAATTGTTGGAATTCCTGTTGTAGTATGTCTGTTCTCATCCCCTTTGTCACTGCTTTTGTACTCCTAAATTCCAGTCCTGCAAATGTGTACACGCTCACCTGAGAGAGAGAGGAGTCCCACTGAAGTCAGTGAAGGCTTACCATTAATGTATACATCTCTGTGTGTTTGCAATAATGAAGAGACAGTGACTCTGCTGAGCCTCATAGAGTTTGTGTAAAACAGTACTTTAATTGCATATGGCACTACAGTGAGAGCTGGTAACAGAACATCTGTTATCTGCTGTAAGAAAGCATCCACCTTTTGCAGATATGCTTGTAATGTTCAGGATCTTCCCACATAGCAAATACATTTTTTGGCTAACTCTTAAGTTTATACAATAATTTGTGGCAGACTATCAATAAAGACACACTATTTTCATTTCCAAGTTTTGACTTACTAATTGTGAAATACTTGAAAGTGGCTGATGGTTTCAGTTTAAAAATCTTGGCAGGATTCATTAATTTTGACCTTCTGTAAAAGAGAAATTCTTGAAAAGTGTCTGTCTTTAGTGTATTGCAGTTTGTGATGGCTGAGGTCATAGGCTATTTGCATTTTAGCAATTCCAGAATTGTTACTACTCAGCAGTAAAACTCGGCTGGATGCCCTGAGTTTCTTTCACTCCTGAGTTCGTAGCTAGGTTTAATCACTTAGATCCTTTAAGTTTAAACCTAACATGACACCTTGCACCTGGGAGTAGAAAGCCATGCCAGGGTGTGACAAATATGGCCCTTCTCCCATACATGTTATTTCTGTGCTACTCCAGCATGTTTAAAGTTGTTTATTGTATTTATCATCTGTGAGTTCTGCTTGCCTAACACTTGGAGACTGGGACTGTAGCGCTAGATGTTGTTCAGTCCCAAAGAAGAGCAGAGATCTGACTCCAGAATTCAGCTGTCATCCTGTTTAAAGTCTGTAATACAATACAGAAATTACAGTCTGACTCCAAACATGCTGCCCAAGTGCCATTACAGGATGGTTATTGGTAAGCATAACTTTTTGAACGATGGTGAATCCCTGGACTGGAGAAGTTTGGCTTTCCTGCTTCAATTACTTTGATTTCTGCAGCCAGCTATCATAGCAGGGACACAGCATCCTGCCAGTGCTAGTGCCACTGTGCCTGCTGGAGGACTCCTAACCAGCACTTCAACCTGATACTGACCATGATTCATTTAAAGCTGAGAGTTTTATTCAGTCTTTCTCTCATAGTTCATTGTTACACTTGCAGATACAATTGTCTCAGCTCTCTTGATTGACACTTGACCCTTTCTAGGCTTCACCAAGTGATACAATCCTTCATCCACTGTTGAAGAAGAGTGTGACTTGGAGGCCTCTGAGAAGTTCAGGCTGTAATTCTGAACTTTCCAAGTCTATAGTTGAAACAAGATACTAGTGCTGTGTGTGTATGACAGTCCCAGACACACACTTCTAGGCATTGTATGATTTAGGTGGTGATACCTCTCAGCAAATGACAGTAACAGTGAGATGGCTTCTGGGTGCACCAGTGGCCTTCAGCCTGTGGTCTGCAGAGTTGCAAGTCTGCTTCATCCAAGAAGCTGCTACCAAAAGAAATCTTTTGTAGCAGCCTTACACTTTCCATGCAAGAGAGATTCAGACTGCTGCTGAGAAAAGTTTCAGTGCCTACAACAGGTGACAACTGCTGCACTTGTTAAAGCTCCCCTGCTGCTGCCACCTGTACCTGCTACTGCCTTCATCCCTAGTGACTCTTCACCCATAGGTGATTCTAACAGGTTTTAGTTTTATATACACCAATATGTAAAAGGGTGTGACTTCCTTTTTTTTCTTAATTTCCATTTTTCACTTCAGACACGAATCTCCTTTTAAAAGTTTTTGCTCCTGTAGACAGCCTTTCAGGAGCTGGTAATCTTTATATGGACATAGATTTGTCTAAGAATTAGTCTGAGTGTGATAAACACCAATAGATCACTGAGACATGGAAATTTCTCTTTGCAGCTTCATGGCAAGAATGCTTAAAAATCTGTCACCCAAACAGTAATACCAGCATCCAAATTCCTCTCATCCATATACTACCCATGGCTTGGAAAATAAGCTGATTTTACATGAAAATCCATGATTGCAATAAGGCTCAGGTTCCTTACAACTGTGATGTCTGCTGGTGAAGTTTACTGTTGTGATATGTGGATTTTGCTTTATCATCACCTTGAAGATAAAACAATGAAGTCTGGTGAAAAGAGGAATGGAACAGACCTGTCCTGCTGTATGAGGCCAGAGTTTTCTTAGTTGCTCTTAGAAATGTCTTGCTTTTAGCTAAGTGAAGACATCTGGTGGATTTGTCTCAGTGGCAACTGGCTTCACATTTGCTTGCATTTTATTTTTAATGTCACTAACATCTACCAGATGACCATGTTATTGAATTGAGTGCATTGGTGACAACTGGAACAAAGAATAAAGATGTTGGGGTTTTTTGAAATGCAATCAGTACAGTCTAGCTGGGTACACATTGCCCTGGATAAAGAGGACTCCCACCTTGTAGTGGCACATCTGACTCTTTGCATAGCCTTTAAGTGAGGCATTTTCCCATTTCCCAGGAAAGCTGTGTGGCATGGTTTTACTTGTGTCCTGGGAGCACTGAAATGTTAATGTTAGTGAAATGTTTTGAGGGTAAAGCATTATTTAAATGCTTCCTATTAATTCATTCTCAAAGTGCTTTTTAAGGGTGTCTTCTACTGAGTGGCATCATCACTCGGGTATATCATTTTTGCAGTGTGGTATAACATATACATCTGATTTTATTAGCTTAACCCACCAAATACATAACAGAAAAGTAATGTGTTAGTGCATATCAAATGATAGTTTTCACTGGCATGTGGACACTCAGTAGGAAGGGTGTGCTGATTCAAGTTAGTCCTCTGCTGCTCACCAGTTAACGTGAATTACTTTGTATTTGGTGGAAGACAGGAGTGCACAGTTACCACTGACAGATTAACATGCACCAGTTTTTCCTTCACTGAAAATTTTTGTGCCTAAGTTCCTAGGTTTTTAGTTATTTTTGTGGATTTGGCTTTCCTGTTCAACTTTATCTAGTCTTCTTTCTGCAAAGTCAAAGGTGTAAAAGTACATTGATTCATTGTGAATGTGTGTGGGAGGAAATCTTGCATCATTATACATATATATGCCCATAAAGTAAAGCTGCATGCATTTATGTGTGTATCTATGGATAGCCACACTGTATGTAAACACTAATTTCCTGCCTAAGACAACTCAGATTCTCATGAGCATTATGATATTTGTTCTAGGCTCATAAGTAAAAAAATCAGATAAGATTTGTCTACACTGAAGTTTACCTTCAAGTTTTCTGCATAATACATGCTATGCATCTTAGTATATGCATGTTTTGTATCTGCAAAGTCATATATGCACACACAAATAGAGAGGTGTGTATGTGTGATGAGGGAGATAGAGAACTGGTACATTAAGGACCAAAATGTTTACTGATGGTAGGGATTAAGAGGGGGGCTATCCAGATGAATGCCATGTTCTGCTGATACATAGCACATACTGTGCTACTTGCTTAAGTTATTAATTTTAAATAGAGATTAATATGGTTTTGGATTACTTCCTCATCTCTAAGATCCCATGACAGTTGCTGGGGTTTCTTTTGTTTTTGAAGCTGCCTCCATGGGTGGGCCTAGACTGTTTTAAAATGTATGAACATGTGGATTTATTCCACATTTGAGTACAGCTATTTCTGTGCTATGATTTTTGTTGCTAGGTATTTCTTTGGTGGAACAGTAGCACTGGAATAGAAGATGACAAGCTGATGTCCAGGCATTTGAGGCTGAATCAGGGTACTTTGGAAGTCACTTTGACCTTCAGTTTTGAATCAGCCTTTTGGACCGTGTGCTGTGTTTTCCTAGGACCTAGTCTGCTACTGGAACAAAGGGGAGATTTTTATATCCCATAATAGGCAAACTGAGTTCTCTGTTTCTAGCACTGGCTCTGGTGGCCAGTCTTCTTAGGCTTTTCTTTCTTTTTTTAATATTTTTTCCATTGTGTCATCTGTAACAATGTATGGTACACTTTCTGTGTTATTCAAATACACAGATCTCAGCAGAGATGTTTGCATTTTGTGTATTTATATGTATTAATGTTTGCATATATTTGGAATTGTAATTAGAAATACACATACATAAAATTTGGAGGGGCTCTGAGTCTGTTATAAGATAAATTCAGACACTGAAGTATTTGGATAAAAATTGGAGGCAAACCAATAAAGACAGTTACACAAGTAAAGACACAGAAATAGTCAGCTACAGGACTTGCAGATTAGGACCTGGTAATTCTGTACATAAAACTGCTTTTGTGACTCAGGAGAACATCAAAAAATTTGTCAGGGTTTTTGTGTTACAAAGACGCATAGCTCTCATGAGATGCACAAATGGAATACAAGAGACACAAAGCAATTTTATACTGGTTTGTATCCGTGAGCAGCTGGAGTGCTGCTGGTCAGCCTTTTGAGTACAGCATTTGATGAAAGACATAGATTGAAGATAGTCCAGAGGAGAGTAGTGATGATAAGAAAAATGTGAGAGAGGAAAATTACAGTAGTTGGGCCATTTATCTAGAGAAAAGCTGAATAAATTGTTAAAAATGATCAAGTAAAAAGCATCTGCTACTGTGAATCTATTATCCATAGAGCACAGGATGAGAAGCCGTTAGTTATGTTGCAGTAAGGTAAACTTTTAGGTTAGGAAAACCTTCTTTACACTCCTGGGTGCCTTGTTGGGGTGCCTGAGGAGGCACCTCACTTTCATGGGAGAATTTAAAGAATAAGTTAGATGAGCATCTCTCAAAAATGAGAGAGAGCTGACCCAGCCTCAGGGTGGCTGGGTGGTCTAACTGATCTCTGAGCTTCAATGCTAGGCACTGTCTCAAATTGCTCAAGCAGAAGGTTAGAAAATGCAGGGTCCTGGAGTTTCAGATCAACAGCCCCCTTCCATCTTTGGTTCAATTACTAACCCTGTTGCTCCTGTAATTTGTTGTTAGCCAAGGTAAGCATTTCAGAAAGGAGCAGTTTTGGCTCTACTGCTTTGTCTGGTGATTCTGGTGATGATCACACCCATGTGTAAAAACTTTACTTGCTATTGACTTTTGTCCAGTTTTGGTTTCCAA
The DNA here is from genome assembly GCA_013399015.1 of Galbula dea. Classification (NCBI taxonomy): domain Eukaryota; kingdom Metazoa; phylum Chordata; class Aves; order Piciformes; family Galbulidae; genus Galbula; species Galbula dea. The sequence goes on from VWZX01009423.1 coordinate 146,868, forward strand.
ACATTGGTTCTTTCTCTGATTAAGAAATCCTTCAGTACCTACTCTTTTCTTCTACTGAAAATATTTACATGCTTTAATTAAGGTCATCTGCTTTCATAAACTGGACAAAATGTTGTCACTGTAGTAAAGGGTGCTTTAGTGCTATCTGTCTTCTAACTAAACATACTGCCTGTGTTCAATTTGTCTGTGAATTAACCCAGCGAGTTGAGTTTGAGTGTGGCCGAGATACAATAGATTGAGCACAGCTCCCACTTAGCAGGAGAAAAACCTCCTGTGGAGAAGTAAAATCATCCTGAAAACCATCCAGCTTTTGTGGAAAAGATGTATTTTTGGCTGAAACTCTTAAGAGGACTATTGATGAGCTTGACGCTAAGCCCAGATACCAGTCTTGGCAAAAACAAAAGCATCAAACTGGGTAAGAGGGGAAAAACTCCAGCAGCAGAAGTGTGTGGTCTTTTCTAATGGAACAGTCTTTTGCACGTTCTCCAGTGCAGAGCAGTGTGGTAAAAATGATAGCCTGCAGACTTACACATCATCTGTTTACTGGTATATATTTCCCTTAAGGGAGTAGCATATTTCCCACCCCCATCACCTCAACACTTTCTCTTTAAGATATCTTTTTTTTGTCTTATTTTTTTTTCCCTACTGAGGAAAGTTTTCCTTGTAGTTGCTGTTTGAAATTCTGTCCTTGAGTAAATAAGCTTCATGAAACTTGAAGGAGATTTTCTTGGAATATAAGCCTGTTTGGGACTCTGCAGCAACTTCAGTAAGTGAAGCTAAAATGCTCTGTGTTTGGCTCAGGATGATTAAATAATTCACTGTACATATTGCCAAGCCAGGATTATCTCATACGCTGTTTTCCTGGCTAAATTCCAACCTAGCTAATTCATGTGCCCACCTAAATTCCTCCTGTGTGTTTGAATAGAGATGATGATATTCTTCACTTGCCCCTTTAAACCACTGGTGCCCCAGCTGGCTCCTGCAGCCTGCCTTCCACAGGTGCCTGTTTCATGGGTGGGTGGGCGATAATTCCTATTATGTATAATACTTCAGGCTCTCTCAGGATGAAAGGTGATAAATGCATGCAAGTCATTTATTATTTTTCTCAGAGCCTGCCAGTTCTGCCTGAGCTGGAGACATGCACAACCTGTTCTGACTTTTCCAAAACAGGTTTTTATGTGCACTAAGGCCATTTGCCAGCACTGCTGCCTTGTCTTTTGTTTCTAAATTTACCCTCTTGCACAGCTGATTAGGGAGACAGGAAGCAATGTAGCTTGAAGCTTTCAGGAGACAGCCCCTCCCTAAAGATGTACTTTAGTGAGCTAAATGTACAGAGAGCAACGTGCAGGAGGTGTTGTTTCAAGTCTGGGCATGCCAATTTAGGTGTTACCATCAAAGAGTTTGTCACTTCCTTCAGAAGTTCACTAGCAGTTTTTTCCCTCTCAAATGTTTTTATTTGAAAATGCAGACAAAATAGTATTGCTCCTTCTCTCTTCCCCACATTGAAGAGATGAGATTTTCAGGAGTTTGGGATCAGTAACATCAGCACTGGAGTAGGTGAAGCAGCTTTTTGCTGATCTTGAACTAGAGCTTTGGAGCTGGGAGTGGTTTGTGTTCATCTCCCTTATCTGAAGAAGTATTTTCTCTCCCTCTTCTATTTTTGGATAAAGGGATGGGAGTGCTTTGTTCCTTTCAAGGAGTATTTGAGTCCAGTTAGCAGACAACTGCTTGGCACATGTGTGTTTCCATCTTGCACCAAAGACAGCCCACCGTCTTTCTGAGTTTATTAACTGTCTGATACCCAGCCTGTACCTGATGCAACCAGTCAAGATGCCTGAGCTACAAAATGCACTGATTCTCTTGATTCTTTGATATGGAAAATAAGAGAACAATATAGCCATCTTATATAAGCAAGTTTTTCTAGTTTGCTCAGCATGGAAAGGCAAACAGAAAACCCTGTCGTTTGGTACATCTGACTAGTGAAGTAGTCACTCATGAGTGGATGGGCAGTGGTACCACAGGATCACAAGCCAAACCCTGCCCTGTAAGAAAGCACAGACTTCTGACAAACCTCCTCCCTTCACGTGCCTCACCTGTGAAATGGATATAGTTAATTTGCCACTATGAAGATAAGTTGCTTTAGCAAGTAATTTCAAGGTTTCCTTCCCTTTGCAAGCTAACAAGTCATTCTTGAAAGGCATCTACAAAGAAAATGTAGATTTAAGAACAACCCAAATGTTTCCTGAAAGTGCAAAAACTTGGCTCAGAAAAGCTTCCTTGGGAGCTAAGGTGCCCTTGGCCTGCTCTTCTCCAAAGGTATCTGAAGTCCCTTCTCTTGAAGCCTAGCTCATCAGCAGTGTCATATTCATTGGCTTAGCAATGCTTGAATCTGCCATGAAACTCTAGCATGCCAGTAAAGTGCCCTGGGCAAGGCATCTCTCATTTGTACCAGAGGGTGCCTGGACTCTGTGGGGCTTTAGGTAATGCACAGTTTTTCTATGAAAAGCAGGAGCAAAATGCTACTAAGTCAGATCATGCATGGTGAAATGACGTATTACAGGCAGTATATACCCTAGAAAATTATCCCTGGGTTGCTTTTCAACTGTGTGTGCTGTTCAGTATGAACCTGTAAATGCTGTTTCATCTAATGAGACAAGGGAAACAGAAATCTGAAGCCAATCTCAGTACTGAAAATGATGTTTGCAAAGGTGTTAACTAAGCATGCAGTCATGCCTAGTACAATTACATCAATGACAGTGCAGTCACTCATCTGTTATTTCCCATGAATTTTACTAAGCCTGCAAAGCTACCTTAAAATGTTTTTGCTGAAAGGTAAGTGGCTTCATTCATTCATTCATTAGGTAGGTAGAGGCTATATATCATTTACCAAAAACAATAATTACATTACCTTTGTTATGATTCTTCAGTGGAGGCTGTGATGACCAGGTGTCAGAAATGTATATAAATGCCATTCCCAGGGTCTAGTTCAACTACCAAAGCATGACCACAATTAAAACTTAAGGAACACTGAATTAAATGTATCTGTCCTGGCTTGGGTTAGAACAGAACTGATTCTGTTCAGTGATTTTAATTTTTAGCTATCATTCTGGAATGTAGGTAGGTAAAAGCAAACACAGAGCCAACTAATCCAGCATCTGTTTGGATAGCTGTTGCTGTGCCATAAATTGCAAATTAATAATGTAGTTGTTGGTTTAGATCCTATTTTATTTTTCTGTCTGGGGAAGAAAAATTTACTTTGAAACACAGCTGAGGTGGCAGTAGGAGGTATACACTCTAAAAGCAACTTCTCAATTTAGTTTGGTTTTTTTTATCCCTGATTCATAGTAGTAATGAATTTACCTTTATTACTTTTAAACTGCTCCTTGGATTTTGCTTTACATAAGGTAAGAGAACAGCTGAAGTTGATACCAACAGACCTCGAGCTGTCCCCCTGCCAGTGCAGGCCACGGGTTTTCGTGTGGCTGAGTGAATCACCCTGATCCTAAACACACAAATTGTACTTGTCTGCTACAATTTTAAATAAGCTTGGAGCTCTGCAGAACATAATTAAGAGTCATGACAGGGAACTCTAAACTTTGCTTCCAGCCTAAAGTAAATCACAGATCTGCGTACAGGACCTCCAACAAACTGACTCCAGCTTTGCTTGGTGAATACTTGCATGTTTTTAACCTTCCCTTTGCAGTGCAAATTCCACTTTTGCTTTAAAAGATCTGGGAGGAATTGAAAATTTATCTAAATGCTACAATGTTGATTTACCAGGGTGCCAGACATTCCAACAACCCTCCATATATTGTACTCCTCTTAGCAGAGCCTCCCCAAAAACATAGGGGACTGTGTGTGTAAGTTGGGGATCTCCTGTCCCACCAGTGGTTTGGTGACTCAGGCCCCAACACCATTGCCTGAGAAAGTCCTATGGGATTAACCTGTTAAATGCAGTAATAACAGGGATCCCCCTCACTGAAAGCTGGTTTTCTGTGGCAGTGCTATTTCAGGGCAAGGGAAACTTTAAGACATCCACATAGCTTTAGGAAGATCTGAAAAGAAGTGTGTGCTGAAAGATGTGGCATGACGGCTTTGGAGAAGCCACCAAATAACTCATGCTGGTAAGATGAACCTTATGACACTAGTGCTGTTGAGTACTTGCAGAGAGTACTTGCTCTCCAGCTGAAGCTGACTTTCATTATTTTGTGGCATTTGTGTGAATAGCAGCTTTTGAGTTCCTGGCTGTTTGGGGGAGAGAGTTCACAAACATCAGACTCAGGGTGAATTTTGCTGTTACCAGCTGGGATAACTCAGTTACTGACTGATGGACAGAAGCAGCCACAGCTTTACCTCTTCTTATACAGAAAAAGCTAGGACTTCATCTCTTCTCCTTCAGAACAAATGAACAGTCCACAAAGTAGAACTTTTTTCTTCATTTTTTGACCCTTTCCATTTTTTTCTTCTGGCCTAACTGGTACTTTTTCCAAACCAAAGGAATTTGAAATGGATACAGCCAGTACTATCTGAATCACAGAATCGTTAAGGTTGAAAGAGACCTCCAAGATCATCAAGTCCAACTGTCAACTGATCACCACCATGCCACTAAACCATGTCCCTAAGCATCACATTTAAAATCTGAAGCAGGAGTCTCTCCACTCCTTCTCCCAAACAGAATGCCCTCCTCAATGTACCTTTATGGCAAACTGAAATACATAAAAACTGTCTCCCAGGAAAGAAGGAAATATGTGAGAAATAGTTTTTGAAGAGATGGAATTTGCACTAGCTGCTTACATAAAAAAGGAAACATATCCTATGTGGCAGTGTTAACCAATGCACCCACCAAATCATGGACCAGGTGAATAAGACAACCCCAAAAGCCATTCAGAAACATTGGGGCTTTCAGAGTATTGGTAGCAATTGGAAGGTTAATTTTGAAAAGGTGATACATCAGCATGGACCCAAAATGTAAATCTTCTTGCTGATGTTTTCAGAACCACAAGAGATTCTCATCAAAGATTGCATTTAATTGTGTGACTGAATGATACCTTGTGTGATGTAAATAGCATTATATATTTCTTGGTTTAGTTTAAAAGTTTTATTAATCAAACAATATTGTCTTTTGCAAAGCAGTGCTCAACCTTTGAACTGATTATGTCTTAAATTGAAGAATTTCCTTTGTCCTCAATCCTTTGCCTCCTAAAAAATAATCTAGCTATAATAGTCAGTTAGGAATGTCCATTTCTAAATGTTTAATTGGTTCAAAAATGCCCCATGTTAAATGTTTGTAAAGACCAGAATCTCAAACAGAAGAAAATATATAGATAAGGCATCAAAAAAATTCCAGCTCAGTATAAATCCACGTAGTGTTTATGATCCTAAAATAGCTTTTAAAGAACCAGAGCAAAACAGGGTTTTTTTAGCTTAAGATTTCCTAGATCATAATATATTTGATTTCTGTTAGAATTATCTTTAGCTTGATTATTTTTAGGTTGTGTTTGCTTTGGAACAATTCTAGTATCCTAAGCTATTTTTATTTCTTCATGGTGCATACTTAAAAATCTAATGTGGTGACTTTAGGGTTTTTTTTTATTAATTGTTAAAAATTTCATGCCACCAGTGTTGAAACAGCAAAAGGGTCTGTTATTTGTAGTGATAGAAGGCTGATGCTTTTCTTTATAGGTAAGTCTCTATTTTTTATTTACTTTTTTTTTTAATGATAGATTAACCAAATCCTTAGTAACTGTATTTTGTTCTGCAGTAGTAAATCAAGAAGAAATATCTTTGGCAGCTGAAACTGGATGTTCAGCTGCTGCATCTCCAGAAGTGGCCTCAGTTTCCTCCTTCCCTCCCTCATTCACTTTTATATGAAGAAAGAGGGAAATAGCTGCTGGAGAGCACTAGGGGTTCTGCTCCCCTCCCAAATCCCAAGTGAACTACTCCCAGCCCATATACAAAGGGGAGAAAAAACCTTTGAAAGCATCTTGGAAGGCAAGCAACGTGCATTAAGGAGTAATAGTCCTCCATTACAATGAGTGGATGCTGAGACACCATGAAGAGTGACATTAAGAGTTACTTAAGGGTTAAATTTTGAAAGATGATATTACTTCAGATCTTCCTGTTTCAATACACAACACAAAATCATTTTTAGTTTTTCTGTTGTAGAACTTTGAAAATGCCTGTTCAAGAGCATAGAGAGATACTCTATGCCCTTTCACACTGTGGTTTTGTTTCTGGATTTTGTTTCATATTTAGACACAATTTCTGTAGGAATAGTTTTTTAGGGATGATATGGATAAATCTGAATGTCAGCAGGGTCATTGTTGGTTTGGGGGCGAATGGAGTGTGAGGATGTGGATGCTACAGAGTAACAGGGTTTACTGCAGGACCTAGAAGGACTCAAGGGTTGAGTTATTGGAAACATGCAGGAATATTCAGATGATACAATTCAGATGATACTGGGGCTAACAGGTCTGAGAGATAACAGTCACTGGGGGCAATGATTTTGGGAAGATATTGAAGGTGCAGAACAAGGACATGTTGGCATGACTGGGGCAGGGGCTTAGTTTTACTGTGATTGAAAATACTGGGGTGAGGAGCTGGTGTGGGTGTTAGGGGAGACTGGCTGTTGATTTGGCTGGGGAAGAAAGAGAACATTAGGACATACAGGTAAGGATACAGTTAACAGCCCTTGCTTCTCACCTTTCTTCAAGTTCTTCCTCCTTCAAGTTTACATTGCTCTCTGTAATGCTTCAGGGCCTGCAGCAACAAGTGGTATTATCTCTGTGCAGCCTAACCTGGCAACAGCTGCACTTTTTTCCCCCTCAAAGCAGCGTGGAATGTAGCAGACAGCTAGTCTGGCTGTGCAGCACATCTCACTTCTCCCCACAGCATTAGGGGAGAGTGTGCATGACAGATGGCAGAGAAGTCTGCCCTGATCCCAAGCTGAGGTGCTCCACCAAGGAGAAATGCTAATACATATCCCTGGTAAAGAACTGAAGCTTTAGCCTTATACAAGGAACAGAAGTAGCAGGTTTTCAGCCAGTACAGAAAGCCACTGCAAGCAGGAAGCACCACACATGTCATTTGACTTCCAGATTTCTGCTGGTAAAAGAGGAAGGGGGTGACCCTCAGCTCTGCTCTGGGTTCTGGAAAGGATATAGCAGCTATCACCAAGATATTTTGCTTCCCTCTCCCTTCTGTTCTCCTTCCTCCTGCTCCTCTTGTTCAGCCAGTCACCTTGCTTCAGGTACTAGGCTCTTTGCTAGGCTGGGGCACTAGTATTTATCTTTCAAGTTTGTTATGTCATCAGAGTTTTATTCTCACCAATTTGTAATCAAGTACCTTTTTACCTTGCTACCTTAGTCCCACTTCCCTGCTCACACCCCACCTCAGCCTGGATCCTTCCAGCACAGCTGCAGCCTGAGTGCCCAGAGGCAGGTAGCTGCCCTCTCTCAGGGCTGGTGGCAGCACCAGGTGCAAGCAGTGTCCATTGCTTCTGTCCATCAGGAACAGTCCTGCCAGGGCCTGGAAGCTAGCAGGGGACACAGCATGCCCTGTGCTGACACAACCCTCTGCAAATTCATCTGCCAAGCTGACAAGTCTCTGCTAAAGAACATTGGCTGAGACTTTTGCAAAATGCATTTGTAACTTGGCTACATCTTCTGGCATCGAGGTGACCTCCCTCCTCTTTTGCCAAATTTCAAGCTCTTGCTCAAATAAACAGTTGCCTAATCTTGCCCTGAAAACCACAGAACCATTTTTACTGGAACTGCCCTCCCCTTTCCTCCTCCTAAAAGAAAATGGAGGGGGAAAGAACCAGCTCAAGGCCAAACCTTGGCAGAAGACATTTCAGCCTGGATGAGTAACATCTAACAAACTTACCAGCAACCAAAAGTAGGAGTTTATAATGAGAACTGTCAGGCAGTGGTAATTACAAGCAGTGCTACCAATGCAATGTGCATCACCCAGAAAAGGAGGGAAGTGCATAAATGGTAAAGATAATTTTACATAACCTGAAGAACTGGAAGCATGCCTTGAAGTGTCTATTTCTCATCCTATTTCATCTATCCTTAACTTGCCTTCTTAGCTTCTTGCAGTCATGCCCTTCCTCCTCTGGAGTTCCTGCCATGTGGAAGAGTGTTGCTATATTCTTCTGTCAACTTTTGGTTAAATACTGAAGATCTTTTGTCTTTTGCTCTTTATTTTTCTCCTCCTTCTGCTAATATTAATCTTTGAAATGGTTTATGGAAGTCAGCTGAGAATATTTGAGGTTTATTTTTAAAAAAGGATTGTAGAAAGGAGGCAAATCTACAAAAGTAGCTGTTCCTCAATACATCAACATTTATGATACTGACTTTTACTGGGCAATTTATGTAAAGGTATTTCCTGATTATACATGAGAAGAAGGCAAAAAAACAGTGCAGAAAAGTCATGATCATCTTAGATTAGATTAGCTTCATCTTAAAAAGATACCTTTAGTAAAATATGGTCCCTTCTCAAAATCAGAACTATTAAGATATGCTTCATTTCACTCACTGCCTATTTTTAAATGACTTTTAAAACTGCTAATGCAGAAAAAAAACCTTCTGTGTGAGAAGCAAGGGAGCAGTACTAACTTCCAACTTAACATAGGAATGAACTTCAGATAAAGCCAACTAAAAAGCATGATAATCTATAATACCCATATGTAGATACTGTTGAATCTCATTTATATAATCTTCAGATATACACTTTAAAATAAATAAGATATGAGAGGCATACTTAGGAGAGCATGTTTCTCACCAACCTCACAGGCTACATTTTCCACAGGTCAACGTGCTCAGCCAGCTCTTGCTTGGATTCACAGAGGATTAAAATTCTGCCCAGTCAGTTGTAGGAAGCTGTTTCACAGCTGTAAATCCAGGAGAAAAATTTGTTATCTAATCTGGTATATTGCATAATACAGGCTGTGGGGCTTCCCTGGGTTGATGTTTACTCAGTTAGACCACAATCTTCTTGAAAAAGCAATACCCAGGCACAATTTTGTGGTAGCTCTAGCTACTTCACACACTGATCCCCCAGTTACAAGCCCCCAGATTTTGCACCTGTAATGCTTTCATGTTAACTATGCATGTAACTTGTGAGTGTTTGAAGCTACTTAAATAGTTGGTGCCTTCTTAATGGTGATGAATCCCTGTGATGTGGAGTTACCTGACAGCTAGGTAACACCAGCAGTTTAATCATGGTCATACTAATAGACATCTCTGTTACCCAGGAGGAAAACTTTTTCCTTGCTGGGATGAGAACTGTTCCACCAGCTGCAGATGTTAAAAAGGAACATTTGTTTTGAAAATAGGCTGTTACATTTCAATAGCAGGGATGTTTACATAATTTGCTGTTAAACCAGTTTACAATCGATGCAATTACCCAGGATTCCCACTAACTTGGAGCAAAGGGAACATACTGCACTGAGGAGGCATTTGCCTTTGCACAACTGTTGAATCCTGCTCTGGAGATGTTTGCAGACATTATTGGAAAGGTGACTGAGACAGAACTCCAGGAAATTCACATTTCTTTATTTATGTGATTGATGATTCAAAACTCTCTTTACTTGGTTTACCTTTTGGGGGTTTTTATTCACTGTCTTCTAGAGAATGTAGTCAGGTGATTTGGGAGGTGGCACCATGGAGGTAGTGTGGAAGGATGATGTGATGCACGTGGGGTATGGGTAGCTGTCAGCTGGGCCTCATCCTGTTTCTTTTGCATGTGTGTTTTCTGTTACCCAATTATCAGAAGGTGCTTGTGAGAAACAAGCTCAGGAGAGTGGTTAATTGCTTTTTAGTGCCCCCTGGGAAGGATCAGAGCCTAGAGAGGGTCAGGAGGGGTCAGGGTGAGAAGCTGATTCCCAGAGTCAGGGAAGGGCCAGGGAGGCAGTAGATGCTGCTGAGCCACCTGAGGTTAGCTTTCTTGGTTGTATTTCCGTCTGAGATCAGCTGGGAAATAAACCACATTGTTACAGTTCTGAAAAGCATTGCAGCAGGTAAGTCAGCCTGAGGGCTTGAGCCAGCCACGTGGCAAAAGGGGTGAGAGAGACCCAAGTAATATTCTGTAGTGACACTTTTTAAAGCCTTCATACATCTGGTAAGAAAATTATAGCACAAACTCCATGACTGCCTTAATGTCATTGCCACAGCTGGGCAAGCTGGAACAATATCTCCATTGTATTCAAATACATACGTGGTCATCCCAGCTCTCTGTATCCATTTTCCCATTCCTGTGAGGTACTGGGACAGATGTGGGGTAGTACAAGCTCTCCTTTAATTAGCTTGTTCCAAGGAAGGCCTAGGAATTGCAAAGTCACAGATGTCAGCTTGTGAAACTGCTGAATGAATCAGGCAGGAGCAGGTTTGTTTACACAAAAAGCTGGTACACAAACAGCTGGGCAATAAACAAAATGCAGCCACTCTGCTCCAGCCAGAACTGAGATCAAACACACTTTCTAAACAAGCTTGGTAATAGATCTCCCAGATGTTGAGAACCAGATGCAAAGGATGATTTAAGTGCTTACAAATTGAACATTGCAGAGCTGGACTTTAAGGAGTTTCCCCTGTGGAACGGAAGCTGGACCCCACCTTAGGCACCTGCCTTCCTTATGTGCAACATTTAGGAGGATTCAAATGATCTCAGAGGGATTCAAAATATCATCATGTAGAGGAAGAGCCATCTGATACTAAGCTGTTTTGTAGGAAACTACTTGGAAAGAACCAGCAGGAAGTTCCAAGGACAAACATATATTAAAATTTTGCATTTCAGGGGTTTCATTGCCTTGCTTTACTTTGGATCCATAGATCAGAGGCTTCACTTGAGCTCAGCTGTCTCTGCAATGTATTTATTTGCTGGAAGAAAGGCTCAGGCTTTTTTTAGAACAAAGAAGGTGGTTGAGATTGTTGTGATAGGGCATACTGCATGGGATCTAACACACTTATTCCATATCCCTGATGATTCTGAGTGTTCAGGTCTCCAGTTCCATGAGTTGCACAGTGCCCATGAGGAAGTAAGAAGCTGTGCTCTTGTGACATAAAATTGAAGCCATCAGCTGAAGAAAGTGACTCAGCCTTTGCATCTGGGCCATCACGTTGGCCTACTGGACCTAGTAGCCTGCTGCACAGCTCATATGCTCTAAGGTATGGAGGACCTGTTGCAAATTCCCTCCTTACTCCGAAGGGTTAAACAAATAGAACCAACATGTCTGGGTTATAGATAACTTGAAATAACAATATTTTTCTCATAGTCCTGTAGATGCTTGGGCTATCAATTAACTGAAGATTATAGAGTGCTCAGGCTGAAGATGTGAGTACTTCCTCTGGTGCAGAAGAGTGACAGGTAGGTAGGAGGTGAGTTTTCCTTCACCAAACCAGCTTAAGAAGCAAAATAGCAGTCAGGCTCTTTTTGGCTTTCTTTAGACCCCAGACTAATTGTCTTTGGTTGCATTATTTTGGGTTTAGTTGCTCTGATCTCTTATAAAGAGAAATCTACTGCTGGACTTCACTCTGAGTATTTGCTTGATCTTCAGAGATGCATGGATGTGATGAAGTACATGACAAAAGGTAGCAGTAGCTACAACTTGTAGCTTTTGACTCTTTGAACAGGAATTTATTGTTTCCTTCATTAATGCTGAGAAGACATGAGGCATCAGCTGTCCCTCAGGTGCTTCTGTTTTAAGCAGGCTGTATGTGATAAGCAAGGAGCAAACCTGCTGTTAAACATGGAATTTGCAAAGGGTGTGTGTAGTCTGCCCTGGTTCCAGGAGAGCTCTGTTGGCTGCAGCGGTGTGCTCAGGTATCCCAAAGGATGCTCACCAGTCATCCAAGCATTAAACTGTTATAGAATGTATTTCAGGAGCATTGCTGTCTCTTGTCTCCCACACCAGCATGCATTTCTCTTGGAAAGGAGCCATCTCTGCCTGCTTTCCACAAGCTTGGTAAGGGAGACACTGAGACTCCTTGCATGGCACAGACCATAATGCTAATCCTGCTGTGGAGCTGCTGCAAAAGCAAGAGTGGCCTGTGCTGTCACTTTGTCTCTGGCTCATCTCAGCTAATGGTAAATGCTTTGGTAAAGAGGTAGTGTGTGCACGTGTGGAGCAGCACAAAGGGCTCTCTAGGTTGTAGTGTAATCCAGAGAAGAGATCCATAACAGATAATTCACAGGAGACAGAGCTGGCCAAAGGTTTAGGCAGAAGCATGTGTGCCAGTAAAGTATAGAGAAGATAGGTGGAGGGGTGAGTGCACTTCTACCTAATTCAACAAACTATCTTATCTGTTGCCAGGGGAAAACAGTTATTACATAGCTACAGCTGCTACATGTCTTCCTTTATCTCTGTGAACAGCATTAAAAGCCATCCAGAGCCACCCACCCACAAGAGTTACTACCTAAAAGCCCCACAGAACACTTGATGTGTAAGAAACACTTTGAAACATTATTTTAAGAGGTTTCTTTCTGTGATTTAGGGAAAGATCCACTGATTTACCTAATGGGGCATTGATTTGAAGAGAAGCACAGAACTGGCAGAAAACACTGGGAAGTGTCTGAGCTATTTCTGAGGCAACTGACACTCTGTATTACAAATTACAGATTTCATTTGGTTTTATTTTACAGTCACATTTATTACAGATTCTGTGTTTATATTTACAGATCTGATGTCTTCCAGAATAACTTTCTAGACTGCAGGACCATGTGCAGTGTAACAAAAAAACCTGATTGCATGACAAGATACACAAAAGCTTCCCGAGATACTCGCTGACAAGAAGAACATGGGTGAGGGTGACACACTGCGCAGGGCTCCAGCCCCACGGTGGGACCATCGCCTGCCCAGGACACCCATGCATCCATTCTCAAAAAAGAACTTTTTTTCCCTTATTTGTCCGCTCGGTGGTGCTAAAATCACACCAGCCCTTTGGCGTGTCCTCACTGCAGCGTGTCTGGCAGAGTGTCCGTGCTCTTCGGGGATGCTATAGTCACCACATTAAAAAACTACCTCTACAAATCAAACAGCCAGGAAGCCTAATTAACTCCCTGTTTACCAACTGATATGAGAAAGGTGTGTGAAAACCACAAAGTTTAATCTGTGACATACAGCCCTCTTCAGGTTCAATTGCTTTTAAACTAGTGTGTGAGATGAGCTCAAGCCCCAACATCCAGCACAGAGCCCATTCCGTGCAGAGCAGCACACAGCAAGAAGGATCAGGATTTGAACAGCCAGAAATGTTTTTTAACCCTGAATTCTCAGAATTAACCCTCACAATATTGCAAGTGGCTCAGTATGTCTGAAGAGGAGGATTCTCTGAAGTTAAAATAGGTGAGAAAAAAATTATATAGCATGTGATGTGATTACATTTATTGTATTATTTCTTATAACTCTGCAGTTGGAATAGTATCTCTGAAGTGTGGTTTTATGAAAAACCTTCAGACAGCCCCAATGCTAAGGCAGTTAAATCCTTGTAGACAATGCTGTACTTTCTTCTTCCTTTTCATACTAGTTTTTACCTTATTAACTTCCTGTGATCAGAAGCAGTGTTGGGGGTTAATGGCCTAATTTATAGCTTATGACCTGCTGACGTGCACAGATGTCTTAACCATTTAAAGTCTGTGTGAAAAGCCCAAGAACTGGCTTATGCTCCAGGAGAGCCAGAGATATGACCAGGTTGTACTCTGCACCAGATACAACACTGGATGAATGACAGTGACACTGGGCCAGGCAGTGCCTGTGATTTGAACCTCTTCTAGTTCATAGGCTGCCCAAAACACATGGATTTACCTGAATCCTGGCTTCTTCTGTGTTGCAAGTCAACAAGACCCTGTAACTTCTCCTTTTTCAGGAGACAGATGGCTGCTTTGTGGCTTCCTTTTGGGGCACAGACAGGGGAAGTATGGCCTAGTGGGCCACACAATGGCTGTGTGCAGGAGGTGATGGGGTGAGGGCTTCCAGGGTAAGGGCAATGCCAAGGGGAAGGCAAAGGAGTAAATGCCTGTCTGTGTCGCTGTATTCTCCTCACAGTCATTTTCCATAGAGGTGTGTGATCCGTAGTGCTTATGATGACTGTAGCTACTCCAAGGGTGGACTTTCCCTGCTGAACACACTTCTGCTGGAAAAGCAGATGCACACCACAGAAACACTGAGTCTGCAGAGGTGATGTACCTCTCTCTCTCCTCTGAGTCCTTGGCTCCAAGTTCTGGGGAGAGCCACCGTCAGTGCATGAACTTTCACATCCCTGCAGCTGCAAAGATGATTCCCATAAATTTTGAGGGTAATCTTGCCAATTTTCCTGCCCCCCTAGAAAGCTCATTCCCCAGAAATCAATCTAAAATCTCACTAAGGATTCCACTGAAGTCTCTTTGAAAATAAAATTCTACTTTCATGCTGCATGGTAGATCATACGCTGCAAAATGCAGCCCGTGGTGGGAACAGCCAGATCATTTTGACTAGCTTGACTACTTCTTTTGTGAAATTTGGTATCATGCCACACTTTGTGTGTCAGAAGTTAAAAGTTCCTATGTGTCTGAACCCTGCTCAGATTGCTCAGATTTCTAAAATCCTGATGTATGAAACACACTGTTGTGCTCTTCTGCAGGACCACTCTCCTGATAAACAGTTTACTGCTATGCCCTCTCTTTCCATCTGCCCACGCAAACAGAAGTTATCTCTACCACATTTTACTTGTTGGACATCCAGAATGAGGATGAGATGTCAGAACTGCTACTAACATGCAAGATGCAGCTGCCATGAGTGGTGAGTACCTGGATTTTCATTCTCAGAAGTGGCAGTGGGGACAGCAGTGCCATCAAATGCAGGGAGGAGCAGCTCAACACAAGAGCAGGTGCTTGCTGCTGAGAAGTGGCTCTCTGGGGCCAGTGCATGTGGCTACCCAGCCTGGGTTTTCTGGGCTGGTATTTTATGAGCTCAGGCCTGCCAAATGTATATCTACAGATAGTTTCTAGTTTCCTACTAGGAATGTGTTACTGTCATATTTCATTCTGTGTAATTATTCCAGTAAAAAAATGATCCTTCTTTTTAGATTATCTGCTAAAAAACCCCCACCTCCCAAAACAGTACATTTTAAAAGAAAACTAGCTCATGGGTTCCAGTCCTCTGACACAGAAGGGAACACTTCAGTTTCATTTCTCTGCAGTTCTATCAAATCCTGTCCTCAATAAAGCAAAAGTGAAAATAGACAGAAAGAAAAAGACAATGATATTTGCAGATCTGCTGTGTTTACCCAGAATTTTGTGCAGTAGAATTTCTTGTGCCTTCTGATGCTCCTAGAAACAGTGGCAGAGTTCCCCAGCCAGACCACAGGTCCAGTTCATGGGAATAGCTGTTGGCTTCCTGCATTTGATACATAAACACCACACTGAAAAGCATGTAGATCTGGAGCAAAAATTAACTCATTTATAATTTTCCCTTGTCCACTGATTGCAGTTACATTAGCCTCTTACAATGTTACAGAAATGTGAGTAAAAGCAGATTTTGGGGTTTTGTTATCTGTCCTATTTACTAGATAATTTTCTCTTGCCATTTGCATCATTGCAATTTGTCCTTCTCTTGCCTGACATTGAAATTCTGTGCCCTTTTGGTGTTCCCTAAGAGTTTTGTTGGTCAGCAGCTTTTTTTGTTTTCAGAGCTGCTGTAGCATGCCTGCCTTCTATAGCTTTCCATAGTGCTTGTCATAGTGTTATATTACAGAAGACAAACAGGCATTGCTTTGCAAAGGCTTGTCTTTTGTTCTACTATTCATTGAATAGAAGAAATTGTTTTACAATTAATTTTGTAGCTTATCTTTGTCTATGAAAAAGCCATAGTTTTTCTTGCTGGGTCTGGGCAAATATACTGTAATGTGGGAGGGCTGACAACCTGCAAACAATGTAGCTGGCAACTTGTCAGCTGAAGACTGCTTGTGTGTAATAGCTAAAGGGACAAAACATTGTTTGAAAAACAAGTTATTGTATAAATGTGCTCATTTTCTGTGTGCAAATTAGCATTAGCTAGAAAGGAACTGACTGGATGAGGAAAGAGGGATTTGAAAAGACAGAAACAGAAGAATAACACTCACAATGTGTAGGCATTTCAACTTACAAATCCTTGGCCTCTAGGTCTGGATGCAGGATTGTATGTATGTGTAATATTTCACTTCAGAACAAATTAATTTTTCAATTACACCATAGGAGCCAGAAGAAGGGAAATCACTGTAGTAGCACTGAATGTGCTAAAGTCTGAAGTATGCTGCATCTTTTATAGTGATTGCTGCATATTGAGAAACACAGCTTCAGAAGAGGTAACCTCATGAACTGCCTACTGGTGAATGCCTCTATTGTTTCTGAGCAAGAAAAACAGACCCACAGAAAACAGAGAAACTCCTACAGTCCTGGGCCAATGCCAAAATGTTGTGTACTCTTACAGAGGAAGATAACCTGCTCAATTTTGGAGATGTTCTCACAGTAGCTTAGTTAAACTGAGTGGCCAAGTGAAAGAGACAGTGTTCTGGAGACCTACAGCGTGTGTTTAACAAAGCTCAGACACAAACCAGGTTTATAGTTAGAATTCAAAACTGCATTAGAAAGAGTTTTGAGATAGGATAAAAGTTAACTTTCTCTAAAATAAAGCCAGGGAAGTCATAAGGAAGTGACAAAAGGCCGGTACTAAACTCCAAAATATTGGTACTTTATTCAGACCCTTGTGTTTGTACTTCTCAACATGCAAACGGTGCTGGAAATCATGCTGTCTGCTTAAGGCTTTGAAACTTGAGACACTCAGACTTCTTCTGTGCCAGTTCTTAGATGGTGATTTAATCTCTGCTATTACCAGGGCCTGAAGAAAACACAGCACCTTGAATCTCAGAACTTGTGGCCCTGTCTATTTTAAATATGTGCCTTACTCTCACAGCAGCATAAAATCCGTCTTATGTCTCTATTGCATTAATGCTTCTAAAGTAATGAATTCCTAGAGTCTCTGAAAATGGTCTCTTTCTACTCAAATTACTCAACACAGTAACAAAGGACCCTCTGCTCCTCCAAGGCTGCTTGTAACCTCTCTAGTCAGCACCATGGGACAGTTCTGCTTCCCAAGTCAACTGCACTCACCAACACAATGAATTTCTGGCCAAAGAATAGTGAAACACTGGAACAGGATGCTTCCTCCCTGGAGGTGTTCAAGGCCAGGCTGGATGGAGCTTTGTGCAACCTCATCTAGTGGAAGGTGTCCCTGCCCATGACAGAGGGGTTGGAACTAGACAATCTTTAAGATCCCTTCTAACCCAACTGATTCTATGACTCTACATAGATACTTTGGGAAAACTTCACCTTGTATCTGTAGCCTCTGAATGAAAGATTTAATTTCTGGGTAGTTGGCCTTTGAAATGGAACACTTTATCAGGGCAATGACCCAGTTCCTAGGTAAAGTGTGATGCAATCACAGCATGATTCACAAGCCATTTATATCTTCCTGAACCTCACTGTAGTGTTAATAGCAAATCTGCATCGTAATCCTCCAGAAATCAAGCAGTGCTACAGCTGATTCTCTTTCAGCTGAGGGAGTATTGACATAAAAGATTCCTCAAGAACATGAATAGCAATAGCTAGTTCAGATAAAGCAAATTAAACACCTTAGGATCTGATATTCACAGAGACATGATGATGAATAAATAAGGGAAGTAAGATCTAGATAAATTTTCTTACTATGACAGCAGGAAGTAACTGGGACTCAAAGTAGAAAACCTGCTGTTTAGAAAGACAACTCCTTTGGAAGAACCAGGAATGCTGAACTTTAAATTCACACAATTTGATGCAGCTGAATAGCAGACTTTTGGTTTCCTTGATATATAGGGGCTCCTCTTCATACCTAAACATGGCTTATTTTAGTCCAATCTTCTCTGTTTTGGCATTCTTTAGATTCATATCTCCTGATGAATGTAATGTTTATTATACCACCAGGAGAACAAAATTGCCTTCACAGAGCAGAGTTTAAAACTCAGAAGTGAGCAGATTCTCAAATCTAAAAAAGGAATTGAACTCAATATTTACCAAGATCTTCCTGAAACTCATTCCGACTCTTTTTATCTTCCAAGTAAATAACAATGAAAGAGAGTTTCTGACTGATTTCAAAGCCTCAGCTTATTCGGTGTGGCTTTGATATGTTCTTGAGACTGTTTATGGCTTATGGGAGAATTTATCTGGGTAGAAAATGTGAGAAAAGGAAACCCACAACTGATCTAGGTAAACTTTAACATTTGTACTTGTGATCCTTTGTGTAGGAGGATGTGGAAAACAAAACTGTCTGGGTGCAGAGGGAATGGAAACTTTCCAGATTGTGAATGCACTGACCTTCAGTAAGGGAGCAGCAGGATGTATGCTCTGGGTTTTGGGGTTTTTTCTTGAGTATATGAGGTTATTATAATGAGTCATGGATGCCCTTAAAATCTAGGTATGATATTTGTCCCTTGTGAGCACTTTACCCTCCCACCTTTTTTCTTTTTCTTTTTTTTCCTCTATGCCTAAATGTAATTTTAAAAGTCTCATTTAAAAAAAAAAGTTATTGCTGGTCTTGACATAGGTGCCCTACTGTTCTGTTTAGTCAAAACAAAGTGGTCAGTTTGTATCCACCTGGATTATCAAAATGTAGTTTGTCTGATCTCATGTTTGCAGGAACTATTCTGCTCTTGGGACTTGGCTTCCTTCATAAATTAAAGACAGTGCAACTTTATCTATAGTTAATATTTTCTGTCTTGAATTGGCTTTTATTAAGTTTTCCTTAGTATCTATCCTATTGCTCTCATCATTACCCTCCTCTTATGTCCTGAAGATGTTGACAAGCCACATCTTCCAGTAGTTTTTGGGAGATACCAATTGCTGTCTTAGGTCAGTTTAACAGATGAAACCTACCTCTTTACCGCTGGAAAGGGATTGATACTCACAGTTAAGATAATGCTCCAGAGTTCAAAATAAGCAGATCATGTTCCATGGAGGTATTTGATACCTTTGGAAGGCTGAAAAATATGGGCACACTAGCCAGTGATAGCTATTTTTATTTTTTAATGCATGTTTTATCAGGGGGGTTAGATTTGTGGGAGAATGGGTACCTGAGTCTCCTTTAGTCTCAGTGAACTTAGTCTCAGTTCACTAGCTGAGTTCCATGGCTCCCCAGCAAAGCTTCATAAGGCCTTGGAGAAATGCTTTGTTTCTCACTCTTAAAAGCAGCTTGGAATTAAGATTGTTTCTTTTATTTTTCTATACCAACAGCCAGACAGGCTATAGATATAGTTGAAGTAATACATTCAATGTTCTATGGAGTACTTTCTTTTCACCTAACTGAATGCTTGGCCCCAAGATAAAAAAGCAACTACAGTTTATGTTCTTGGCTAGGATTAAAGACCAGAGCAGTACTACTGAAACTGCAGATTATGTTGTATTTTATCCTTGGTAGCACTGATATGATGAATTTGCTAGTTTGAGCTGGTTGTATCTCCAGAAAATAGCTGAGATAAAATTAATGTTTAATATTTGTGTCTATCTGGTTGTTAATGTTGTGCATGTGTAATTGGTAAGGTTGAAATCCTAGAAAGATAGCCTGACAGTCACTTATGGTGGTGAGAAACCAGGTAACAGTATTTTTTTCTTCAGTATATGGTAGAGAAGACCAGTAGCAATGGAAAGGCAAGTAATAGTGCATTTTCTCCCTCTCTCTCCTTTTCAGATGTTCTCCTTTTCAGAGGCACCACTAAAGCTAGGTATTTTAATGCTGTGGAAGATAGCAAATTGGAGAAGACATTAGAGAAAGATGACAGCATGGGGAGATAAGGCCTCTCAAGAAAGACTTCTGGATATGTAGTTACATCAGGTAATTCAAAGGCTGTCTATGCTAGTTGAAGTTGGCATTAATAATGCACTCATGCTGCAAGGTCACTGCATTCCTCCTTTAGAAATTTGCTGCATCACCTTTGCTGTTTCAGTGAACACTGCCATCAGGTTTATTTTCATAAGCACTGGTAAGGTGGCAGCCACACTTTTATTTGCACTTTGACCTCTGTGATTAGATGGGACTCCTTAAGAAAGCAGTTTCCTTTGGTTGAGGACAGCTTTATCTGAATGCAGCCTTCTTCCCTCCCTCCCCAAAGCTGAGAGTCTACACAGCAGAATGCATTGTTTCAGTTTATTGGTCCTGCTGGTTTTTAGGTCAAGATTGTGATCTTGGAGGCTTGCTACAACACGTGAAAGGGCTGGGATAAGTATCAGTCCCACAGTGATGTGCCTTAGCCTGAAAACCAAAGCCAAAGCCTGCATTTAGCTTGGGTAGGACTTAAGCACAACTGCTGTCCTCTTTCTTTGCCTCTGGAGAGTTGCCTTGGTCCCAAGTTGAAGCCTGACTCAAGGTGCTGATGATAATGCACTGTTCCTGAGGAATTTCAGTCCTAAGAAGAAACTTAGTTATGTTCCTACTTCATGTCCTTTGGGGAAAGGATTATCTATTACTACAGCCAAGTAGTTGGAGTAGTCCCTCTTTCTCTGAAAAGCAAAGGAATCACTGGCAAAGGGGAATTGACAGAGCTGCTACTATACTTAGAGACAAAACAACCAGAAAAAGCCTGGCAGTTCAGGGCAGCTATTTTTCTGCTATTACAAGCATTTTAGCCTGTTGGGGTTTTTTTTGTATTCCTTCCCCTCCCTCCCCCTGATTGTGACATGAGGCTTGCCAAGCAGAAAGGGAGAGCCTGAAACTGCTCATCTTGAAGCCTAGGAGGGGAAAAAAAGAACAGCTTATATTGCCGGATTGGAAAGAGGCAAAGGGTACAGAGGGGCAAAGGGCAGATATTTGGCTGGGGGTGGAGTGGCACAAGAGAAGGAAGGATGAAGGCTGCAGATAGTTAAGGAGGAACACTGCGTTAATTAGTCTTGGGAGAATGTTAAGGTAAAAAGTAAAGAATTTGTTACAATAGACTCAATGTAGCTTTATCCAGAGAGTCCTGCTTGAAGTCCCCAAACTGGCAGCATCCTCACCTTGCTCAGTAAAAGAAAATTTTCAAGCAGTTGCAACTAAAGCCACACAGATGTACACGTACAGAGCTCAGTTCCTTATGTGACTTTAAACAGTTCGCTACATACAATAAAGCTCTAAATCCCACACCCCAGTGCTACTCAGATATGGTATTTGGAGAGCTGAGTCAATTTTTGAACTCGTAGCAGTCAGCAGCTTCTTTAAAATGACACATCAGTCATCTGATAACCATTTCAAATACTTAATAAATTGTTAACTTTTTTTCTGTGCAACTGCTGAACCAGTGAACGTTTCTGTCCATAATTATGCAGTTAAATGGTGTTACAGCAGGGGCTATACTATACTGTCAGAGTGCAGCTAAATAAAATTTGACACATAGTATTGCTTTACATGATGTAATCACACATGTCAGGAAACCTGAAACAGTTTTAGAAACGATATGAATGAGTTTCTTGCAAATTCATCTTACTGGAACTCTATTACGGAAAATCACCAGCTGGTATCAGAATGTTCTGTTCAGTTATACTTCCTTTATTTTCACTCTTTAAGCTCTCAGTTGTGTAAACACCCTGCTACCATTCTGTTATCACAAAGTGGGGCTTTTCTAATCTTCTACCTGCTGTTTCTTTATAGGAAATGACAGACCACGTCTGTGCTGGGAGATTTTGAGCTTCAGTCAGTGTTCTGGTACCTGCTGTGGAAGTTTTTCAGATTTCTGTATGCAGAGATAACCCTCCCCCCACCCCAACGGAAATTTATATTCTATTCCTCCTGTTCTTCCCCTGTGACTTCCCTCATGGGTCATGCTGTTTCCCCTTTTGCAGTCTGCAGAGCTGTCTGTATTAGGAAATGTGGCCAAGAAACAGTGTTTTATGCTGGTGTCACGGAGAGAAAGTAAAACTGCGAGGTTTGCAGCAAGCCGTGTCCTTGCCACGCCCTCGGGGCAGCAGAACAGTACGAGCCAACTGTGTTTGTAGCCGATTGTAGCCCTGGGAAAAGCAGTGCTACAGAGGCAAGCTGGGATCCGAGATACTCGAACAGCCTGTGTCTGCAGCAGCCACGCTACTTCCCTTCGTCAGTGCTAGTACGAGGTCCTGCAAGCAAGGCCGTGGCCTGGGCCGCTGCCAGACGCCCAGACCCTCCGGCCGCCCCCTGCTGGTCGGAGGGGAGCACAAGCCGCGCATCCGCCCCGAACGGCGCCGCGCTTGCGGAGCTGGAAATCCCCGCCCTGAGCCGGGCCGCCGGGAAAGCACAGTGTTCTGGCGGGTTTCCCCGGCCGGGAGGAAAGTACCTAATGTTCCTGCTGAAGCCGCCGGGGCCTCTCTGCCCTCTCACTGCAGCTACTTGAACGAGGAGCTGAGGGGCTCGGAAAGCCCAGGGGAACGGTCCTACCGCCAGCGGCCGCCACACAAAAGCGCTAGCTACAGATACGGCTGGGGCAGACCACCCTGCAGAGCAGCAGCTCTCCCGGCCCGGCCGGAGAGAGGGAGGGAGGGAGGGAGGGAGGGACCAAGGCAGGGGAGGCCCCACCCATCCCCTTAGGGCGGCGCATGCGTCCCGCGGCCGCCGGGGCTTTCCCGGCGCTGCGGGTCTTCTCGGGGTTTGCTGGGCAGGGGCGGTGCCGGGCGGGGGCACTTTTCCCCCGGCGCCCCCTTGCCAGGCGTCCTATATAGGCTGAGGCACGCACCAAGCCCACCCGCTGCGGTGAACCTAGCTGGAGACTGTGAGTACGGGGAGGGGCGCAAGTGCGGTCGGACAGCGGCCCGCTGGGGCCTTGCGGGAAGGACTTTGCTGCGTGCGCCGCGTTGTACCTCCGCGCCCAGTTGAGGGCGCGTCGTGCTTGGGGCGGCTGCGCCTGTCACCGGCAGCTGGGCTCGGCCGGCGGTAGAGGAGACGCGGGGCGGGCAGAGGGACCTGCTTTACTATAGGCCGTGCTCTCTGGCGCTGGAGGAAGAGGACCGTGTTGGTCCTGCTAGGTAGTCGCTCAGGGAGTGGGGCTTGGGCATTGGGAGAGGCCCGGGACGGCTTCCCGCAACCCGCGGATGCGGCGACAGCAGCAGCGTGAAGGTGGGGGAACGACGAGCGAGGTCCTGGCGTGCTGTGTCGGGAGGGACCGCCGAGGAGGGGCAGGAGGTTGTCGCTGAGCGTGTGTGGCCAGGCACAGTCCCCGCCGGGTGGGTTTCGGTGTTGACGATGTGTAAACTTGGTGAAGGGGGCTTCGAAGGTTAACTTCTGCCTGGTTTGTAACATACAAGGAGAAGAATATTAAATTTTGAGTTTTGAGGTCGCTGTACTTCAGATGTCACTAATCTGGACGTAAATAACTTCTGTCGCATTGCTCCAGGATGAGAGGAAAACAAACCACCCGAGATTCGTAGCAGTGAAGTGGCTCTGGACTTTGAGGATACTCAGGGTTGTAGTGGAAGACAATACTAGCAGAAGAGCATTCAGCAGCAAAGGACCACAAGATTTCAGGTTTAAGTGGTCCTAAACGTTTTAGAATTATCAAGGTCTCGATTTACTCTGATATTTCTAGCATTTATGCTGAAGTATTCATCTATTATGGAAACTAGCTTAGCTTCTTGGACTGGCATTATCGTGTGTATTGGTATTAGTTGCGCAGTGTCTGTGTTAAGAGGATGGATTGGTGGAAGCCGTTTGTAACTCATGTCGTCAGTAACCACTTCAGGAACAAATCTACTAAGAGCTATTGAAATAAGGAGGAAGTGCTGTACTGTTTGCCAGTAGTAGGTGATTTTTCTAGAGCTGTGTCATCATGACAAGTATATCCATTTTGTGTCTTTCCTGGAAAAACTATTTAGGATCTGATACTGCAAAATAAGATTGCTCTTTATATATGTGAATAAATGTGAAATTATATGTTTATTAACTTTTGAACTTTGTCTTTGGTCTTACCTGAAATTTTGGTGAAGTTCAGTTTTGCTGATGTCCTGTGCTTCAGGTATCTTTTGATTTACCAAAATAAGAAATTCCAGTACTCTTTAATAAAAAGTCAGTGCAATACAGTGTAATAAACCAGGATCTTCATTGTTTGAGAATCTGCAGGCTTAAACCAATTTAAATGGATGCAACTTCTTTAGTACAGGATTTACCTTTAGTCATGCAGCTTGTCATCAAGCAGCCTGATTCATCCATCTGCCAAAAGGTTCTACTTGTGGATTAAACAGTTTTGCCTATGTGTCAGTAAAAGGGAAGTTAAGCCTGTAAAATCCAGTCCATATGACACTATGTAACAATGATGACTCTGAAACCTTGTAGCTAACCTTACAAAAAAAGATTGCATTGAGATGTTAGTGTTTCAGTTTGTGTAGTGTGTTTGTCTAGATATTTACATGCACCTCACTTCGTATGTTTTGAACTACTTCTCCCTTTCTTCCTTACAGCTTTTGTTCTGCCTGAAAGAGCTAAATGTTTGAAACTGTAAATACTTACAGTTTCTTCTTGCAAACAGCCAGTATCAATATGGAGGCGTAGGCCCCTTAAAGGGACTTCAGTCTGAACTCTGGGAGGTAGTTCTGTGCACAAATAAAGAAACTAANATGGCATACAGAAAAAACTTAATTCAAGAGTATAAAGCATTAGAATGTCCCCATACAAGGCAATTCATTTATGTTAAATTTGATAACTCTATACTTGTAACTAAGGCGCCAGGTTAAAACTGACAGGCTCTATTCTGTCTGTGCTGACACTATTATAGGCAGGAAAGTCTGGGGCTATTCCAGGCTTGTTGATTAAGACAGCTCATCCTTGTCAGAGAGGGTGTATAGGATTTGTTCATCTCTTAGCTGAATTTTCAATATATGTGAAGTCAAGTATACACTAACTTCCTTAGTCTTAACAATTATTACAACAGCTTGCAGAAGTTGAGGGTGGGGTTTTTTTGAAGTCTAGTAGGAGCAAATACAATCAATTCAGTAATGTCAACTTGGGAGCCCGTTTTTCATTTCTGTTTTGAGCTTGATAAACAGTTTGCAGCCTCCAAATGAGGTTTACAAGCTAAAATATTTACACTCTCAGCTGTCTAGGGTGAAGTAGATCTTAAGTTACTTGATACATGTTCTGGTTAAAAATTGTGTCTTTTTAGTTGGTTCCCGTTTTAGTTTCTTTATTGACAAAGGATTGCAATAAACCTAAGTGAGGTTTTTCCGTCCACTAGCCTGACAAATTGATACTGCTCTCCCACATGCACAGTAAAGGAAAGCATGTGATGCCTGTGTGATTCAAGGGAAAGTCCTTGTTGACATGCTTTCTTCAGTTGTCAGAGTGAGATGGAGCAACTTTTGCTCGGAAAGCAGTTGTGTAAACTGAAGTGCAAGAACTTCTCAAATATTTGAAGGCTGTTAATCCTAAGGCTAATTCTGTTCACACACACATTCAGAGTTGCACATTAAAGTATTTCATTTTCAGGTTTTTACTTTTGTACAGGCAGGAGTTATTGCAAATTGCCTTTAATGCACACAACTACCTCCCAGAGGAAGACTTGTCCCATTGTTCATAATGGACTGTTTTTGCAACATAATGGAAAATAGCCCTTTCTTGGCCAGCATCATGAAGCAGAGTGCTTTGTGTCGTGAACTGAAGTATGACTTATCCTGTGAACTCTACAGAATGTCGACGTTTTCTACTTTCCCCCCTAATGTGCCCGTGTCGGAACGGAGTCTTGCCCGTGCTGGGTTTTATTACACTGGTGTGCAAGATAAAGTTAAGTGCTTCAGCTGTGGCTTAACACTGGACAACTGGCAACCAGGAGATAATGCTATGGAAAAACATAAACAGCTGTGCCCCAGCTGCACTTTTGTTCAAAACATGCTTTCAGTTAACAACCTTGGATTATCCTCTCGTTCTGCCTTTTCGCCTCTGGTTGCAAACAGTCTCTCACCATCTCTACACTCCATATCACTTTCTCCGAGTTCAGAACAAGTTGGATATTTCAGTGGCTCTTTTTCCAGTTTTCCTCAAGACCCAATAACTACTAGGGCAGTTGAAGACCTTTCATTCTTAAGACCTAAACTTCACAATCCTTCTATGGGTACAGAAGATGCTAGACTACGCACTTTTCACTCATGGCCGCTGACGTTTCTCTCTCCCGCTGATCTGGCAAAGGCTGGACTTTATTACTTGGGGACAGCAGATAGAGTGGCTTGTTTCACCTGTGGTGGTCAGCTGAGTAACTGGGAACCAAAAGACAATGCTTTGTCAGAGCATCGGCGACACTTTCCTAAGTGCCCTTTTGTGGAAAACCTTACCCGAGACCAGCCAAGTTTCAATGTCTCAAATGTGAGCATGCAAACACATGAAGCACGTGTTAAAACATTCATAAACTGGCCAACTAGAATTCCAGTTCAGCCTGAACAGCTTGCAGATGCTGGCTTTTACTATGTAGGTAAGAAAAACTGAAGTGTCTGCTTTTGTTCCTATGGCTATGTCAGCATTTGCTTCAAAGTAAATCGTGTGACTGTTTGCCAGATATTTTGCCTTCTTTTCTTTTTAAAGGCCGCAACGATGATGTCAAGTGCTTTTGCTGTGATGGTGGGTTAAGATGCTGGGAATCTGGAGATGATCCATGGGTTGAGCATGCAAAGTGGTTTCCAAGGTAACTTGCAAAATCTTTATCATAATTTGCTCGCATCCTCTAATGTTTCTAATTTTGGCAGGCGTGTACAGCACTTCGTAGTTTTAACTTCACCATATAATGCACAAATCCACTCTTTCATTTGGATGTATTTCATGTACCTCTGTTTAAAACTCTCGAGTGCTAAGGTGGCCTTAATGAAAACACTTCTTCATTAAGCATGATACTTTCTAATTCATAATTAAATGCTGTTTGCATCCCCAAATCACTATTAGCAAGCAAGGCTGCATTGTTAATGAGTATGCTTATCTATGAGAAACTTTCAGAAAGTGAACTGAAGAGAGCAAAAGCTGCTGAGAAATTAAGTAGAAGGAACACCTAACTCTCTTGGTTTCATTCTATGTCCATGCTGAATGTTCTTGAACCAGTTTAATTTCTTGGATGTGGAAATACTTGTGAAGGTTTCAGTGGCTGTTTAATATGTCTCTACTGGAGAAATAGCAGAAATAACTTTTTAGTGTCCCCCATAATTAAATGGCAATTGCATACTTAATTGCTATCTGTGCCTGTAGAAATTGCTACCTAAATTACTGACAGAAATAGCTGCACTTAATTTCAGCAAACCTAATAGTAATTCCTTATATCATAGGTCTCTAGTTAGTCTTTATTGACTAGTTAGCCAATAAAGTTAGTAAAGTCTATAGATTAGTCAGTAAACTAGTTAGTCTTTATTAGGCAGTTTGCAGCTACTGTTGGACTACGTGATGTATGTAGAGTTAAATGACACCTTTGCTTCTTTCTGTGTTATATCTGTTAGTAAATGTAGTCTTAAGTACATCAATGTGCTCTGCATTAGTGAAGCAGATCTGGCTTTGATAGTGACATTAAATTTTGTTAACTTCTGAATGATTTGAGTAAGAGATAAGAATGATGAGAGATGAGAGAGGAACATTTATCACTATACTTTGTAGTAATGCTGACCTGGAATCATTTCTCATGACATGTAATTTTGATTAGAAGTGGTGGTGGAATGTAAAGCTGCTGCATTTATATACATAAGCCTACTGACTGCTCAACATCATGGAAAAGCTTTGACAGAGTGCCACCAGACACTAAGCTTCCAATTAAGAGAACTCTTTCCCTTCTGAAGGAAAAGAAACGTGTGGTTAAGTTACTGTAAAATGTTTAATTCTTCTGTTGTGGGTTTGTGTTGTTTTTTTTTCTGTGGGTGATTTTTCTTTTCTTTTTCTATCTTTTTTCCCTTTGGCAAGTTGACAGCATAATTTAATACATTTTGTCAATGTTGCAGGTGTGAGTATCTACTTCGTGTAAAAGGAGGAGAGTTTGTAAGTCAAATTCAGGCCAGGTTCCCTCATCTTCTTGAACAGGTAAACTTTGCTGTTCTGTAACTTTGGTTTTCCCTTGTTGGAGAGTCCTGTGTTCTTTTTGGGATTCAGGGCATCCTTCTGCCTCATTTCTGCTTTTATTTCTACTAGGTTTCTAACACAATAAATGCTGTTCATGAGCACAAAAATGAAGCCAGTGCTGAACCATGGCTAATGGACTGGGACTAGTGGAGTATAACTTGTACAGATTATTTACAGAAAGTGTTATGAGGCAGTGAGCTCCTGTATGTAAGGAGAGGGCAGTTCTGCTTACTTCTCTTCATGGGTATTGTCAGTCACTTTATACTGATTATATAGCTGCACAAATTTGCAGACTTGCCTAGTTTCATATAAAATACTTAATGGGTCCCATTCAGACAAAAAGCTTAGCATGGTTAGTGAGGGAAGAATGTGTTAGAAAAGTATGCAGAAGGAGAGGCAATACTTTTGATACTAATGTAGTTCTGTTGTGTTCCACAGCTCTTGTCAACCTCTGATACATCTGTAGGTGAAAACCTTGATCCTCCAAGTATGTATATTAAAGTGTGTTTTTAAACTTCCTTGGCATATTGCAAACTTCATAATTGGCTAACTTGCTTAACAATTCTTAGACTGTCCTGGAAACAACAAGAGAAGAATTTTCTAACTAATGATAAAAGTTAGGTAGCTTCAAGATTGTGGACAAAACTTCAAGGAAGCATCTTGAAGAGATCTTGTCTTTCATTTTTCTTATTCTTACACTAGCAGCTCATATTAAGATGTTTGGTTTTGAATGCTTGGCATCTGCTGTGTTTGTGGGTTTTAGTTTCATGGTTGGGTTAACCAAAGCAAGTCAATTTGGCATTTATTAAATTGATCTGATATTGAACTTGGTGGCACAGTTCCTAGAGGGTGTCATGATCATGCAGTTATACAACTCCATTTTGAGGCACATAGCTAGGAAAATACTCTGAGTTGAGCAGTGGTGGTCAAGGAGAGGGGGGTAGGAGAAGCAGATAAAGTGAAGTCTTTCTGAGCTGGACTATAGTTGATGGAAAGGAACTCCTCAGTGGGTGAATGGGTTGCCTCCCTGGTTGTCCCCCTGCTGGTTGAGGATAATGAGTCAGAATACCATGTGTCTGGTGCTTAGTAAGTTGAATGGAAAATACTCATCAAGAACTGGAATAGAGCAATAGTTTGTACTATAAACTCTGAAGTTTGATTTCTCCTCCCAGACATTTTTCAAGGTTGAAGTTAGAAATGACTAAGTATTAAAAAAACAAAACAAAACAAAAAAGCTGTTAAGGCACAATGGAATTCTCTGTGGTTTGTGATTATCCTGGATTTTAGTGAAGACCTAATGTGGATTGAAGCTTATCATGGATTCAATCCAACTGAATCTAAGTAACTGGCTTCCATTTTTAAACTAACTACTAAACCCAAAATAATCTGTTGAACCACTGACATTTTTAATGTCTAGATATTAATGTATATATGTATATGTAATATCAATGTATCTGACTTTTGGGTTGTATAGATGTTTTATGGTGATTTTCCTCTTTGATTAGTTATTCATTTTGAACTTGGAGAGAGTCATTCAGAAGATGCAATCATGATGAACACTCCTGTGGTTAAAGCTGCCTTGGAGATGGGATTCAGTAGAAGGTTAATAAAGCAAACAGTACAAAGTAAAATCTTGGCCACTGGAGAAAACTACAAGACTGTTAATGATCTTGTGTCTGATCTACTCATTGCTGAAGATGAGAAGAGGGAAGAAGAGAAAGAGAGACAATTTGAAGAAGTAGCATCAGGTATGCATAAGGCATGAATAAAAGTGAAAGCAGTATTGGTTTGTATTATGTATAGTTTGCATAATTGTTTCTATTCAGTAAGTGATCTAGTTTAATTGCTGTTAGGATCAGCTTCTGTAAGCATTGTCAGGATATCTGTATGGAACTTAGCAGCCTGGGAATTGTTTCATTCTCCTTCAGGAGGATGTTTCATACAGCTGCCATGGGTTCAAAATCACCTGAGTCTCTCCACAGGAACAAAGCCCTTTTTTCAAATCTGTGTGCCTTTATATTGCTGTTAACAAAATACATGGAACCATAATGTTTTACTTGGCACACAATGCTATTTTTTTCCTGAATTTGCCAGCTCTATACTACTTGAATCAGTGAGCTGCCATGTCCTCCTATAAGAGGCTGCAAACTTACAAATTTAGATTCTGTAAGGTGGCCAAATGTTTGCTTTTCTGGGTCTGACTCAACAGTATAGGGCAGCTGTGTTTATTTGATGTGTCTTTAAAATTTCCTATTGTTTTAGTGCTATATAAGTTTTAAGGCCTAAAACTATCCTATTTTTGAGTCAGAAGTAGGATTGAAACTTCTCAATTTTCAATTGAATTAAGACTCTTCCTACTTGAGTGTTCTATCAGGAAAGCATAGGTGAATTCAGCCATTAAATCTTAATGCAAGTGAGTTGTTGTTGCTGTTGTTTGTCATGGACTAATTAAAAAAAAAGTATTGCCTGAGTCTGGTTGTGCTCCACTTCTGGTTTTCTTGCACATAATTCTGTTGGCCTCCTCTTTGAAAAGCTTGATTCTGTCTGCATCTCAGACATGATTTTGACTGAAGTTAACCTGTTTGTTGTCAGGGAGTTAGTCTTGGTGTTAAGCAAAGGTGGTGTTTTTTAATTTGCAGTTCTGCAGAGAATGTAAGTCTTGCTACTGTGAAGTTCTTAGACAAGACCCCCTCAGATAACTTAACCTGTAGGTGGGAGCAGGAGGTTTCCCTGGTGAGAAAGCTTCAGCTCAGAAGCATCTTGTATGTGGTTTTTCTTAAGTCTGGTTTTTTTTTTATGTCAACATCACTAAAACTTACTGAGGTTTCTTTGAACAATGTGTAATAAGGGAACATTTCAAGTAGACTTTAAAGAATGTATCCATTACTGTTGAGCAGAAGTGGCATTTGGAGTAGTGTGTTCCTAACAAACATCTAATCCCCTCTGTGTTCCAGATGACTTGTCCTTAATCCGGAAGAACCGAATGGCTTTATTCCAACGTTTAACGTGTGTACTTCCAATCCTTGGGAGTTTACTGTCTGCTAAAGTGATCACAGAACTTGAGCATGATGTTATTAAGCAAAAGACTCAGACACCATTGCAAGCAAGGGAACTGATAGATACAATTTTAGTGAAAGGAAATGAAGCAGCCAGCATATTCAGAAATTGTCTACGAGATTGTGACCCTGTACTGTACAAGGATTTATTTGGTATGTCTGGTTTTTTGTTTGTTTGTTTTAAAGGATGTAAGTTTATATAAGTCTGACCCAGTGCTGTCTTAGCAACCTCAAGATAAAAGAGTCAGATGATTGAATATAGATTACTCAAATGACTAGGATTTTTTTTCTTATTTTAGTGGAGAAGAACATGAAGTATGTTCCTACAGAAGATGTTTCAGGTACCTTAAACTCTGCCTTCTTACTTTAAAGGGTATCGTGGGACAAATTAATATCATAAAAAAGTACTTTGGTTAGGAAATAGGTTTTATGCTTTACCCTCTAATTCTGCTTTGGTAAGATAAGACTTGCCTGAAAAACTTGTACACAAGCAAGTCTACCTGCTATAAGCTGTATCTTGTGCCTTACCCATGCTTTGGCACCATAGGAGGTAGAACTTTCTGGAGCTTGACAAATCAAGCACATGGTGGACTTGATCCTTGTACAAGCTCTCATTCAGGCATTTGGAAAAGACTGGACAGTGAATAGTAGGTTAGTGTTTCACAGGAGGTATCTTCATCTCTGCTTTTCCAGAGTGGGTTATAGGTGTCCTGAGATCTAGTTTGACCAACAGCTGGGTAGATAAAAACTTGTCAGATGGGAGATTGAGTTTCCTGTAATTCTTAGTCCTGTAGTTTAATATGTTAAGTAGACTGCAGAAAAGTATACAAGCCTGAATACAGCTCATTTCCACCAGTCAGGCTGTGCTCTGTGCTTCTAATATGCAAGCCAGAAAAGTACAGCATTTGCTAAAATACAGATATTGATAGGTCTCAAGAACTGCAGTTGGCTTCCATCCCTGAACTGTTTGTCATCTTACAGAAGTGGAAAGTAGACTACTATACTAGTTCTTTGCATGCTGCTTTCTGAGCTCTGTAAAATGTACTTATTTTCTCAGTGCCATCTACACTTAATGAATACAGATAGGTGAATAAAGGGGTAAATGGAACATGGCTGCATTCTACTAAGAGTGCACCTATATTCAGGCTTCTTAAAAAGTTAAATAATTTTTTCCAGGTTTACCTATGGAAGAACAATTAAGAAGATTGCAAGAGGAAAGAACTTGTAAAGTTTGCATGGACAAAGAAGTTTCTATTGTTTTTATTCCATGTGGACACTTAGTGGTATGCAAAGAATGTGCACCATCCCTTAGAAAGTGCCCTATCTGCAGGGGGACAATAAAGGGTACAGTTCGTACATTTCTTTCATGAAGAGGGAAGCTTGTAAAATGTCTTTGTTCCTGTCATCCTCCAACTGCTCAAGCTTAAGCCAGGAGTGTTTTTAAGAATGGAAAACTGTGCTACAGAAGGTGATTAATCAGCTACCCAACTGTTGTATAGTAGTAAACTGTATCATCACTAGATGTATACTAGTTCTTCCTTGCCAAAGACTATTTCTGCTCATAAAAATCAGTACTAAGATGAGGGGTTTTTTCTGTAGATTTACTTTGAGTAAGGAAAGCAGTTCCAGTAATGTGCCCTTGTGTCACTTTGACTAAAAAAAACCTTTCTGGTTGAGTTCCTAAAATGGACCTTCACATAAAACTCTTCTCATGAGTTTCCTCCACATGGATGTGAGGAAATTAATATTAATTATTGACAAACATAAATCTTTATTAGCTTCAGCTACTATTTTGGTTCTGTTTTGGCTTTCCTGTGGACTTTAGGGGGGCAAAAAAAAGGCTAACTTGCAGGAATGGCAGGACTAAGCTTTATGTGTGCCTAGATACTTGTGTAATATTATTAATAATAGTTTATATGAAGACTTAATTAAAATATTTCTACTTCTAAAATGAGTGCTTGTTTACTCTGTTCCCATTGCTGACTTTTCTGTGTAGACTGCATTGACAGGAATGCTATGTTTTCCTGACAGAAGTTTGGGGTTGGTTTTCTGTCTGATGAAGTACAATAAAACTTAAATTTGTCTATCTTTTATTTGTTTTTGAGCAAGGAATTGAGCCTCTGTGTTACTTGGTGATTCTGCAAGGGATTTTGGTCAATGGCAAGTTCAAGATGAGTCAACAGTGTGCCCTGGCAGCCAAAAGGGCCAACTATGTCCTGGTGTGCATCAAGCCATGCCTTTCTAAGTTGTCAAGGGAGGTGATAGTCCCACTCTACTGTATGCTGGTGTGGCCTCACCTCAAGTACTATGTACAGCTTTGGGCATCACAATGTAAGAAGGTTATTAAGCTGTTGGAGAGTGTCCACAGGAGGGCATAGCTAGATCCAGGTCCACTGGTTTTTGCAGTGCTGTAGAAGCAACCTCCAGGACTCTGGCTCCCAAGTATGTAATTAGTGGTGGTATGAAAAGCTATCAACTTCATCCTACTTTATACAAGTGTAACTTACTTAAAGCTGGGTTTTTCACTTACCTTTAACTCTACATTTGCTTTCCAAGAGTAAGATTTTATCAATTGTACCTCACTTTGTTTAATATCCAAGCACCTGAAAGGAGATCAAGTTTTATATTTGTACAGACACCTCTGAAACCATAACCTCTTATTTTGCTTTATTGTAGCAATGAGACTCCCAAGTACATTACAAATGATTGAGCTGGGCAGAAAAGCACTAGGTCTGGTATTCTAGCATTTAAGCCTATATATAGTGAACACTTCCTATTCAGTAGTTATGACTGTGGAAAGGGTTGAAGGAATTACAAAACCATCTAATGAAAACCCAACTGAAACTAATACAGTCACTCCAAAGATTTAATTTTATTTGTTCATCTGTACAACAAAGGTGAGACAATCCCAGTAAGAGTTGCACTTAATTATCTTCTGCAAAGCAAGGAATGGCAGTTTTATGGAAGAATTGTTTCCAAACACTTCAAGTCAAAACCAGAAGCAATTAAGAAAGATCACAAAAGTTACTTGAAAGCACACTTACCCCTGTACCTCAGTCTCAGTAAAAAACAAAACAGGTGCATGGCTGGTGTTTTTAAGCCTACTCATTAGCCATGGTTTGCTGGAATCAACTGTGCCAACACATGCCAACAACTGCACATGCTTCATTAGGATATGCTAGCAAAAAGTTATAGATTGCATAGTCTGTTTTCTTATAAGGTCCCATTTAGAGGAAAGGGTAGTGGAGAGGTATCTCCAATCCATCCAGGACTCCTGCAGCTGGTCTCACTGTATAGCCTGTTAAGGAAAGTCTCTCCAGGTCACTGGTGAGCTAATGACTGAAATTTTACCTCTATACAGTTAGCAAACTATATCCTTTTATAGCCAAATAAAAATTAACTGAATTGTTCAAAATCCAAAATTTCTATACTAAATTTCACATCAAACCTCAAAATAAATACAATTTAATACAAAACATTAGGAAAAAAGTTTACTTGCAAAAACATATGCTTGGTCTCAAAGATATCCTATTTAACATACTCTATCCATTATGGAACACACTGGATTGAAGCAATATGTGAGAAATAATGGAACTTACTTAGAATTGCAGTGATGCAATCCACTGTGCTAGTAATTAGCTGAGACTCAATGATTCAATAGATCTGTTTCTTTAAGTTTGGTTCTAAATCCTGCAAAAAGAAAATACTGTCTCTGTGAAGTGCTGAGTTCCTCTTCTTATGAAAGCCAATGAAGAAAACAAAGATGTTTAAAGAACTTCTCAACATTTTGATCATCTTTATGAAAGAAACTCTTTCAGAAGTCAGTCACAATAGCTGTGATAGGATTGGTTTCCAACACTGTCTTCCCTGAAGTCTCTTTAAATGATGGCATCATGTTCATCACTGTAATAGAAACACAGTAATTAATGCTCTGCAGTACAAACAACAGTCAACGTGAGAAACAGTGACACAGCTGCTGCTAAGAAGCTAATTCTGTTAACAGAGGCCACCTTGCTGTGAAGGGCTAAGGGCATGCTGATCTGGGAATTACAGTCCTCTCTGAGCCAAGGCCAAAGCTAACAGAACCATTTCATTTTGCCAGTGCTCCTCCAGCTTCACTAGCCTTAATATTAAACATTTTGTCTTTCACATTTCATTCCAGCACATATTTTTAGATCAGCTCAGGCATTTTTGTCCCTTACCTATATCCAGTAGTAACAGCTAACCCAAGCCAGTTTACAAGCTCAGCAATAGGGTTCCTTTGTTTTAAAGATACTGTTGATCTGGAATGCTACAATATCCATTCAAACACTAGGGTGGGTAAACCTGCAACAGGGACTGTTTGCATTCCAGGACCAGCAAGCAGTAGTCATGATAGAAAGAAAACACAAGGCCTAAACACTAGCACCCCAACAAGTCTAATGACTTCACCTCACTTAAAAAGAAGCTTCTTAATATGAATTATATGAAATGACTTGTTCAAACAAAGATGCCTGTATTTGGCTAAATGAATTCTCATTCTTGTTTTCTGGACTTTGAAAAGTACTTAAAGCAGGTTCAGTGCATACAATTTCATGGGACAGGTTTCTGGTGTTGAGAACAAGATAACAGAAAATTAAATATTACAAATCAACCAGTTGGCCTGCCTATATTGCAAAGTGGGGCAAAATTTTGAGCTCATGTGTTGACAACAGGCAAATACTGTGCTTTTAAAAATGTGAATGGCAGCCACATTGCTTTTGACCATTTTCTGTGACAGTAAATAAATGAAGCAATTCAACAGTGGTGGCTTAAGAATGTGGACTATTAGATGTTTGGCTTTAAAGGTTGCTTAAACTAGACTTGAAGGTACATAAAAGGCAAACAAAAGAGAGATGGTGACAGAATTCCAAAAAGGCATCATATAGGTAATAGAAAATAGGGCTTCTATGAAACAAATCAATGGCAAGGGGAAGAAAAATGCCAAAGAGTAAATAGACAGAGTCTAGGAGAAAGTGTCAGAAAGAACCAGAAGTCTTGCAAACTGCAGCAAACATTTCAAGGCAATATTTTCAAGTAAACATTACCTATGCAAAGAATAGCTAAAGGACAAGGATTCTTTAAAACACAAAATGATTTTATATAATAGATCAGAGGAAAAAAAAACCACAGAAAAGAGGCATCATAATAATGAGAAATAGCTGAAATGGTAAAAGACAAAATGTCACAGTTAAATTTCTTCATGATATATTAATAAAACATACATTAAACAAATGTATATATCAGAGTTCATTCTCATTGATTTGTTTGTCCTTCTTCCCCTCAAGAAAGCAGTAAATTGGCAAGGGACAATCCCTTGGGAACTTACATGGTTCTGTACTGAATTCCTCTTCTAGAGTGATAGGTTTTGCATCCGATGTAGAGAATAACTAGGACTCCAAGTGTCAGCACGATGCCACCTACAAAACTGCCCACATCAAATCTAGAGGTTCTGGCAATGACAGCCTCAGATTTTGATGTAGCTGAAAAGAAAAAAATAAAAAGTGCTTTTTACAGAGCTTGCAGAACTTCTCTATATCCTGCCCTTCCCACTAACATATAATCTAAACACCCAATTAAACAAATTTAACACAGACCAACTGGCAAGATACCAGCCAAGAAGATAGAAACCTAGAGCTCCAGTTCTAAGTGCCAGATTCTAGTGATGCAGGAGCAGCTGATCCAACTGCTTGCTGCCTCCTAAAGACTGATTGCCCCTTCTCCTTTTCACCTCACTCTTTCCCCTCCCTTTCTTCCCCCAGCTCTCCCCACCTTCCATACATGCAGCTCCTGTTCTTTTTAGGCCAGTTCTAGTGTTTTTCATACCCTTCACGAATTAATTTAACTCACTAAGTTGGCCTGAAATTAACCCAAGCAGAAAAGGAAGTTGCTTTTAGTCAGATGAGCACACTGCGTCAGCCAACAGAGGGGTCCAACAACCACCAAGTCAGTCAATGCAGTTACATGGCATGAGTAAAATACATTTGGCAGCAATAAGCTGTTGGATTGCTTTATCTTATCTCATGCAACTGTACCCTCAGTCTCCAAGTGAGATCAGCTCTGCAGCCCAACACCAATATTGACAGAGATAACATGACCTCAGATATACCATAGCAGTTTGTGTGAAAACAGGTTTTATCTGCTACAAACTCCTAAAGGAGATCCAATTTGTGCCCACTTCTATTTGTACTTGCCACAGGGAGCATCACATGGCCAACTAAAAGTTCTTTTGATGGCAGCTTTGCCTACCCAATAACACCCCACTAACACGTGAGCAACCCTGATCTGTTTAGCAGTGTAAGCACAAAGTGGTGCTAACAAGCAGCTAACCACAAGGAAATACTGAATTCTACACATACTGCTTTGTTTTAAAGGATACTGTCAAACTGTATTTGACAACTTTTACATAGTGTGATTTATTCATACTCATACTTGCATTTTTTTCCCCCTAAATATGTCAGGAATCTCAAGTGAAGTACACATGTTAACGTGTCTTGAAATGTGAACTCACCTGTTACAGAAGTGAAAGAAATCCTGGAAGTGGTCACCACTGTCATGTTGAGTTGTGATGATGTGACTGATGAAGCCCTGGTGGATTCTGTTGTCTTGCTGGTTTTGGTGGGCTGAGTTGTCAAGCTGCCAGAGGTAGTGGTGCTGGTGGGCTGACTGCCATTGGACAGGTGAGTAGTACTGGAGGATGTATCTGGGAAAATTTTTGTGATATCACACAGAAAAATACACAAAAATAATGAATTGTATACTCATTGAATAAGAGAGCATTTATCATGACCAAATAGAATGACAGAGTAACAATGAAAATGCTACTGCATGGATATCCAGGCTTACAGAGACACTCTTCCACCATGAATTTCCTTTAGAAAGATCTAACTCCTGATTTGTTGGGCTCAAGGTCAGGAATGGTTTAAAGGAAAGGCTGTAAAGAAAACCTGGATTATATCTGTTAACTTTTAGAAGGGTCAAATGCTGTTTGGTTTTTTTTTTTTTTAATCACCATCCACAGAATCATGACTAACTTACAGTATTTTAAAATGTGATAAAATTCTAGATCAAAAGCAACTTTCAATTTGCAGCACTCAACTTTTCAGATAACTAAGCTTTTCTGGTAAGAACAGATTCTGCATGAAACCCCACCCCCCAATTTTAGTAATGATTTAATCTTTGCTTTTGAATGAAACACTGGCTTTACTAGGGCTGCAAGTATTATTAAACTTACCAGAGAGAATTCTGTAGGCATGCTAAACTTAGGGTTCAAAAGGTTTTTGCACATGATAAAAGTTTGACTAAAGTACATCTGCTGGCTTGTATCGTTTATTCAGTAGCAGCTGTCTTGCCAAGTTTAAAACAAAGATTGGAATGCCATTTCACAAGCTTAATTGACACCTAACATCTTTAACTTTTACTCTGCTTTTACCTAACACTTTCCCTTCCCTTCTCAGAAAGCAGTAACAAACTGTTCAGAATAAAAATACCATGAAACGAAATTCAAGAATAATAAGAGATTGAAATCTATAGCAAAATCCTTAGAACCTACGTAAAGGCAGCCAGCTAGAATGATTTTAAGAATAATTACTTATTTTTCTAAGAAGGAATTACCAAGAAACACAAGCCTGTTACTCAACTAGCATTTTTCTAAGCAGACAATATGAGGCAAATAGCTTTTACGCAAGAAGGAATTACAGGGAGAAAAAGCTCCCTTTGCAGCTGTCTACTTCTGTATTGTTTCTATAACCTCACACAAGCTAGGTTAATTTTAAACACCACAAAAGCTTTTCATTGTGGACATACAAATGTCTAATTACACCCATCTTTTCCTTAAATTGTCTAAATCTAGAACAACTGAAGGATAGTTTAATCTCAATTCTGTAGTAAATTTTGTATTGAATTCCTGCTTTTTTATACAGCATCTAAAATGCTTCTATACAATAATATTCCTGTCACTGTGGTTGAAAATGTGAGTAGTTAACACAAGGAATGGTGTCATGCTAAGAATTAAGTATCACTGCTTCCAGTACAGATGTGAACATCAAAAGCTTAAACCCCCCCTCCCCCCCCAAATATGACAGGATAAGCATTCAGAAAGGAACTGGCCTACACAACACTTCTGAGACATTAAACATTAACACTACTGAAACAGCTCAATACAGTCCCCATAGTAAATGCTAGTATTTTCCTGTTCTTTGATGTTATAATTGTATTGTGCCATAGCCCTAGGAAACACTTTGAAATGAACATTCATTGAGATGGAACAGTTGGAGTACTATATTCATGTGCTTACCTTGTTACAATTAGGAAATTCAGTTCCTCTATGAAGCATGTGTAAAACACATCAGATAAAATTCAGGCCACATTTTAATACTCACAGGTAAACTCCCCAAAGGCACAATGATCTATATGTATGAAATGGTTCCTCAGAGTAGGAAAGAAGCAAGGGAAAGTCTATATGGAAATCATCTACAGTAATATGACATGAAAAACACACCTGGTAATTGCATTCCTAACATAAAATATACCAGAAGAGGCAAATCTGAAAGTATCAGCCAGCCAGTTTTCTGTTGTGTTCTTTTCCCCCTTTGTTTTTTTGGTTGGTTGGTTGGTTGTTGTTGGGGTGATTTCCGAGTGTCAGACCGGTTTCTGTTTCTGAGCAATATAATGGGTAATTGTTCCATGCTAACATTATTAAACAGTGTTACACAAAGATGGTACTTATCCCATGGGCCTTAAGTCATCCTACAGAAAACATGAGCCAGCACACACAAAAAAAATCTAAATAGCTATCATGAGGAACTTCAGCAAATTTGCACATTACTTCCCCCCGCCCCCAGCTTTCCTTCTAGCTATCCTTCTGTTTTACTTTACCAAGATTACAGCACTTGGTGATGTAACAGTAAGAGTAAAATCTGGTTAATCTCCTACAGACTTATCTTTCATGATGTATTTAGCATCAGTTATTTCAAAACATCAGTGGGAAGCTGAGGCAGCTGGAGATTTTGGGAAGCTGACATGACCTGGGCACCAGTTTGTTATTCCATGTCTTTGAAAAAACTTACCCATACTATTTTACCAACAGAGCTAAGATGAAAGAACATTTGCTAACAACATCTGTACATCTACCCTTTTATCTTTTATTCCCCTAATTACTTTTCCCCCAAAAGAGCAGCTGGGCTTCATTGGACATCACACTGAACAAACCCAGATTGCCAGAGTTATTTTTTATTATTTAAAAAGGATGCATGCCAGTAATATAGTTCAGGCTTATGATGCTTTATTTTTATAAGAGACCACTGTTGTACTTTGTATGCTACCTGTGTTTAAACATTAAACAGCTATGCTATATCCATCATTCAAACTATATATAATATATATATATATGTATATATACATATATGTATATATACATATATGTATACATATATATATGTAAAGAGAAGAATTCTTAGCAGCATGCAGTACTCCCTTAGTGTTCTAACTCAAAATAATGAACACAACAACTCAAATTGCATAAGCACCATGCCAACAAACAAAACAATTATTGAATACTCTCCCTAAAATAAATAAATACTCTTCTTTGCATGGAAAATGACTGAAGAATGAAATAGACTTTTGCTTCTGCCATGAACAGCTTCAAAAAAAAAAAAAAGGCAGACTTTAAGCAAAATTAAGTACATATATCCAGCAGTCTTTATTATGAAGAGGTCAAGAAAGATAATCAAAATGGAATAACATTGTCTTAAAATATATGAAGTTTCTAACAAAAAAGATATGATTCACAAACCATGTGAAGCAAGGCATAGCTGTCTGCTAGGTTTGTACTGTGACTAACAGTAAAGGGCTCAGGCCTCTTTTTACTATTACTATTATTCAGACACAGCAAAGCTTAGATGTCTGCAAAAAACCCACAGACAGGGTAGGGGCAGAGGGCAGAAGGGTTGGAGCACAGGGTGGGTGAAACACCTGTGGTTAACAACAGCTTTACACATGGGGAAGGCCCTAAGGCAACAAGGGGATTACAAAAATCTCTCCACATTCCAAGTTAGACATGCTTAAACTGGTACACTGCAGGCAATGGAACGAGATGTTGCAGCACTTCCTTGGTAACTAAACAAAGGTCTTTGCAGAGCTAGTTTTTTCCTCTTAGTATTTTACTCTTAAGTGAACAACAAGCAACTTCTGAGTGCGGCAGCCCAGAGGTTATCTGGAGGCTACAGAGACACAAAGTGAGAGTTGTACTGGAAATAGAATGACATAGCTGGGACCATATGATCAGCATAAAACTCCTCAAATATCCAAAGTAACTTAAGGTAGGCACAGTATTTCTCCCGTGCTTTCACGTGGCTCTTAGAACAAAGGGGACCCCGTTCATGCATGGAATTAGCTTTACTCCTCTCAGATAAACCTTTTAGCTGTGCATCAGACTGAACAACTGCATGACATTAATTCTTATCCAGTCTTGACTTATGTGAAATATGCCTGTGTAGGTTCTTCCAGAGGACCTTTTTTTTAACCTGTTAATTTCCTTTTTTAATAATCTCACATTGACAGAGCCAACAGTTGGAACACTGCAAATACTAGTGGATGAACAGTTTGTTTGTATCCCAGGTTAAATATCTGCTTTCAAACTCTACTAGTTGATCTGATACACCTATTTGTTCTTTCCACAAAGATGTGTTTTGTAAACACATTACTTGTGTTCCAGCATCATGGCTGCAACTTTCCTAAGAATGATTCTACAGTTTTCTTGCCAAATTGTGAAGGAAAGAGAATTGCTAGAACAATGCAAAAGTACCCGTGACAGATTGTCCCTGATCTGCTGCTCATATCTCGCTTGAACTCCACTATTTTGTTTTATAAACCCTGTAAGGAGTATTTTCTATAGTATAAGGTGCCATGAAATCTTACCTAAAAGGAAACAGAGCCTTACTCTTGAAACTCAAGCCCCCAGGACTTCGTTACACCCTAAATCTATTTACTGTGAAATAACATTAAATAGATATGCGCTGTTTGCAACAACCTATTCATCTTTACTCCAAGAAGATGGAAAAAGTTTGCTTTGAGACAAAGAATTAACATTAAAAAGACCAAATTTGGTCAATTTTTCCTTGAAGTTGTATTTTGATACCCCTTCTTCGATGGCACTGCAAACGTTATTCTTTTAGTGATGAAGCATGCCACCTAAACTTGAAAAACAGTATAGTTTAATTTCAGTTGCTTTACATGTTACCTCCCATCCTTAAAATGACAATGCCTCTCTCAAATATCCACTTTTGATAAGTATTCCTTTAGAATGTGATATGATTTGATATTATGATGGGGGTGGTGAGACACTGGAGCAGGCTGCCCTGTGAAGTTGTGGATGACACATCATTGGAAGAGTTCAAGGCCAGGTAAGATAGGGTTTTGAGCAACCTGATCTAGTGAAAGATGTTCATGCCCATGGTAGTGGGGTTGGATGAGATGTCTTTACAGGTCCCTTCCAACTCAAATCATTCTGTGATTCATTGACCTGGGCTAGTTTTGGAGCTAGCTTCTAGTTTCATAATAAAAGACAGAAGAACAGATACATACCTACTGCAGATGTTACTGTAGATTGTGTGGATGATAGAACGCTGAGACTGGATGAACTGCTATTGTCTTCAAGGAAAAAAGAAAACAAGAAAAATAGTATTCATTTCCATTTTGACATACCATAATTAAAGTACCCACAACACAATACTCTTCTCAGGGTATCTGTGCTTGCAGGCTAGAAGCAGCAATAGAGCAGAGAGTATTCTAACCCAAAGCAGACGGTTTTATCCCTCTGCAAAATGCTTCCAGATCTCAGTGCACATAGTTACACTGCATGCACAGCAGTGCCCAAGTAGTCTGCATCTGAATTCTTTACATCTTTTTGCTCTATTCTACTTATGTGTCATCCTCTATTCCAGTTGCTGTTCTCAGCCTTACCATTACTGATTTTCTTGACCTACTATGTTGTTTTTGGGGGCTTTTTTTAATGTAGTTTTTATTCCTCTACTTCAGTTCCATTTCCTGTCCCTCATGCTAGGAACATAATTAAGTAGTGTCAAGTAGGGACAGATCAATCCTCTGTGAAACATCTTTCTTTGAGCTTATGCTCTCTCTACACAAAGTGTCCTAAGAATATACCTGCTTCCAAAGACCTAAAATATACACCATGTTTCAGCCTGAATGGTTTTGTCCTTCCCTCCTTTCTTTCACTTCTACTTTTATAGTTCTCTTCCTCCCTCCTCTTCCTGCTCATGTTACTTCTAGGTTCTCAGGCACCTTCCCACTCTCTCTTCTGTCCTCATTGCTGCATCCCTCTCCAATGTTTCTTACAGATTAATGGTCTCTTCCTCCTTGCAAAGATCTACTGGGCTGTTCAGTAACTCTTGTTCCTGGAAGCACCACTGCCCATACCTCCCTCCCTTCATTCTGCACTGTTGTCTACACCCTTTTCCTGACTATTCTTTTCTCTGAAGTAACTGATCTTTTACAGCACCCTCCCACATTGCTAGCACTATGTGCCTTGCAGCAGCTCTATCACTTTTCAGCATGGCTGGAAAACAAAGAGATGATGAGAACAGCAGTGCAGCTACCAGAATCAAGAGCAGGCCTATTTCCTTTGAATGGATCTGCTGCTTTTACCACTGGAAAAGTCTAGTCTAAAACAGTTTTGTCAACTCTGTTTGCAATTGCATACATGTTATTAGCACACATTAGAATAAATGCAACAAATTTACACCTTCATATCACCTACCAAAAAGGGGTGGAGGGAGAAGCTGGACAAAAAAATACAGAGGTAACTACTTTCCCTTTTCTTTGGTTTAAACACAGGCAACTAAGCCCACCACTGTGAACTTCACATGCAACCCTTACACTGATGTACCTGGGATGTTAAATTGGAGATTTAATTGCTTCTGAGAAACACTCTATGATTGTAAAATTACAAGCACATTCATCTTGGATATGTTGAATTTTACATCAGTGTAAACCATGGATATACCTGGGGCTAAACCTTTCCCATGCTGGCCCAATACTGTAACCAAAACCCAGCAATGAGTTTCCCTCAGGTTCCAAGTGCTCATTTCTGCAACCCTGAGAACACATCTAGATGTGGGCTGCATGCTCATACAGGTAAAAAGAAGCCACGTACACTGCCTGGAATTTGTGTGTGAGTCAGTGATGTAATTAATACAAGACAGAGTAAGTCAATGAGCAGAATATTGGCCATACATCCCACTAGTTGCCCAACAGCAACTGTGGTGGGTGAAGTAGTACAGGGTAAAAGTGACTCAAGGAATATGCTTTTTGCATGGCACATGCTTACAGGCGTACTGCTTAACACAATCAAAATGAGATTACACTATGAAATAAAGGTGTGCTTTAGCAGGGAGCTCAAGCATGGTGGACCTGGAATCTATTTCAGTGTTAAAAATCAAACAAAAAAGTGCCTTGTCTTTTTCTCAAGGGCAATGCATTTTAGCCTAGCAGACTTCCTAAACTGTCGGTTCTCTTTTTAACTGCAAACTGATGTTAGCAGGTATTTCTAGTTCTATCCACAAAATTTTCCCATTTTATTTCTCTCTTGTTCTTGTGCAACTAAGGATATGAGGCTTGAGTTTTGTTCTACTGTTCCTCTTTAGCTGTCCTGGAATAGATGTGACGATCACAGTACCTCCCTTCCACCCTATAGCTGCTCA
Source organism: Galbula dea (assembly GCA_013399015.1). Taxonomy (NCBI): domain Eukaryota; kingdom Metazoa; phylum Chordata; class Aves; order Piciformes; family Galbulidae; genus Galbula; species Galbula dea. The sequence continues at coordinate 191,705 of VWZX01009423.1, forward strand.
AAATTCAATAAAATAAAATAAAGGGCAAACTATTACAGGACACTTGAAGGCATATAACAACACATATTGCTTTTCTCAGTACTACAGAGGAACAGCAACAGAAATACCCAGAGCATTACCTTTCAACTTATGGTCTGGAATCGCAGTAAGAGGTGTAGTACTGCTGGAGTTGTTAATCTCTTCATTTCCTACACAAAATCCAAGAAGAATAAGATAGTTTTAGGGGCTTTATTATTAAGAAGTGGGGGGCAGGGGAGGAAGAAAAAGTACAGCATCTTTCACTTTCTTTGGGTATACAAATGACTAAACTACCATGGACAGGAGTTAGATATAACATTGATGTAAAAGCACGGCAATACAATAGCCTGCTCTTAGCACATTAAAAATGACAATATCTGCACTACCCAGCCACCAAATGAACTGGAAGTCCTTTCAATCCTCAGTTTTATCTTCCTCATCATCACCACCCTGAGTTCTCTTCTTCCTTGAGATGAAAGGATGCTGAAGAAGAAGGAGGCAAACCACTTACTGTATCTTATCCCTGCAGTATCAAGATTGAAGGCAGCACTGCAAGATATCTTACACTGTTTAATTAGGGAGCTTAGGGAAAACAAAATCAAAAAAAGAAGATGGAGCACAGCCACACTAAGCTTCCCCAGGAAGGTCCCAATCCTGTAGAAAGTGCTCTTCACCAGAGCTCATCACCCTGCATTTAACAATGATCTGACTGAGGAAGCTAAACCAACAGAAAACTGACATTACCACCCTTCCCAACAGCACACAATGATTTTTGCTGCCTCAACCAGCAGAATGGGCTCCCTGTAGTATTAGATGAAAGAGAGGGTCAGGAATAGGAGGTGGTTAGGAAAACAGGACTATATATTAGACTTACTTCAAATAGGACAGGTGAGAAAAAGAAAATCTTAAAAAAATCTTAAAGAAATCTGAAGAAAATCTTAAAGTGACACATTCCCAAAGTGTTGCCTATCCTGAGACTGGTTTTGGATTTGAAGCCATATGTATCACTGCTGGGACAGCAGGAGACTTCAACCAGGGAGGCAGGAAAGACTCCTGCATTAAAGCAAAGGGAAAAAGCAGCCCATGTCTTTTTACCCAGCAATTGCTCTGACAACAACTGGAGGTTCTCATTTAAGACCACAGACTGCAGAGAGCAACCAGCCCAAAGCGAAACAGTGCAGGTTTGCAGCCTTCTCCAGGGAGAGAAGCACAAGGGTTAGAAGTCTGCCCTCACCCAGACACAGGCATGAGCAGAAGAAGGAAGTGGAGAGAAAGCTGACAGCCAGCTGCAGCAAGGAAGGTCCTGCCATGAGCAGAAGTAAAGGTCTTTAGGCCACAGGATTAGTTGCAATATTGGGCCTACAAATCTTCAAATCCTGAGTACAGAAACTCTGTGCTGATGCTTGTTCCCACCATGATCCAGAGGAGAGAGAAGAAGAAAAAAAACCAAAACCAACAAGGATATCCATATTCATTTTTCATGATGAAATAGAACTGAACCAAGGAAATGCCCAGCTTAAAACAAAGCACAACATACTGGAAAAGGACATGGAAGGGGGACCTACAACAGTTTTGTCTAACAACTTTATTTTCTTCTGTTTAAGGTCAGATGCAGATGCAGCTAAAACCATAACTGCTTGTGGCTGGCCAGGGTGCATCTGAAAGCAATTGTGCTTCCTGTGAAACGCTATGGTGCAGCTTGGGACACCAAGCACTTCCAGGGTGTCTCAACCTTTTGTTGCTCTAACATGTAAGAAATCATGAGTGGGAAAAAATCTGGATAAGCAAACTTTCAAACGCGAAAAATCAGGCCAATTTTTCCAGCTTTACAGATGGAATTCGGCTTCCAAAAGTGGGATTCAGACCCAGGAGCTGAAGATGTGTGCTTGTGCTAAAAGCATATTGCCAGATGGAGGATAAGTTAAAGGGACAGCTCTGATACTTGCAGAAAACAAACAGGATAAGATTTTAAATGGACCTGATTTCACCAGATCTTGCAAAACATCAACACAGTGGATAACGGCCATGAACCTTTAACATTAGGAATCTGTAGTCTCCAGCTCAGGCATGTACCACATTACCATTCTCTGTAGATGAAAAGCCTGGTAGAAGAACCATAACCATACACTGAGGAGTGGCACTACTCATTCAATTGCCTGCATGTGACAAACATCAATTTTCCCACTCCCACAACCACATTTAAGATAATGACATTCTAAGGACTCACAAGCTTTACACCTAGTCTAACTAAACCTCATGCTGCAGAAAGATGTTGGTATACAAGCTCACATTTTTACTAAGCACAATTTTATGCATTAATTTTGGAGACATTCTAAAAGTAATATATAAAATTCTGTCTGGGCATCTTCTATCTTTACACCCAATTAATTTAATTTACACCCAAGCCATTCCGCTTTTGTTGGTTTAAAGAGAAAAAAGTACAGAGGCAGTGACAGTCCACCAGAAAGCTCTTGGGCTTGCACAGTAACCTCTAAGCAATCCAAATGAGTAACACTTGAGGTGCTGGATGGTTAAAGCAGAGATAGAGCAGCAACATGAATATAACCATCTCCTAGTCTCTACCATCAGGATACTTGTTCTCCTCAGCTGAAAAGGATGCAACTCAAACTCTGGAGATTTTAGCAAAAAACAATCCTGAACCCAAATCTATTGTAACACCTGCCAGGCAGTTTTGACAAACTATAAATGCAAACCTCTACTATCTGAAACTCTCCCCTCACACATCTGCCCTCCCCCCAGCATCTATTTTTGAAGTGGCGTTCTTGACCTACCAAGAGGGTAGGTCATACTGAGACAGAGGTCAGGCAGGATTATCTCAGAAACTTTTTGGACAAAATCCTCATACCTTAACACTGCAAAATTACCTCACAGTTCTGAAAGAGAAAGGGTAAACACCATTGCACAGATGCATAAGGAACAATATGGACCAGGCAACTGATTCTCGAACCTGTTCAATATGAGACTAGGAAACTACACCACCTTTTGCTGTCAACCAAGAATCTAATTGAAGTAAGGAGATTCACTGAAATCAAAATTACTGCCTGTTTTCGGATCTGGAAGCTGCTGCTAAGTTTTTGTACTGCAAGTAGTTTCATGTATGGGTAAGCTCTTAGAAGATGTTGCTAGCTATCTCTTCTGATCAGAGCAGGAAGGCTGGGGGTGGGGGAGGAGACAGCTTCCTGCCAGAGAGCATGGATTCTCCTCACTAGCTTAGATACCAGGAAGCCAGCTGGATTTTACATAACAGTGGGAAGGATTTTTCTTAAAGCATAACATTTTAGTGGTGTTTCTTCCACTGACTTGACCAACACATAGAAATAAACTTTCTGGCAGGGTAAAAAACCCAGCTTTATATTGAAATAAACAGCCTGCCCAAAAAACCTTAACTGGAGTGAGGACAAAGGTACTGTCACTTTCACTTCTGGTAAATCATAGAATTTTATGGGTTTCACACTTTCTCCTGTAGTGTTTATTAGTGAATCCCAAACTTTTGCTGAAACCAACACAAATCTCAGCAGTAGTTTCTGGAATTTTCTGTGTAAGTGAACAGAAAAGTAAGATACTTCAATAGATATGATAGACTGAGCCTCAAAAGGGCACAGCTTCTCCCAGCTTATTATAAATGGAGTCTCGACAACAAAGTCACATATAGAGTAAGGACTAGATTGGATTGTCAAAAGTTAGATGAGATCAATGAGATCATCCCTGCCCCAGGAGACAGCACTGACTGTACACAGAGTTAAATCAGCATATGCACTCAGGAAGCTGAATGATAAAAAGCAGATCAGGCAAATCGTACATCAAAGGAAATTACAGTCTATCATAAAATGGAGGTCATAAGATTTTAGTACAGCTGTAAATAGGTCGCTGGTAAACTTCTTCAAAAAAAAGCTGGCTTTTGGAAGAGCAGTTATAAAGTTGTCTACATTCCTCATTTTACTTTTTGTGTTTCAATTTATATTACAACTGCAAGAGATTAAACAACAAAATACTAACACCACTGGACTGGCTGATATTGTTCAATATTACTTGTGGCAGGTTACTTTTGGTACCTATCTTTCAGCTTCTTTACTTTGGAAAACTGTGGAGCACTTCAGTTTTCTGCAGTGACAATTGTGACAGCTCAGACTTCTGTACACTTCATTTTATTTAAGTGCATGTCGACGATTATCCCCTGAATTTGGCCTTCTATCACCTGAGTTAAAATACTAGAAAACAGGAGGCTGTGTGTTTGCTAGAATCGGCGTTTGAAAAGAGGCATTGCCGCAAGCGCCCAGCAGAAACGCAACAGAACACACCATCTGTCCTAAGCAAAGCCAGGATGACCCCAAAGCTACTAAAAGCCACTCGCCACAACTACGGCACACCTCAGAGAACAACATGCAGCAGGGTGAGAAAAGTGCTTCCTTCCAGTCTAGCCCTGTTTGAGGCACCATGGCTTCCCCAGCTCCTCTATGACCATCTCGTCCGGACACCTACCACATGAAGGTCCCTGAGACCCCTGCAGGGTTTGAGGAACATCTCCTGCAGTGCCTCACACCTCTTGCTCACCGCTGCTGGGGCGCAGATGGATGAGGCCAGGAGCCGCGGGTCAGCAAGGCGGGTTTGTGCATCCCAGCTGTGAACAAGCACTCACACGCCCTCCCCAAAAACGCTCCTTGTTTTTTGGGGCTTGGGTTGTTTTTTCTTTAATTACCTTTTCTACTTCAAACCCACCCCGAATATTAAGCCTCTCGCCCCGTTTCTGTTACAGGCCCGCTCTAGAGAAACTCCCATGTGCACGGTGCAATCTCGGCTCTTGTTTCAGAAGGTGGAAATCAACAATTCAGCAGAACTCCGAGCGCCCTCGCAGCTGGAAACCCTCGCGAAAGGGCTCTCGGCGAGCAGCGAGAGCGCAGCCCGCAACCCCGGTCCCCAGCGACAAGTCGTGGTCCGGGTCCGCCCGGCGGAGGAGTTGCAGCAGCCACCGGGCGGACCGGCTGCCGCCTCCGTGCCGGCGGAGAGCAGCAGCGCCGCCGGCCGCTGTGCCCGTCCCCCTGATGTCGGTACTCACCGCAGGCGAGGTGCAGCAGCAGCAGCAGCGCTGCCGTCCGCAACGCGCAAGGCGCGCCGATGAAAAGCTGCATGGCCGCCGAGAGAACCACGGAACCCACCGGTATAGAGCCGCCGGAACACACCGACCGCCGCCTGCTCGGGCCGGTGGGGCGGGGCAGGGCCGCAAGGGGGCGGAGGGCCGGGCAGGGGGCGTGTCCCGCGCATCAGGCAGTGGCAGCTCGTCCGGGCAGCCGCGATCCCATCATCTCGTGCGATTGGAGCTCCTCAGCGCAGTTCTCAGCCCCTTAGGTCGCTGGGAGTGGCCCGCAGGGGTCCCTCCCCTCCCGCGGAGGTTCCCATCTCCCGCGGAGGTTCCCATCTCCCGCCGGGGTTTTCCTTCTCCCGCCGGGGTTTTCCTTCTCCTGCCAGTGTTACAGCAGGCTGGGCGGCAGTGTGTTGCGGTGTCCGTAAGGAGAGACGAGCGAGCGGGGGGAGGTCTGTCCTTCACCACGCGCAGCCAGGGGGTAGCGGCAGGCAGAGCTCTGGTGGGTCCGTTGAGTGCCTGTGGACACGGGGTTGGAGCAGGAGGTGTGGTGCCTGCAAACAGCGTTCACGGGTATTGGTGTAAGCCCGTTTCTGAATACCGTTTTAATGTCTCCTAACAGAGCCCCAGCAGCGAGGTTTTGTCCTCCTTGTTAGTAACGTTGATATGAATAATATCTGGCTGTCCATATTCTCTGCTTGCAGCTCACTGTGACCGTCTTCGTACAGTGATGCTGGAGGCTGCCGGTGCAGTGCTGTTTGCAGTCTGTTTAAATGGTCACAATAAGGTCTCCGTGGAGCCTTCTCTTATCCAGACTGAACAATTCCAACTCTCTCACCTTGTCTTCACAGGAGAGCTGCTCCAGCCCTCTGATCATCTCTGTGAGCCTCCTCTGCACTCTGCGAGTTGATGTTAGAAATTTATTTTTTGAAGGGAATTTATTAATATGTTCTTAAGAGTGAAAAACAACTTGAATATTATCAAAGAAAGGAAAACTACATGCTGCTACAAATTGCTTTCTAACAAATTAGAGAAAATACTTTTGATGTGGATAGTTGTAGAATCATCACTAAAGCCACAGTAGGATATTTAACATGTATTTCTTTGATTATGTGTGCTGCAGCACGAGGATGTTTCCTTCTGGAGTAATGCTTCTGGTCCAGAGAGGGAAAGTGACTAGCCTGGGTGTGCACAGGCAGGCTGTGAAACTGGACTCAGGGACTGCATGAAACCTAGTTCTCTTCCCTAATGACAGAATTATCCTCTTACATGCATTTGCTCTGTGCATCTCAGGAAGCAAGAGGTCAACTAAACTGCCAAATAAAGATTTTTTTTTTTTGTTTAAATTTTTAATTCTAGCCAGTTAGGCCCCATAGTTTGAATTTGGTGCAAATAGGTGCATGATTTATACTTCTGCCATTTTCTTACACCTTTGTTCTGCAATTGCTTCCTGTGTGGTTCTTTATGACTAAACTACCTGAAGACCAATGTGTCTTTTTCCTGCGAATTTTCTGAGATGATTCTCCAAAGCTTTTCTTTATGATGGCAGTAGGAGTAACATCTGTAGCTAGTGTAACTCCAGTAAAGCTTAAAAATAGTAGTAATCCGTGTTACTAAGTATAAGGGTCTCCATTGGGTTATGGAGGCAAAGCTTATAGTGAGAAAGAATATTTTTTATTAAACTAACATATATTTAGAGGGTATTTATTATGTAAGTCCCATCAGCTCTTCAGCAACTTCAGTGAAGATCAGGACTAGAACAGACTGGAAGCAATTTATTTTGGAATGGCCTATTTAGCATTGCTCAACTTGTGTATCTGCAGGAAAAGGGCACTTAAGATGTGTGGAACAGAGAGAAGTCATAGGTTTGTGGGAGATAGCTACATAACTCCCACAGAATGGATGAGTTAGCAGGAACTGAGATGTGTTGCAAAATAGTACAGACTCTTTGCAAAAAGTCAGAGGTGCTGGAAGGTGTTGACTACTTTGTCGTTTGGTATTGTTCTGTGGGAGGTGAATTTCTGACAGTGTATCTGGAGGTGGCTGGGAGTTGTTCATATGCTGAGAAGGAAATATTCTGGAAAAATTCAGTGGAAGTTATAATCTCCTTCTCTTAGGTGGTGTAATTAATGACTTCCCATATAGATTCCCCCACAAAAATAGGATTGGTGAGGGATTTTTTTCTTTTTCTTTCCCCTGTTTTTGAACGCAATATTTAGTGTCAGAAAGCAGCAAGAATGGGGCTACCCCACAGTGCAGATGAGCTGATTGATGAGTGTGACCACAGGAGAACAGAACCTTAGCAGGGTGGTGTGGTGATAGTGGCAGGGTCCACCAGCAGTCTCTGACAAATCAAGGGGATCTAGGGAATCCAGCTGGGAGAGACCAGCAGGAGATGGCTCAGACACAAGGCTATGGCATAGGTCCAATATCAATCCAGGGGACAGGATAGAAGGTTACCCCCTTTGTCAGTCTGGAGTCCCTCCAGGAAAACAAGTCACTAAATCAAGGCAGTTCTGAGGACAGACACAGCTATGATACAGTCTAGCCTTGGACTGAAGGCTCAGGCCAGAGTCAAAACAGAGCTCATGGATGAATGAATAGAGGTCCCAGGGGAGATTGATCAGGGCGTATTATTACCAGTTAAGGCTTATTAGAACATTCATGGCCCTGACATAATCTGACCTCGCAGAGGAATGTTGTTGATTGGTGAAGTTTCTTCTTATGTTGTTGAGAGATATATATAACTGCTAAGACATTCACAGAGGTATTACCAATGAAAGTCCCACAACAGAATCATCAGAATCCATGGATCCTAAACAGAAGCATCACAGATTCATTTTGTCCACAGGATATTAAAATGGCAACAGCTCCAGAGCAGGGTTAATTCACAAAGATAATAAAAACCAGAAACACCCACTTGGAACAAGGGAAATTTTTATTCAACAGCTCCAGGGCAGAGTTAACTCACAAAGATGATCAATAAAACCCAGAAACATCCAGCTGGAACAAGAACTCTTTTTCTTCATGCCTGAAACCTGATCCTCAGGAAGGACAAACTTGGGAACCAGAAATGTCAGTTCCACTTAGATTAGAAAACTGTGGACTCAGTATTTGTTCAGTGGAAGTTTTATGATCACTGTAGCTTTCCACATATCTCATTAACATTAACCCATATTTGTTCCACAGAAGTTCCCTTCTATAGGCTGTCATGTCTCCTGGTTGACATCCTTGATCAGCTGTCTTCCTCCCTTATAGTGTTTGAGGAATGTTAATTTGGATACACACAGAACAGCCATTCCCAGTCTGTCCTTAGCTTGATATCTGCCATGTACGGATCCAACTTGTAAACAGCTTTTTAGTCCCCACCCCAAAATGTCTTATTCCAAACATAACAGATGACACCTTACTTTACAAATCCTCCTTAGTAGCAGCCAGGGCTGTCAGGAGATCCCCCCTTAATCCACCCCCCCTCATAAAAGCCAGACCTCTCACATCTACTATTTTAGTCTTATCTGCTGCAGATATTGGTTAGCAAGATCACGGCACTATCCACCTGCTTCTGAGCGGGGAGCAATGCTGAAGTTTGTCAAAATTTCCTCATCCCTGGGCAATATGTTTAAACTCTAAACATTGCAACAGTGGGTTTATTACTGTTTGCTATTATTTATTACTGCATGTCAGTCTGAGAAAATTATTTAGTTCAGAGAAAATCCTGCTACATTTTACCTCTAGAGAAGAAAAATATCCTGAAATAAATCTTTCGAATTGAGAACTTCATGACAGCTATAATAGATTGTTCTAGGGTTTTGAACCTCAGATTTCTGTTCCCATTTTGGGACCATGGCCAACAGACATCCATTGGAGTTCCAGCTGAAAAAAATGAGAAGAAAAGTGAGAGCCTGGAGTGTATTGTTGGCTTTACTCCATATATTGACTTCGCCCTCTCAGAATATCACTTGATAGAGTAGGTTCAGGATACCTGAATGACTGGTTAAGTCCCAACAATAGTTCCTCTGGGGTAGTAACCATGACTTTGTTAAATCAGGAGCTTATCCTTTACATGTAGATGGTCAAAGGCACTGTAAGAAATGTTAACACATTTGAGAGCTCATTTACTGCTCATTGCAGTATCTGGATTAGCAAAACTATGTTGAAATATTTTTATATAAAAGAACAGTAGTAAAAACAAACAAAACCCAAAGCCCTATCAAAACAAAATACTATGTGATTACCCATTCCTTCTGTATGGAAGATGAGGGAGCACATGCTATTTAAGTGACATAATGCACTTAGATGTCCTTAGATAGGTACTAGAGAGAGCATGTAAAATCTTACATTGAATGCAGTGTAATAAAGTGAGGAAATGAAGAGGCAGCAGCACCCTTGCTAAATTTGCTCTTGTCCCTGGTTTCTCCTAATGGTGGGGCGTATATCAGTAACTGCTGCGGGCTTATGGACAGGTAAAATGCGCTTTACAACACTGTGTACAGCCGGCGCAGTCTGTCGAGGTGTACCACTAGATGGAGGCAGATAGTGCAAGGTTCACATCTAGCAAGCAGGGCGAGGTGTGCCTGTGGCAGCCGTTTTGTCGAAAGAGGTCCTGTATAGGAAAGGAAGCATAACAGAGGTTCAGCAAGAGGTAAGATGCTGCAGACAGGTCTGCTGATGCTTGCTACTCTGGCAAGCCAGGAAGGACATGAAGTTGAAAAGCTGTTCCTTGTTGGGAACCCATGCAGAAGGAAGCACTGTGGAGACCTCCTCTATGCAGAAGCCTTACAGGAAGCAGACTGTGATTCTGAGGAGACAGCAGTAGGTAGTGTGAAAGGCCAGGACAAGAAAATGAAAGAAAGCCAGGAACAGGGTTTGTAACTCCAGCAGTAAATGCAGGTGGGCTATTTAAGTATCTCTATGTCTATTCAGAAAGATATTTGTCTGCCTATCACGCATGAAGGAGTTATTTCATTCCCCAGTGAAATGCCAGAAATAATAATAAGAAGAAAAAATTAGCAGAGTATACAATTTTGTTGTTTTTATTTTCGAATTGTTAAGTGAAATTTTACAAAGTGCAAATAAATCAATATAACAATTCAGGGAGAGAAAGTGCAGTCCAGGAGTTTGCCACTTGAATTAGCTAGAGGATTGAAATTATTTTGGAACATCAAAACACCCACATGTGAATTCTTTGGTCTTTTTGAAGCATTTTCTTCAGGAATTTGGTGATTTTTTCCCTGTGTGAAAGAAACAGAAAACATAGAGACTGTAGTGGAAATGGACAATGCAGGCAACTATGTTTTATTCTTACTATTCCCCTAGGATGCCTTAAAAAAGGTGGTGTCCAAAGAAAAGCAAACCTGGGAAAATTTACTGCGTTGGGTCAATTCTAGTTATACTCCACTCCTACTGCTGAGTAGTTTCTGCCTTCACTGAACTTTCCCAGTGACTTGATAGGTAGCACAGTATCTCTTATTTCCCTGCCAGTAGCCCCTCTCACTGAAACAGTTCATTTGCAGAGCAAGATCCACGAGATTTGTTTGGTAATACATAGCTGTGCAGAAAGACAGTGCTCCAGGCTACTGCTCTGCTGCCCAGTCACCTCTTGGTTGCAGCAGGGACACCCTACAGAATCACAGAATCATGGAATTGTTACGGTTGGAAAGGACCCTCGAGATCATCTAGTCCAACCTATAGCCCTACACTACTCTTATCCCTAAATCATCCTCTGAAGAACCACATCTACCTGCCTCTTAAAAACCTCCAGGAATGGTGACTCCACCACCTCCCTAGGCAGCTTATTCCAATACTTCACCACTCTTTCAGTGAAGAAAGTTTTCCTAATATCTAATCTAAACCTGCCTTGGCACAAGGAACATAATGGATGGAATATACAAGAATGTGTTTTTGCCAAGTTTGTTCTCCTTCTTTCTTTTTGGTAATATGATGAGGCCTTTGAAATCAGGGAGAGTAGTGAAACCTGTACCCCAGTAGTTTTTAACTTGAAAATCAAATCTTGTCATGAATTTACCATATAACTTCTGAATTCCTCGCTTGTCATCCTCTGGAAGTCTGAAGGTTGCTGGATTCACATATGAGTACGTAGGGAACATCAGAGCTCCACGGACATTTGAATGAGCAAGTCCCAAAGAATGGCCAAATTCATGAGCAGCAACAAGGAACAAATTAACTTCTGCAACACAGAAGCATCGAAAAGGATGTTGAAGGTATGGCATTTCTCTTTAGCATACAAAGAATCAAAATAAGAGGGTAATTTATATATATATATATATATATATATGTACTGAAATGGTACTGAAGAATGAGTTATGGAAAGCATTTCCTACATCTGTGTTCTTCTGACATGTACAATGTTTGCCTTTCCCCTTCATACACACATGTAGGTTTTACCTCGATTGTACTCCGACCACCTTTCATCTTCATCAAAATGAGCATCTCCACCACGCCCTTCTCCAGGTCCAAATGCATGAGCTAGTATGTTACCTCTTCCATCAAAAGGATATCCATCACCATGCTCTGCATTTGAAAAGAAATAAATGTCATCCCATGACATCAATTGTAATGTTCAAACTCAGCAAATGGAAGCATGTTGTTTGTTCGTGTTAGTTTTATTCATTACCAGTCCTGAAAGAGAATCCTATGATAGCAAGATGAGGAGTAAAGTTTAGGAAACACTCTCCAAATTCATGACATAAGTTCAAAACTTACATTTGATAGCTTAGGCTGCTGCATGTTTCAGAAAGAGTTGAACATTGCTCTGAGCCTTTTTCAGAAATGTGGTTCTGAGGCAGTAATCAGTGGTTATTTCAGAATACATACTTGAGTGTGGCAACATTTTAAGCACCTGCGTGTTTCTGAGGTTGGAAAGTGAGCTTCTGAAGTGACATTTACCATGCTTTGGCTCAGACCTTGGTGCAATCTTGGAGTGCACCAATGTGATTCCTTCTAGAAGAAAATCAACTGGAAGATACTCTCTATTCCCAAATCTAATATACCCTAGCTGACAAAGACTGTTTAGTCCAAGGAACCAAACTAGACCTTGACCAAAATAAACCTGCCTAAACCAGCCTGTGGAGGCTGGGTCTTTGGAACCAGCTGGTTTGCTCTACAGATCTGTTTCCATGAGTTAGCACTATTTGTTAAGGCCAACAGAGCCTCGGACATCTAAGTGTAGATGTCTCATTCTGGAGCTGAATGCTACTTTTATTTCACAGTTTTAAGTTTGAAAGGATTTTCTAATGATTTTATAGGATTAAAGGTGAATCATAACACTCAAATTTGGTGGCATGATAATCACACAGAATCACAGAATATCCCGAGCTGGAAGGGGCTCACAAGGATCATCGAGTCCAGCTCCTATTTAGGCACAGAAGATAAAATTTACACAGACTTCAGAATAATTCCAAACTCTGCTCTTTCTTAAAATTTTGACTGTAAAAATAGATACTTTGAGTCAAATATGGACCATTGCATTTTAAAAATGACAGATATGCTCACCACGACGTGCAAATCCAATCACAATGTCTGCATGTCCCTGATATACTCTTTGGAACTTCAGTGGAGTTACATCACTCCATACCATAAAAGCCCTTCTAATTGCATCGTCCACTTTGTTCCGGGGTAGATCTGGTGTATAATTGACAATCCTGTCAGCAAAAGGAAACAGGTTAATGTCATTTAAGGTGTGAAGGAAACCTTCATAGTTAAAGTAACCTCTTTCCCCATAAAGCCTTAAACATCACTAACTTGTAAGTTATACGTGTCTTTTTCCATGTTGGACTTCCAGGAAATATTTTGTAATCTGCTACATCGGGGACTCCACATCTGGGTTGTTTCATTATTTCTTCTGTTTCTGCATTTAATTTTCCAGTTACAGTCAGGTGGAAAAACCTCTGCATTTCTTTAATCCTTTCTTCTAAGCTTAGGCCTTTTGTTTTTTTAACATCTGGAAAGAATTTGTCAAGATATGCCTGGAAGAAGAAAGGAAAATAAAAATCAATAGATATATCTGTGATCTTTTGGTAATTGCATTGCGTCATTGTCCTGCAGTCATGGCTAGCTTTGCCAAACGTTGTTCTCTCTGCAGTATAGATTGGTATATAAAAAATAATTGCAATAGCAGTGAAACACTGTAAATAAGCAATCCTTTTAAGTAAACACAATTTACTGAGCATTCAAAACCACAGCTTTCCAACCCAGTCTACATAATATATTTGAAATGTCTTTAAAATTGCATGCTCCCCTTTATTTACCAGACTGAACTTAGTATCTTTTGTAAGTTAGACTTAAGATATCTTAAGTTAGTCAGTGAGTTTAAATTGTGTTACATCACCTCTGCAAAAACTGTTATGGTAATGTAAGATAAGAAGATAATATAAACAGCTAGGAAAGTCATGTGGAAGCTCAATCGAAAATCATGTTATTTATAATGCAGTTACCCTGTCCTTCTGCTAATATACCTTTATATCCTGAAAGGCTATGCTGCTCCGTGATTCTTGTTCAAGTTGTGCTGGAAAAGCAAGACTTGCAGGTAGTAGAATGGCAGCACAAAGCAGAAGGTACTGCATAGTGCGCAGCTTGCTAAGGAGCCTTACTACAGCAGAAAGGCTTTGACCTTCTGTCTTCCAAGACTACAGCTAAATTGCTTATATAGATCCTGACAGCTCCAAGTGGTGATTATGTGACTCACTTTTTGGTGGTATTAGTGTAATGTCATCACTATTCAAAGAAGTGAATGAAAGCATACTAAACAAATCTTTCCTTTGACTTCCCTGTTGATGTCATCTCACAGTTAGCAGCCAGCTTTGTCTCTCTGTTCTCATATTATTCCAGTAGTGAAACCACAGGGTCATAAGGAAGTTCACTTTCTGTAACTTCATCAGTACATTTACTGTATAATCACTTCTTACTGCACTTCCTTCAAGCTCCTTATACACAAAGCCTTTTTGCAACAGCCTTTTGGGCAGCCAGCCTGCCTGTATTAGTTGATGCAGAAGCAGAGATGAGATGGATGGGAGCACTACCTAGTTGAAACTATTAACATTTCCTAGGGAGCATGCACAACACTGTCTAGGTAATTTTTCTGATTCAAATTCTCTTGTGAGGAATCCTGTGTTGCAGGAAATCCAGTTCAGTGAAGTTGAAGATGTTTCTCCTGTTTTTACAGAGGTCAGAAGAGAGCTCTTTCTGTCCTCCAGAAATAAGAGGTTATAGGAAGCCTTTCGTCTCAAATGATATGACCTTTCAGGAGAGATACTTTACATTGGAGTGCTAGATATAAAATATAATTTACAAGAATAGATGAAAACCCTCAGGAAAAAGGAGAGGAGTAAGCGTCTCTTAAGGTAACCCTCTCTTAGGGTAAGCCCTAACAAATATGGAGGTGTCTTTACCTCTGGCTGTACCTGTGTTATTATTACGAACAGGTTCACCTTTTTCTTCCTCAATAATTGAATTTATGTCTGACTGTGTCAGTAAAGTAGGGTCTAGACCAGGGTCTGGGTGGCAGGAGATGTGGATGTGATTCAACCACTTTGAACTCCATGACTCTTGTGCGGTACTGATTATATCCTCATATACACAAGAGGAATTTGAAAGCTTCCAGAGCCCCATTCCAGTTAACAGACTATTGAGCAACTTACATACATCTTTAACTGGGCCATGGACAAAACTGAAAAGTAGAGTTTAAACATGAGAGCTTGCTGAGAAATGACAGATGTCATATTCCATTTTATTTTCTGTTGGAAATTTGTCTACTTCCTTCCTTTTTTTATTTCTTTTCCAAAAAAAAGGAGGAGGTTTCAATGAACATCAAGCTTCAATTGAAATAAAGACTTTTTGTGAAAAGAATTTTTATTTCTTTGGACTTAAAATCATCAGGAATCATTCTAATTCTGATGAGATCATTATCAAAATGAAATGGATGCTGATTTTTAGATTTCACTGTGTGAATTTTGCAGACTTTATCTTTTTGTCTTAATCTTGAATGACAAAAACTGTTGTAGGTCAGAAAATATAATCTGCCCAAATATTATAGTTATATCATTTACTTTCAGTGGTGTAGAGAAAGCTCAAGGAGGTCAGAAAAAATGCTGTTAGACATGTTTAATAATAGAAGTTGTAGCCACATGGTGAAAATAAAAGTGCTCCAAAATGTAAAATTGGCACTGATATGTTTCCACTGTGGCATCTTCTGAAGTAAGTAACCCTGCTGTGAAGAAGGATGCCTTATGAAACTGTATCCTACACAGAACGTTTTCTAGAGAAAAACACATGTATGGAAGCTAAAACCTGAGCCTCCTTTGGACATGAGTGGGATGAAAAAGTGAAGTAGAAAAGAATGATTCAGTGGTGAATGATTGCTTTTTCTCCGTCATTTGACTTGGACAGGAGGCTCAGCTGAATTCTGCCCAACCTGAATGCAGCAGACTGTGAAGTTAATCCAGGTCAAGAGCTGCTCAAATGTCCTTGTGAATGTTATGGGTCTAACTGGGATGGAGTTAACTTTCTTCATAGCAGCTTGTACAGTGCTGCATTTGGATTTGTGGCTACTCCAGTGCTGATAACACACCAGTGTTCTAGGTATTGGTGAACAGTGTTTGCACAACATCAAGACTCTCTGTTTCACACTCTGCCCCTGCAAGTTATGGAAGAGGCTGAGTGGAACAGAGCCTGGGAGAGGACTCAGCCAGGACATCTGACCCAATTTCTCCAAAGGGATATTCCATTTAATATAATGTCATGTCCAGCAATAAAACTGGGCTAGCAGAAGAGGAAGGTGGAGTGAGAGTTTTCTTCCAAGGTGGTCACTGCCTAGAGTCTGGCTGAATATCAATCTGCTTGTGGGAATTGATGAGCCTCTGCATCATCCTGTCCCTCCACTCTCTGTTCCCCTGTCCCCTTCTTTCACTTATTAAAATATCTGTATCTCAATCCATGAGTTTTCTGTCTTTGGCACTTTTTAATCTCTCACCCATCTCAGTGTGCATGGGGAATGAGTGAGCTGCTCTGTGGGTGATGAGCTGCTGGCTGTGGTCTACCAACTACAAAGACTATCAAGAAAAAAAATGGCAAAAATTTCATTGGGAATGTGTTGTTTGGGTTAGTTGTGAATTACACAATAATATATTTAAGATCCCATCAAAATAGATAGACCTAGATTCTTATGGTCTCGAGGACTCCTGATTTGTTTTGTACTCTTGTCTGGTTATTCAATTTGACTAAAAAGAATAAAATTAACTTGAGAAGTATTTCTGTAGAGTAAAATGGTCTTTTTGCATTGTGATTTCTTGAGGCTAAGCCCAGTGAGGCACAGTCTGCTTCAGAGCCTTCCTGGGTTTTTTTTTCCACAAAATGAATCTTCACCTTTCTTCTTGTCTCACCTTCACATGTCACACACCTTTTGGATGCAAGCTGGCTTCTGAGAAACACAAATTTGAAGTCCTCTCATGGTTGTTACAGGCCATTTTTCTTGTCTGGGGCCTAGACTGTAGGGGGAGGGACATATCCCCAACTTCTGCACTCCATTGTTATAGATTTTACCTGTAAAGGGGGCTCTCTTCAGAGATGTCTCTCGGCAGTTGGGATACAAGGCTACGTGTCCCTTTTGTAGGCTATATAAGGATAAAATCCTCCAGTCATCCCTGCCTGGGCACCAAGGTCTTGCTGATGTCCCTCGGCATTGCGTCAGCCCATCCCTGGAGAGGGGCAATCCGGTTCTTCCCTCCTGTTTGGCTGAATCAAGGTGCATTGAGCTATTTCCAAGCAGGATCTACCTCATATCCCACTGCTTTGGGGGATGAAAGCCCCAAGGAAGGGATTAGATGTTCAGATTCTGCACAAACAATGTGACAAGAACTGACATATCTAGGTTACTAATACTTAAGCAATCAAACTTAACATATCTCAACTTGTGGATTTATCATCTTCTTACAGTGTCTAGAATTGTTTTGTGTTTCATGACTTTGCATTTATAACAATTTAATTGAGACATCATGTGGGAAAATAATGTAAATCTAGAGATAAGTTCTTACAATAATAATCTTGAGCAGGGAACCACAGGAAATGGCATTCCTGTAAATGTTACCTACCTGTGTTAGTTCTGACATATTCTTTTTTTTTTTTTAATTTGCTTGCTCCTTTGGTCAGTGGTCAAGGGTGTCTCTTTCCTCCAGCTAGAAGATACATGTGGATCTCTCAAAATTTTCCATATCATAATTTGCTTTATTCAATTTTAATTGAAGCCATAAGAGATCGCTTTTGAGTACTTGCAGTCTTTCCTTCCTTCAGAAGCATATGTACAGGAACAGGGAAGAGCAGAGGGCAGAAGGTCAGTCAGCTGCATTTCTCTGCAGTGTGGATCTAAACCTCACTGGGCTGGAGCAGTGGCATAACCTCCTACAGTCCCCATCCCTTAGTAAATCTGTCTCAATATGGTCTCTAAAAGACTTGAGTTGAGATGCAATCTAAAGGCGCGCATACATCTTGTCTTGACAAAACCATTCCTCCATGTAGGAAACTTTTAACTTAGTGCTTGGACTATGACAACCTGAGACTGCCTCTAATCTTGCAGCAAATCTCCATAATAAGCAGCAAAGTCCCATCCAAAACAAATTATTTAATGGTGTTGCAAGGGCAGGCAGAGTAGCTGTGACAGCATGGGGAAACATGATGCCCTCAGCCTGTCCATGATAAATGTAATCCAGACTAAGGAGCAGTCAACGTCTGAAGCTTTTTCTGACTCAACTTTAGGCTTTAGTGGTGATGGAGGCCAGGGTTTGAAAGGCAGAGTAGACACAGGCAGACTTTGCTTTTTTGGGCCTTTATGCTGAGCCTCACAGACTTGTATAGGTCTTTGGAAAAAGTGCTTGGACTACAGATAACAAGAATCAAAATTTCACATTTAGCCTCATGTGCAAAATCCTACTTCTATCAGAAAATGAAAGAGTCCTGAAACATGAGAGAGTTGATAGACTGGCATGTAGTAAAGCAATTCCAGAGGAATGACAGACTTAACCACTAGGGTTTTATGCTCTAATATAAAAGTTATGAGATCAAATTTGAATGCAGTTAACATAAGACCAGTGTAGAAGCTTGGATTTACCTCATGTGTATTAGATAGAGCTGAGAATCAGCTAAGAGGATTGCAAAAAACTAAAATCAGCTATATGTGAACACATAGGAAGAGAATTTTTTACACCATTTTTTCCCTTTAGAAGTTGCCAGGTATGATCATGTTACTGTTTCTATTCAATTAATCAATAAATCAAATCTGATTGACAGCACTGATTCAGGACTGGAAGCTGTCTGCTGGTCAGGCAAGTCTTCTGGGTGTGAGATGATTACTTTTCTATTCCTCTATCTGGTTTACTGTAACTGAGTATAAAGACAATGACGTTGCCTTCTTGGTAAGCTTGGTTATATCACTGAGATGTTCTTTCACCCAAAATTTCCTTCCTTGAGCAGAGTTGCAGCCTCTGTTTCACATAAAGCAAGCTATGCTGAGCTTTCCAGCATGGTGGATTTTTACTTTGACACCATTAAAAAGCAACACAACCATTGAAAAGCTGCACAACCAAATAAGGATCACTTGCATTTGGGTGGTGAAGAGTGAGTCACAAAGAAACCTCACTTACTTTAGAACAGTTATTCATGTAGCTTCTCGCCAGCCTGTGCAGTTGCTTAACCAAACCCCATGTGGGTATTTTTCACTCCATTTCTTTGAAACTGAAGGGTAGCACTGGGCTTCTTTGCATGGAACTAGATTCCTAAAATAGCCTTGGTTAGTTGTGGCAGATCAGATGTTGCTGCTTATGTTACAGACACCTGAAAAGCACTATTTCCCACCTCACAGAGTGTAATCCTTAGTTATAAAAAACCCTCTCACTGTTATTGCATGTTTTAATAGTACTCCTGATTCCATGTGTGATGCACTGGTCTCAGGTTTTTTCCAGAAAACTGCAAGAAATTCTTCAGATATAGTCAGAAGACCTCTTAATTGTTCTCTTTACTCTTATGATGAATACATAATTTAAAGGCAGTAAATTTGCCATTAAAAGTGTTTACCTCATGAAAACAATATAAAAATTCTTGCATGGTTGTCTCAAGGAGATCCATAGAACATGGGAACATCCTCTCACCATTCTTGACCTTTATTAGCCATTTTTTTTTTATGGTCTAGTATTTCACTTTTCCATTACTGTCTGCTTTTCTACATTTCAGTTTGTCTGTTTCTTTCAGAGAGTGTCTTCTTTAAATTACATAGAATTTACCAAATATTTAGAGCTGCTTCCAGCCAAACAATATTTCACAAAGGAGAATATTACAGTAGTGTAGAAAGTTTAAATAAAAGCTATAGAATTGATGGGGTTGCAATTGATCACAGCAGGATTTTGACAGTGTCGAATTTGTAAAACGCTTGATAAATACATTAATACACACAATTAAAAAGAACTGAAGGTTGTCCCCTTGCAGCCCATGAAGGTCCATAGTGGAGCATGTGTTTACCCCACAGCCCATATATGACCCCATGTCAGAGCAAGTGGACATGTCCTGAAGGAATATGTGACACTGTGGAAAGCTGCCCACACAAGAGCATGCTCCTGGCAGAACCTGTGACGTTTTTAGTTTTGATCTTATTTCTCACTATCCTACTCTGTTATTAACTGGTAATTAATTAGGATCCTAGAATCACAGAAAGGTTAGAATTGGAAGGGACCTTTAGAGGTCATCAAGTCCAATGCCCCTGCAGTGAGAAGGGACATCATTAACTATGTCAGGCTGCTCAGAGCCCTGCCCATCTTGACCTTGAATGTTTCCAGGGGTAGGGCAATCCACCACCTCTCTGGGCAACTTGTGCCAGTGCTTCACCACTCTCATTGTGAAAAATTTCCTTATATTCAGTCTATTTCTCCCCTCTTTTAGTTTAAAGCCATCATCCCTTGTCTTAACACAACAGGTCTTGCTAGGCTCCATGTGAGTACTGAAAGGCCACAATAAGGTCTGCCCAGAGCCTTCTCTTCTCCAGGCTGAAGAATCCTGACACTCTCAGCCTTTCCTCATAGCAGGGGTGTTCTAATCCTTCCATCATTTTTGTGCCCCTCCTTTAGACCTGCTCAAACAGGTTCATGTCCTTCTTGTGCTGGGGACTCCAGAGTTGGACACGGTCCTTCAGGTTAGATCTCATCAGAACAGAGTAGAGAAGCAGAATCACCTCCCTTTACCTGCTGGCCATGCTTCTTTGAATGCAGCCAAGGATTCAGTTAGCTTTTTGGGCTGCAAGTGCACATTGTTGGCTCATAACCAGCTTTCATACACCAGTACCCCCAGATCCTTCTCTGCAGGGCTGCTCCCAATCACATCATCTTCCAGCCTGCATTGATATAGATTGCCCCAGCCCAGGTGCAGGACCTTGCATTTGGCCTTGTTGAAACTCATGAGGTTCACATAGGCCCACTTCTCAGATTAATTAAATTAGTTTTCCCCAAGTCAACTCTGTTTTGCCCATGATGGTCATTGGTAAAAAGTTTCCCTGTCCTCCTCTCAATCCACAAGCTTTTTCATCTTATTTTCTCCCCTGTCCTGCTGAGGAGGGGGAATGAGAGAGCAGCTGAGTGAGCACCTAGCAGCCAACTAGACACACACTAGAGTTGGAGAGCTTTCAGGTTAAAAAAAATAGGGAGGAATTTCACATCACAGTTTTATCACTGCCAAAATTCTACTTAGACTCTTTTCCCTGCACGAAAGTCTATGTCTATATTAAGGAGTAAAGTGGATGTGGAGGGTGAAGAGCGACTGCTGAGGCCCAGGCACCCATGTAGGAGAGGTCTGCTCCAGACCAACTCAGGTCTGGTCCAACAGGCTAAGTGTTTGTCAGTGGGGTGGAGTGCTTTTTGGCTCCGTGCCATTTGAAAGGGACACAGCTGATTCCAGTGTGAACCGAAGTGCCACAAGTGCAGATGGTTAGCAGACTGATTGCAGAAACACAGCTGATCCGGAGTGAAGCACTGCCAGAGGCACATCCAGTGACCTGGCCCTTTAAAAGCAACTAGACGTCACTTTCTTTTCTCCAGAAGCGATTGTCCCTGCCAAGTGATTATGGCTGACCGTAGGTCAGGAACAATAGGCTTTTGTGTAGTTTAATCCTTTATATTAATGTGTAACAAAAGAAGATTGCACCTTAAAGAAAGACTCTCTGCAGTCCTTACTTTGGGACATAAATTTACTGTAAGTAAAATTTGTATTTTTTGAAATTTGAGTGTGAAATGTTATGGATGGAGGAACCTAGCCTATATGGTTGGTGGTTTGTTTTTGTTATTTTGTTTTTGTTGTTTTTTTTTAACTAATCACATGTTTGCAGTAAGAATTAATTTATCACAGCATCCTGTCTGAAAGTGACCTATCCCAACCTGCTGTTACTCTTTGCTTGCTCTGGAAGTAGTTGTCATTTATTGCTCTGCAAAGGATAGAAGGAGTTTGACTCCGTTGCATTAGTTAACAGATCAGTGACTGTACTATGACAAGGAGAGAAAAGAAGGTAGCCCTGTATGTTTTACACAATTCACATACAGCTGGTTTTCTGTAGTTTACAATTCATTTAAGTTCATCATTTGTGTACAGCAAAACTAAAGTTGTTGCACCAGGGATATGGCCTCTGCCTAGGCCACAGCAGGACCTCAGCCTGTAGTAGCTGTTAGAACTGTTGCACTGTGGTTTATTACAGCTTCCCAAGTCCTGAGAACAAAGTAGTCACTTCAGTAATGTGAATGTTCTTGTCAAGCAAGGGTGGCTTTTCCTTCACTTAATAGAGACAGTAGTGCCACATGTTAAAAGAGCAAATGCATCATGGTGTTGGTGACACCACTGTTTGTAGACTTAGCACTCTTCATTCCTTGCTTTATTATTGTGGTGCCTTATGAAGAAATAAAAACTTCTTATTGTTCCATTTTCACACAGGATGTCTGACCTAAACCACTGAGGGAGGTTACATTAATTAAAAGAATATGTGAGCAGGAGTTAGATTCTGGTCAATTCTGCCCTGGTTTTCCAAACCTCTCCCCAGGCTTCAAAAATCCCCAGCCAATACCTCCTCAATCAAAAACTGCAGCAGACAAAAAACCAGCTCCATAGCTGCTCACTAAGCCAAATCTGTTGGCATTGTTGCATGAAAACAAAGTTCACAGGCTCATACTAGAGGTCTTTAAGATGAAAATTTGGGTCCAGTTTTTATGTTGATTGACAGTTTTCTTTGTTAGACCCAATTTGCTAGCCTGTTATATAGCTTGTAGGATCTTTTATACCACTACAGAATTCGACTCTGTTGCAGTAAGACATTTCCTTTTTTCTTTTACTTCTGCATATTATTTTTATGAATTTATATGACCCTTATTTCTTTGCAACTCTGTCTTGTAATATGAAATTAAACTGAAGAGAAACTGATGTGAAATGAGACAATGTGATTATTTTGTTATACAGAGTCTACACATGCTAGCAGACTGTTCACCCCATGTAATATCTATAGTAGCATAACATTAACTTGCAAAGTGTAAGGGAAGAACACAGCAAGATGTTCTAGCATTAGAGACTCTATACATATAGGTAAATGAAATGGATAGAGGCTAAGGCTGTGAATGGAATAAAGTGTGATACAAGCATACCTCAGGATGACAATGCACTTTTGCATATGGTGAACAAGCAGTAAATAGATACACTAAGCAGCAAAGGGAATACTATGCTACATGAAACTTTAATGGTTGGAGATACATAGGAGCAGAAATGACTGAGAGAACAGATTTGAACATGCCTACAACTAATGACAAAAAAATAATGGTTAATTGTGGAAAGAAAAACTTCCATAATTATGAATCTACTTGAAACATGCCAGTTTCCATTTTAGGGATGTAACCTCATACAACTTTACTGACTTACCAATTGAACTGTGTGGAGGCCTTACTTGGTTTAGTTATCATGTGATATAAACATCCTTGCAGAGATCTTGAGGAAGATATCTTCACTTCCTCAATGAACTGGGAAATCAATCCACTTGAATATGAGTGTATCTTTTTCAGCAGTTTTCTAGTAAACATTACACAATGAGACTACAGTGTACCTCCACTGTGAGGGGAGGAGAGGTTTGCTTACTTTGTCTGTACTAACCAAAACTACATTGCTGCCACTACCATATTTTGAACACTACCAGAGAAAATAAAATTCAGCTTTCATTTCACTCTTATGATGGGAGAAGTTTCAGACTAAGGTTAGTATCTAGTTAGCAGGTGAATCTCTTGGACAGCTAAAGCTGCCATCAAATGCATGGCTGAGGTAGCTGATATTCAGAAAAAGTCTCCTGGATTCATAGAAGCAGGGTCTGAGAGACCTACATTCTCAAAACCACTTCTCTGTGATTATCTTAATTAGCTGGTACTGCTACACCACCCTCTGCCATAACACAGCCCAGTGAGCTCAAGGTTGCATCAAATCTAGGCAGAACACTGAAATCTGCTTAGGACTTCAGTCTTGTGTCCTCAAGACATCACAGCACACCAGTAATATTGTCAATGTTTTTCTACAGGATTGGATTTTTTTTTATTCTCATCCTACTAATCACTTGATTTAAAGGCTTACTACAGGAGCCTTAGTTCTTTTAAGTTTCAGGGTTGTTTTTCTCCCCTCATACTCTCTTATCTTAGCCTTTCAACTTTGAGTCTGGCAATCTCAGCTGATAGATAGCTAAAGTGGCACAGATGAAGGTGAACTCAGTTGCCTTTAAAAGGGCAACCCCAGAAGCAGAAAGCATACTGCATATTCGCCTAGTTCAGGGTTTCTGAGGTGCTTGAAAAGATTAAGTGTTATTAAACCCCAAATTACAGTGATAAATGAACCTTAGATTGCTGTTAGAGAGAGGAAAATGGCAGAGGAACTCCATAGCAAATATGTCCTTAAAAAAAAATCTGCTGGAGTCACATGGGGTGTGTGGAAGTTTGGTGGAAGTGACTGAACTCTTTGAACTCTGCATAATGAGGAGGATATCATAAAACAGCAATATATGAGAGATCCCATTTTAGCAAATTAAGTAATCTGGTCAACATAGGACGTGTTAATATGGGCTTGAAACAGAGGCTAGCAGAACCTAAAAGGTGTAATAAAGCTGGCGAAGTTTTCTTCCTCCATGAGGATCACATTATCCTGTACAAGCTCAGCCCTGCTGTGTGCTTCAGTTACTGATGACCAGAGGGCAGGTATAGTCCCCACCCAAGGAGTAGTTCAGCAGGTAACCTGGAGGGTGTATGTGGTTCTGTAGGAAGCTGGTCAAGTGAGGAGGGCTAGCTGGTCAAGTGAGGAGCCCTGGCTGCTCACCAGCAGCTTGTGCTCAGCTGCACAGCACACAGTGCTAGGCTTGCAAACCCACTGCTTCTCCAAACCTGAGCCTGGTATTGAGGAGAGTTCTCCAAAAGGCAGCATTGCTGCAGCATGTGACTGCTCCTGGTCCAGCTATTTCTGCAGCTTCTGGTTGCTGCATGTGGGCTATAAGCTCTTCCTGGGCTGTAAAAGATGCATGAACACGCTTCTGTAATGATGTTCTGTGCTGACTTGACCAAAGGAGATCTCTGAAAGTTTTCAGGACCTAAAAGAAGATTAAGAGTTCATAATTAGCTTGGTTAACACCACAGGTTAAGGCTTAATAAATCCAGCTCCAGAAGGGACAATGTTTGGCATAGTGCAATCAATAATAATTGTGTTTATAGGTAGGCAAAAGATTCCATCCACTGGTATCTGCACAAAGGAATTTACGTGAACAGACATTATCTTCTACCAGAAAAAGCACATTGCTTTGCCTCTAGTAACCATTAATTAAACTGAGTTATTGTTAAGAATATAATCAGACTGTAAGACTCATTTAAGTTAGAAACATATCATTTGATCTTCAAGACCCAATCTGTTTAGGGTGCAGTTTAAAAAGGAATTGAAATCATGTGCTGTGGTTCTGGTTAAATATTGCACATTACCATGCAGGATGAGGAACTAGTTAACGGTTGATCACAAGTTGAAAAAAAGACATGTTTTGCTCTTTTGAAAAAGGCAAACATCTTCCCAGAAGTAAAACAAATGAAATCATTGTTCTGCTCAGGCAGGTGCTGATATGTCCCCAAGGAGAGCTTTGTGTACAATTTTGTGCACCATGCATGTACTAGAAAGGTGGGGACCAGCTGAAGGGAGCACAGAGGTGAGCCTTGGGAATGTTATTTGAAACATAACTTTGGTGTGAATGTTCAAGGCAATGGGTTTACTAAATCTAGAGAAGAGAGGGTTGAGGAAAGATGTGATACCACTTCACAGCTACATGGGTCATAGTGGCAAAAGGGAAGGAAGTGTCTGCTGTGGATAGATATATCTTAGCAGGTAGGAAAAATGCCCTAACACCAGGATAATTGAGGTTGCAGCAGATTGCTTGTTGAGGCTTCAGAATCTCCATTACAGTAAGCTTTTAAGAACAACAGGTTTTCTCTTGTTTGTCTACCACTCAATTATCTACCACTCTTCTTGGAGAGCTGGAGCTGCCTTTTTAAGTGCCAGTTGTTTTTTAGGAAGATAGAATAACCAGTATTCCAGTACCTCAATTTTAGATCTGTGGTACAAAAGCAACCAAGGGATTTTTCAGAGGCTACCTTGTTTGAGAAATATATTTGCACGCATCATTTTCTGGCAGTACAACAGGTAATGGTATACTGAAAGATCTTATGTAAAAAAACACACATGCTTGAAGTTGCATGCATGCAAAGGAGTGCTTGACATTCAGACCAACAGCTGTAGGCTGACAGTGTCCTGTTAACTTCCAGGCAGGGCTTTTTCCTAGTTTTGTCTGCATGTTCTTGAGAGTAAGAAAAAAGGTAAATGAAATCTAGAAAAAAAAAAAAATCTTGATTTTTTTTTTTGCTTCCTCATATTTCTTATGAACTCTGTGTAAGACTGTGGACATGCTGAGGTTAAGAAAATAATGAGTGTGCTGGACCATAGCCAGCATTGATTTTCTGGACCACAGACTAATGTGAAGGTGATGGGAATGGCTGAGGAACATCTGTTCTTCCTTCTCTGTGCTCTGCAGTAATGATTGCAGCATGGTAGTGGTCTCTGTAGGCTCTGCTTGTCATTTTGTACTCTACAGCCATTGTAAAATAACCATGATTTTGTTTCAAGCATAGTGGCAGTAATTTACAGGCAGTATTGAAAGTTGACTGACAGAATCAGTCAGTATATTCTGCAAAGTGAAGTGCATATGTGAAAAATACTTTTAAAAGCCTTTTCCTTGGGTTCAACATTACATTTGCCATCCCCCTCCTAATTTAAATCCTGCTTTTTCTGCATTTTTAATCCCAGAAGAAACTTCTTGTATTTTCTCACTTTAAGATATTTTGTGAATTCCATAAAAATTGAATACAAATATATCTATTTTTGCTTGAAACAACTGGGTCACAATCTCATGGAAATGGCTGATCAGATCCCACACTGAAAAACTTTTTGATTATTATGTTTTAAAATGAGGACTAATATTGCTAAAGGACAGTCATATATTCCATTTACCTATAGTTATACTACTTCCAGGCCTCAGCAAATTATTAATCCAATTTTAGACTAGAATTAATGTCATTATGCTGTGATGTCTTACAGGGGAGGAGAGGAGCTTAGCCATACACAAGGGGACTGTTTCAGTGCAACTTGTTATACAGGGGCTGTGTTCTACCCAAGAGTAGAATAGAAAGGCTAGAATTCCTCAGAGTTGAAAAACTTCTGTATTGTGAATGTGTCCAAGAGAATGGTCCAATTCATGAGCTGTTGTACCCTGCTGGATAGATCTTGTCCTAATGATAGAAAAAAAAAATCCATTAGGTTTAAAAGTATGGTTAAGCTTTCATAAGGAGCTTATACATTGTTTGATAGATTATTAATTTCTGCTTTCTTTAATATATTGTAATAAACCAAACATATGGAATTTAGGATTTTTAGACTAGAAGGTGCAGTTATGATCATCTATTTTGAATTTCCTTATAGCACAAATAAGAGTTTCTTAAACTTTTGTACTTGAATTCTGTTATGTTTTTGAGTGTGGTTTCTTAGGGCACTGGCACTGAAGAAATTTCCTTTGGGAAAGTCAGATTTGGCCTGATATCAGAAACACATCTGAAAAAGGGTTTGACAAAAAGGTTGTGCTTCAATGCTGAGTACAACAAAAGAAATGTATAGTTTTAGTCAGATGCAGCAGCACTGTGGATGGGGAGCTGAGAGGGGCTAATGAATGACAACTGCTGATAATGTGTACAATAGCCCTAAACCTTCCATGCCTGTTCCTGGCCTGAGATAGAAATGGAAGGAAACAGTAAAAATCCTTCTCAAAAGCATTCTTAAACTGATTATTCTTCAGCCCTTTGGCATGTATCATAACACAAAATCCTTGGTGAAAAAAAGGAAAAAACCCCAGTTTTCATTGAAGGTCTGTGTGAACACACCTGCTGAGTGGCAGAGTTGTTAGCTGCTGCACACAAGTGGTTCAAGATTTTTACACTTCCTGGTTTGCCACATCCTTGAGCTGGACAGGATCCAAAGCTTATGGAAATCAGCAGAAAGATTTCACTGGTAGGAGGCAGATGACTGGGCTTGCAGGACATAGTCCATAGTTCAGAATTCCTCTTCATCTCAGTTGCCCTGGTATAACAAAATGCCTGTGGCGTTTTAGCTGCCAGTTCTTGTCCTGAGGTAAATGGTTCAAGGAGAAACTATTGTAATTTGAACCTAGAGGATAATAACCCTTGGATTTTCCTTCCTTGTTCAATTGGCTTTCTTTCAAATTCCTTGCACATGGTATGTCAACAGATCCTGTATACCCAGGTATGGTATGAACAACATCTAAGCTTGCAGGCATTAAAATTGTATAGGTTAAGAAAAGATTTCTTTCCCTCAACATAGAGAGCTGCCATAAGTTAACTTCTAAGGACACTGGTAAATAGATTCTCCTAAGGGTGTCTGTCTCCTAGCAAATAATGCAAGAATGCATGATGATTTAGCATGCTCATGACATGTCCCTCTCTTATTCTTACTTACCTCTTTATGCCCAATCATATTTACAAAATGGATTTCTGCTTTTTTCCTTAATGCCCATTTTGATTGCCTTTTGCCTTTCAAACCAACAAAATTAATTCAACCTAGTAGAAGAGCCAAAACTATGTTATTTAAATATTTTATTCATCTGAAATCCATCATATTCATCAGGTTCTCTGTACAGTCAAATATGGAACAACAAATAATCCTGTTGTAAGAGGCACAATAGGTAGGATGAAGGACCATCTGAATCTCTTGTTCTCTCAGTAGTGGCTGTTGATGGAGTCTAGATTAGACATCAAACTCTCATATACCTAGAATGGACTGAGATACTAAGACTGTGGTTAAGTAAGAATTTAATTTGAAAATAATTTGTGTGAGTTCCAAGACTAAGGAAACAATGAAATGTCTTTCCATTACACTGTTCTTTTGTTTAAGGAGTAGTTTCTAACCAGCACTTCTAAGAATCAAAACATGTATTCAAATATGTTCTAAAGAATGTGTGCCTTCACAATGCAGGACTAGGAAGTGATGCTCAGGCTGATCCCAGGAAAATAGTTCAGTAGAGACTAATGCATTGGGGAATGAGAGAGGCCCAAGCAGAAAGCTATACTAGGTATACTAGCATGGTGATGCTAGAACAGGTGCAATTGCTCTAAACACATAGTGCTTGTCACCTTCTGCAGTAATCTCATCACTAAGGCAGCTCGCCTGCAAGCTGTTTGTAGGATTAGATTATTGGGTATTTGGACATTTTCCTTGGAATAAAGCTGTATCTTCCATTATCTTCTTTATGTTTTAAAAAGAAAGGTACCTCAATTTCTAAAAGGAGACAATGGGGAAATCTATCCTGGGACTTTGGATATTTTAATTGGGAAACTGAAGTTTGTATAGCCACTTCCTTTTCTTTAAAATAAGATAACATGAATGTTGAAACTTTAAAAGGCTAGGTCAACAAACACATGGCTTGAATGCTTAACTCCTTGGGTCTTACAGGCTCATCCCTGTGCATTAACATGATGTACATCTGACAGTGACTTAAACCAACTGAGGAAGGATAGTGTATATAAGACTAACACCACCCAAAAGGACAACTTAAAGTTGTATCTGAACAGCCCTAGCCTGTAGTCCCACAGTTCAGTGTGTTAGATGCACTGACCC
The DNA here is from genome assembly GCA_013399015.1 of Galbula dea. Taxonomy (NCBI): domain Eukaryota; kingdom Metazoa; phylum Chordata; class Aves; order Piciformes; family Galbulidae; genus Galbula; species Galbula dea. The sequence continues at coordinate 221,085 of VWZX01009423.1, forward strand.
ACTTTCTTTTGTCTAGCAATTTCTCTTAAAATACTTACATTTACCATTTGTGCTGGATAAACCTACTGAGACCAAATGTGTTTCACAGTAAACTCAGTGTTTTTGTTTGTCTGCCTCTCTACTCAGTAGACCCAGAACAATCTTGTTCCCTACTTTTCTGTATTGTCTCCAGAAGAATGTAATCTGCAGAAATTAGGACACATCATTTTAGTGGGTTTTAACTGAAATTTATTGGAAGAAAAAATAACAAGCCTTTCTTCTTCTACTTTCCCTAAAAACCCAACAAGGAGGAAACAAAAAAGAAATAATATACAGATGAACTGTTCACTAAAATCCAGTCCAGAAAATTCAATAGATGCGCAGCTGTGTTATATGAAACAGCGAAGCAAGCACTTCCACCAATTAGGACCTAATCATGCAAAGCCCTAGTTCCATCCTGAGAAATTCCAGAGCTTCTTAAGTTAACCAGGGTTTATTGAGGATGCCAGCCTCCTGTGGTCAAAAGGAAAAGATTTCTGGGTTGAGTTTCCCACTGTGAATCTTAGTCATGTTCTCAAATGAGTTTTTCCAGCCTGGTTCCACAACAGGAGTCTAGATTTGACAGGAGTTACACAAATACACCCAGACTAGAGATTTCTAGATGACTTTGCTATGGTCTGTGTGCAGACCTGCAGTGTACTTGGAGTTGACCATTAGACTGCTAATGAATGTGTTCATTCTTCACAGGCTTATTGAAGATGCAGTTACAAACTGTGTTTGCTTCCAAACTGTTTACTTTAACTAATCTCAGTCTGTCAAGTGTGATTTGTCATACCACTCACAGTGCATATGTTGTGCTTCCTGACTTGGTAATGATCAAATTATGTTGAGTTTTGTATTAAAAGATGAACAAGTATAATTATGTGAAGCATCTGATAATGACTTTGCTGAACTGAAAGATAATGACAAGAGATACTCTTTTGTGTTCTCTGCTTCAGAGAACATTTAAAAGAAATCACATTTTATTAGTTTTGCTCTTCAGATGTGCATGCTTGTTTGCATGTGAATTCAGATTATCTTTTGCACAATGAACAGCAATTAGTCATAGCATACTTACTGATTTGCATTAAGCAAAAGGAAGAATCAAGCAGCTATTTAGGAATGTTAATTATAATTAAAACCTATGTTTTTTGACAAATTTATAACAGTGAACTGAAAATTACCATTTTCTCTTTAAATATGTAATTGCTCATTTATGACAAGTTATCATGACCTCAGCTTAGATCTACAGGGTCATTTGTCCTCAAATTCTGTCTTCATGTTGAGACTACTGACAAAGCAATGTGGAAATGTCTGTATTCCCACCCTCTATACTATTCAGTGAAATGAGCAACTGGGAGTAACTTCTTGATCCTGTGTGGTTTGATGTCACACCTCTATTCGTAGCAGCTCATCTGCACTTTCTTCTCCTAGGACCTTATTTCAGTTGTTTGTGGAAAGAATCTGATCCTAGCAAGGTGCAAACTCAGAAACTGCTAGAATGTTTAGATTTTCACAGTGATCCATCTTGGCTATTGTAGTATTCCTCCATATTTATTCTTCAAAATACATTTTTATTCTCTACATTCTGGCCTCAGCCACTGTAACATTATGCCAATTTACATGCCTTCATGGGTTTTTTTTTTTTGCTTCTCCTTTGTGGATAGATCAGCTAAGGAGTGGGCAGATGAGCATGAATCAGCTAGATTGGGAACTTCCCCTGCCCAGTTGCTACAACAGCTTCTAAAAGCTCATGAGTAAGATACTTCTCTAATGTTAGCTGGTCATGTGTGGTTTCTCTACTGACAAGAATGACAAACACCACTAGGAAATGATTTATCCTATCCTAAAATAGGCAACAAAAAATGTTTCAGTCACCTGAAACAAATGGTAGAAAATATTAAGTAATGGATCATGCCTTCCTCTGTAATGGGATGATATACATATATGGATTATAACTTCTTCCAAGATTGAGACACCTTTCAGCTGCTACTACTGAAGCCACACTTTGGGAGAGGAAAGAGAACAAGCTGGGTATAATTGTGTAGCCAAGAGAGTAGTTCATGTACTAGGAGAGAGGAGACCTAGAAGAATTAGTCACGTAAATGATTAATTGGGAGATGTTTTAGACCTAGAGACAGGGGTCCTCAAACTTTTTAACCAGGGGGCCAGTTCACTGTCCCTCAGACACTATCGGGGGCTAGACTATAGTTTGGAAAAAAATGAACGAATTCCTATGCACACTGCACATATTTTATTTGTAGTAGTACACAAAAAACCAGGAAAAAGAATGCAATATTTAAAATGAAGAACAATGTAATCAACAAAAACAAATATTTCAATGTGAGCTATGGGCCTCCTTTTGGCTAACGAGATGGTCAATGTTAGGTTCCATATTTGTCACTGCTAGTTGTAGCAAGTGATGCAAGTGTTCATCAGTTAGTCTGGATCTGATTGGAGATTTCAGATGTTTCATTCGGGAAAAAGTCTGCTCGCAGACATAGGTGCTGCCAAAGATGGTTGCAATTTTGAGTGCATGGTTCCTGAGATTGATATGACTCTGAGGGGAGAGATGCATAGAAATTAGTAAGGCTGCTTGATTTGAATGCAATACGCCGCCCCCCTCCTCAGCCCGGCCGTGCAGACCAGGAAGGGTGGCCAGAAGGGACCGAAGGAACTTTGCCGCTCCGGGGCTCTGGCGATTAGCCCGACTTGGCTGGACCTAGCAGTCCAGAGGCTGCCGACTGAGCTTGCCCGGCAGAGGAGATGCCCGCTCCTCTCGCCCGCCGCGCATCGCAGAGGAGGAGGAGGAGGACGGGGCGGCAAGTGGCAGGAATTCCTGTCATCTGCGGCTGCTTGGTTTCCCCCCAACCCCCGGCGGGGAGCGGGGCTAGAGGGTTCTGTAAACACCGGCGGGCCGGATTGAGGACCCTGGGAGGCCCTATCCGGCCCGCGGGCCATAGTTTAAGGACCCCTGAACATGGGAGAAGCACCTAGCTACTGGACACAGTCAACACTGAGATATTTATTTATCCAGAAGCCAAACTTTAACTGTGGTGTGGATTTTACTTATACAACTACACTTGAGTTGTCCAATTTAAAACAACTATCAAAGCTTATGGCTTGGGGAAGTTTTGAGCTTGTTCATCTAGTGGTTTTGATCTGATTCCCCTTCACTTGAAGTTTCTGCCAGATATAACATTCTTCCATCTCACATCAGTCTCTTCCTTTTTTCAGCACACCATCCATCCCTTCTGCCTGTCTCTTCCTAGGAGTTCTTTAGCAATCATCACAGTAGCCACGGATCCATTAAAAAAAAAAAACCAAAACATTCTCCTTATGTTTCCTATCTTCTGTATCATGCTTTTTCTGATAGCCTAACTTTGCTAAGTGCTAACTAAAGTACCACAGACATTTTGTTTAGTTCCATCCATACTGATTTCATTACCCATGCCTAAGCCAGAAAATACACATGCTCTGTATTCACCATGTCTAATGAATTCAATACCTTCTATGAAGGTTTTATAGCTTTTCTGGATGTGGTTGCTTCAGAATGAATCAGTGGTTTGAGCAGCTGTAATAATATTGTGTTCACTCTACATGCTTATTTCATTTGCTTAGTGAGATCTGATTTTAAGATAAGTGGGTCAAAATCTTCCAGAAAAGTTTTAGTGGAAAAGTGGTGGATTTTTTTTAGTTATTATTTTTGTGTGACTGCCTTTTCAGTTCTCAGTTACCATGGTTTTCTTCTCCCATTTCATTAGGAAAAGCAAAGAAAGCAGATTAAAATTATTTAGGTCTTAAAAAGCACAGTATGCTAGATAAGAGAGAGAAATAATTAAAATTGTTTAGGAAGACAAAGATGTGAAAATATTTCAGTGTTTTTTCTTATAATTTTACTAATTTTATGATATGAAAAATTCTGTGAGAGTTGTGCTGTTGAGCAAGCAAGGAGAAAACTAATGCAGATCACGCATGAGCCTTTGTCATATTGTCAGAAGTAGGTTTTGATGTCATGTAATCTCTCCTGAGTTTAGCTGTCTGCTTTAGAATGCAACAGCTCATTCCCCAATGATGCAAGTGGAACACAGAAGATCTTCAATCTAGCAGGCAGAAAACAGATTTTCTTGATAGACTGTCTATAGAGTAAAGGTGACAGAAAATCGGCACTGAATTTACTGTAACAATGACTGCTGTCTTGGCCATAGCCAACTCATAACTACCCTGATGAAGGCTGTGCAGGTAGGGATGAGGAGCAGAAGAAAATTAGAGGGCAACAGATTTGCCAAACACATCTTGTCCATGGGCAGCTCACACACACAGTACCTCTGCAGTTGTCTGGATCCTCCACAAAGTCACATAAATGGACATACAAATATGTATATATATGCATGTGCTGTATTGGGCCAGGTCTTCAAGATAATCTTTTTTATTCTACTACCAGACCAATGTGTTTGACATCTGTTTTGAATGAACAGTAGCAGTCTCCAAAGGATATCCTGCTTTATCATTCCTTCCCTTTTTCATTGTGGTGTGGCTGCCTATAAGCCACTGTTATGTTCTTTCTTGTGAAATGGTTGCAGCATCTGCAACTCTGATTCAAATTCCTGTCAAAATCACCTCAATTCCCTTCTGAGACTGCCATATGTAAAATTAAGTGGGAACTAACTAAATGGGCATAAAATTAAAAGTCTAGTCTCCTAGGTGAGAAGAACAGAAAGCATTTTGCCTTGTGGGCCTCACTGCAAGCTGCTGCACTTACATCTGTGCTTGATGGAGTCTAAGAGAGATGGATAGATGCTCAGGCTATGGCTAGTATTAGTAAATTTTGGGGTACCATAAAATGTTTCCTGCTACTAGTTTCCTCTCAGACCAACCCTCTGAATGGTTCCCAAGCACTATTCAGGACATGTCATGGCTCAAGGATGATTCCCAATAACTCATTTGGATGTAGCCAACCTATCTCGAACATTAAGAGAGCTTAATAGCATGGGCATGAGCTGTTTCATGGCTGTTGGCATCCATGTCAGAGAATGGTCCTAGCTGTATTTTATTTCCTGCTACAATTGTAGCTTTAGGCTCTATCTGAAATACCATCTTAAAGCTTCAGTCTAGCAGCCTCATCATATCAATCCTATGAGTTCTCTTTGCTCTGGTCATATTGGTTATGTCTACAAATGGAGATCAGTCCCCGGGGCTATTAATGTTTTAGTCCAGCTGCAGTCATATTATCTCTGGTCTGTCAGGTGCTTTTGCAGGTGATATTTTCTCTACAAGCCTTAGAATGAGAGACTGAGAGGTAATAAAAAACTTAAAACCAAAAAAAATTCTTCCTGCCACAGATCTAGGAGATGACTTGCAAACCACAAAGGATATGGCAACTGGTTTATGAAATCTGGGGCATTATTCAGTTCCTGATGAAAAATGCAAATCACATACATTGCGTTTTATTTTTTGAAGTTTTATTTGTTTTCCAAAGTATTTTGCTGACCATGATTATCTTTGGCAAAGTGCTCTTAAGGCACAAGGCCAGTGAAATCCTGCATGACTCCCTACCAGCTCATGGTAAGCTGTGGTGAAGTGTTGCACGATGTGGGATTTCAGGGGACTGTTGCTCCAAAATGGTACAAAAGTGCTGACTGATTTAAGTCTGGAAAGTCCAAGACAAACAGTGATTGTCATAGCTTTAAGCAGAATGCTGATTGATTGTTATCTGAAAGAACTTTAAATTTTTGCAGAAGATTTCTGTCCCCTTGGTCACTTGTATCCCAGTAGCTGAAGTTGTCCCAGCTCAGCAGAAGAATTAGAGTTTGGGATTTCTGCTGTAAACTTGGGCAGAAATGGGTCAAGATAACCATTGACCATCCTCTTTTAAGTGCTAATTTGATTGATGCTCTCACAGAAATATTGTGCATACATCTTCATCCATCTCTGGAGACATTCAAAACCTGCCTAGATGCCATCCTGTGCAACCTGCTCTAGACAAACCTGCTCTGACAAGGGGGGGTTGGACTAGATGATCTCCAGAGGTCCCTTCAAACCCCTAATATTTTGTGATTCTGTGATGCTGAAATTAAGCAGATGGAATCTAAGTTCTGGGACAGATTAGGAAAAAAAAATAGCTTAGAGCTTTGAAAAGCCTGAAGCTTGGCAGGTGGATTCTCACAAAGTAAATATGCCTTGAACCACTCTTATCTAAAATTATATTTCAAAGCAGAGCAGTTGCATGCAGATTGCATGTTGAGGAAACTCTTTGAATTGTACTGACTCCTGAATCAAGTTTGTCCAGGACAAAGCTGTGACAGGGACCAAGTTAATAATTTGATGGTATAGATTATTACTTCTCTGATGCTGCTTAATTTACTCTGAAGACATGGAACCAATGTGTCCCACAGGCATTTCAGGCTTTTTGTCCTCAACACTACAAGTTGATAAATGATTCAGCACTGATCGTGCAAAGCTCTTCAGGATGAGCTTAGCATTAAACCACCACTCACTCATATTAGGGTCCTAGAGCCTCCTGTCACACAACAGGGAAACTCTTATCCAGTGGCTCCTTAGCAAAGCACAACAATAAACAACATAATGAGTTTCTAGATGCATATGTTGAGCCTCAGTGTCCAGCAGTAAAACACAGAGTTTCAGAAACTCTAGACTTAATAAATACTGAAGCGTTTCTTTCTTGGAAGGAATGGTAAACCAGCACCAACCTAGAAAGCAGATAATTATAGAAGCTGCCTTTTCACAGCTGTAACCATGAACAGCAATTGAAAGACTGGTGAAGAGGAATCATTTAGACACTTTTGGGAAGGAAATCAAGGATCAGATTTAGAAAAGGGGTCATGTCTCCAGTAGTGCAAACACAAAGCTGAAGGGATAAGACTGTTCAGTGACATGAAATAGTGTTACAGCATGGTTCTAATGCAATTTAAAGTTCCTTTCTCATCCCAAGTAATTAACTCATTATTTAAATTTTTGTGTGTTTTACCCCATGGCTTTCCCTTTATAGTTAGGAAGGAATAAGTCTAGCATCAGCTATGATTTTAGTATCATTGAATGTGACCAAAATTCATTTGCATCATTCCATTTTGCAGCAGATACGAGAAGAGAATGAAATTCTCTGAAACACTTGTTTTTTTCTTCTGTAAACATGGATAAAACAACCATATTAAGCCAGTGTAATCATAGAACAGACAACTTGTCCTGTATGCTGTTGAAAGTGGGAAGCTTTTACACAGAACATGGCCTTTCCCCCACCACTCCCCTTTATTAGCCCTTGTCCTGGGAAACTATGACCATGATGACAGAGGAAAAGGATTCATGATCTAAGGCTGGTCCTTGTTTTAGGTACCAGGATGTGGTCCAGGGCTGCCTTCCTAGCTCTGATGTTTGCAAAAGGTCCCTGCTGTGGAGAGTATTCAGCAGCTCCATGACATGGCATACAGGATGTACCAAGTCTCCTTTTCATTTTAGTGTCCAGTTTGCCAACTTCCTTGGATGTAAACACAATGTGATATTTCATCACCTGGTCCCACAGTTAGTGTAAACTAACCATGAGCATAGAGCTGAAGGGCAAGGCCATTGACTCAACTGAATTGTAAATATAGGTATACCTATAATGACTGAAGGAACTAGACCTGATAATTTCTATATTTCTTTATTTGATTTTAATTTGCATTGGGTGAGCTCTATGTCCCAATAGTCTATCCTTATTTAGTGTTAACACTGTGGTAATTCTGAAGAGTTCCTCTAAGGAATAAGGGTGCATTTTAAAAGATGCTTTAAAAACTGTGTAAAAGCCCAGAGGAAGAAGGAGCTTTCCTGTATTGTTGTGTATCACAGTGATTTTTCACAACACTGCAAATTTTCTTGTTCCTAGAAGACCAGTAATTTAATACTGCCAAAGGTTAAAGATCAACAGTTACTTTATTTTTTTTAATTGGCCATTCCTCTCACCCTGTGTAATTCTTTCTTTTAATTCACCTGTTAAGCAGATTCATGCATTTGTGGAGACCACTGGGGCCCTTTCATAGTCTGACATCTAGCGGCAGCATTGGGTAGCAGTAACGAGGTAAAAAATACAGTCAGAGAAGGCCAGAAACGCCATACCATGGCAAAATTTTGGCCCTTAAAACTTCAGTAGATCATTTCATTTTGTGATAGCCAACCTACGTTTTTAAATCTCTAGTCTTCTTAATGTAACGCAATGTACGTAGTAGTGCAGTAATGTGTCTGCGGCCAAAGAATTGTGCATTTGAAATTGCACTGTGCCCTGCTCAGTTAATTTCATTTAATCACACTAGTAATACATTTAACAAAACATTTTTAATTTTCAAATCTAAGTGCTGCTTCTCGCATGTATTTCTGTCTTTAAAATACCTTTATGCAAATTGTTATTTAGAAAATGGTGATCTGCATAACAGCACAGTTAAAAACTAAAGCATCTGAGAAGCTGAGCTCCCAGGAGCTAATCTGGAGCAGATGCTGTGTGGCAGCTGTGACCCCCGCATGATGCCAGCTGTGACCACTGTGTGGCAGCTGTGACCACTGTGTGGCAACTGTGACCTCTGGTGCCAGCAGTAACCTCTGGTGACAGCTGTAGGCACTGTGTGGCAGCTATGACCACTGGGAGGCAGAGTTAACCTCTGTATTGCAGCTGTGACACCTGGGTGGCAGCTGTGACCACTGGATGGCAGCTGTGATCCTCCTGTCCCAGCCTGGGGTAGCCGCCCGTCCCTGCGGGCTGTCGCCGTGAGATGTATACGCAGCTGGCTGCAGTGTAAGGTTCATAACTCCATCCTCTTGCAAGAATCAGCATTTTATTGTCGGCCTGTGTTAATCTTCTGTATCCTCAGCAACTGCTCCAGAGACAACAAACACCCTGGCAAGTCCAAGGACAAATAGATGACCCACAGTCACAGTCAAAAGCCTGACTTACTGTCATACTTAACATGCCTAGTCTTTAAGAGCTCATGCTGGCTTTTTATCGGATGTTCTAAAACCTGTGTTGCTCTGTTATGTGGAGGTTTAACAGAATGCCAGATCTGCCAGTCAGACAACCTCATTAACAGCATTTGACTGTTAAAGATTAACTTTCCTTAAGATAAGAGATTTACATAAATTGTGAAACAATGTTTCACCTGAGAAAATAAGGAGCAGAGAGTAGCTGTTTATGCATCTGAAGACAGAGGAACTTGCCCATGTGTTCCAAAGAGTAGAATAATCGCCTTGATGACTCAATGATTAAACTTTTCTTGCAGCTAAAATGACAGTTGTATTACACACTGAGCAGAGTGTGTGTGAAAGAGTAATCTTGCCTCTGAGTATAAACACTCGTGTGTAACTTGGCAGCTTCTGTGACTGTGCTGTTAAACTTGCTTGCTACACAGCCATCTACTGAAATGAATGCTGGAAAAAAGTTTAAGGGGGGCTGGAAACACAGAAATGGGAAAGGAGCCATCTCTGTCCCACCTGCCTTCAGCACGTTCTGCTCATGTCTTGTGGGATATCACAGTCACTTCACAGGCAGTGTCAGTTTAAGCAGGTGCTTTTAGACAACTTTTTCACTCATTTGTGGTGATATAAAAAGCTACTGATGTATTTTGCCAAAAAAAATGAACATCTGCAAGAACAGAAGTAGAATGTCCTTCCATTTTGAATCACATAAAACCTGAAAAGTATCCAGCAAAGACACTATGAATTTCACCAAACTTTTCACCAAGCTGTCTGAAATTCAGATACTTTTAAGATGGCTAGCCCTACTCTGCAATGAGATGGAGTTTTTTCTCTGCCATTTCACTCTGCTTTACATTTAAATTTTGTTAAGGATCTAGAGTGCGATGGTGTTCATCATTATATTTTGAGATCAGTGAAATGGCATATTTGAGCCTCTACTTTGATTTCCTGGAGAGAAGCAAGCCAGTGGGTGTCTCCTAGCAATAGTTGCAATGTAACAGTACTCACTGTTCACATCAAATCAGGTAGGTAAACTTCAGGTTGGGATCGTTGGGAAACTTTTTACTGAAGCATGAAACAAGTGTGTAAACCAGCCAGATACATGAGAACTAGGGAGCAGGAGGACAAGACAATACTAATGAGACTGTGTTTTCAGATTACTCAGCCATGCAGGCAGTATGGCTAGCCATTTGGCAGTTTGTTCTGGGCCTGTTTGCAGAACTAGATGTAAAGAAAATAATTGGAGAGGATTTTGTCTGATTTTGTGAAGTTTGCTCCATGTGCAATGGCAGCATGTAACAAATCTCAGATGTATGTGGACTTGAAGCACATCTTTTATGTTAGTGGAGGAAAGGTTGTGCTCCATGACAAAGTAATTGAATCTATTTCCTGACTATGACATGGCTGATTTATGAGGAATGTTATTCATAAAAATTGGCCACTGATGAAATAGGAATTGTTGCACCGTAAATACAGATCAGGGTGAGAAAATGTATTTAGACAGTGGAGCTGGAGGGAGATTTTGGTGGCAAAATTCTGATTTGATGTGAAAGGGACAAGGTTGCAATAGTTAAAGAAGAATAGGAGAAGATACAGGAGAGAGGCAGAAGAGCAAGTGATTAATGAAAAGCCTGTCTCTTGAAGATGTTTGAAGAGATAAGAGGCAAAATAAAAACATTGTGTGTTGGAAGGATATTAGCATATTAACCCGAAGTCTTTCACACTAAAACTGTTTATTGCCAAAATATTTGAAAATCCCTCTGGAGTATAAAATAATAATTATGTTGGACATTTTGCACTTAATTAGTGGAAAAATACAGTTTTGTTCTAGCCCTTGGAGATACAATTAGAACTGACATGCTGATTTGTTAGACATAATAGAAAATTAGACATGTATGAAAGCTAGGCCTATTGCCTCATCCATACAGTAACATATATATGAACAACCTGTAAGAAATCTAGAATGATTTTTATTCTCATCTCCTGCATGTAATGATGTTAATAACTGTTCAATGATGTTAACAGTTCAACCAGCTGTTACTTTTTATTTCACGGAGAACTTTTTTAGCAGTAGGGTCAAACTCCCACTGCTTTGATCCATGAAAGAAGTAGAATAATCCTGGAAATAAAAAAGTAAAACATTATGTTATGGATACAAGCAAGAGTTCATTCTGACATCTTTGTACACACAGGAGAGCATCTGTACAGTTGTTTTACTGTTTGCAGGATACAGCAATAACAGCATTCGTCATAGCTCCAAAACTTACATTCCTCACAACTAAACTGGTTTTACTCAGAAGCTCATTTCATTTACCTTTTTGCTGGAAAACAGCATCAACCTTCTGGCTAATTCCTGGAAAGTCATTGGCTGTCTGTTTAGGATAACCTTTCTCCATGGACTGGCTGTTTTCATCAAACCTGAATCATACAAAGGGAGATATGTAATTGTACAGAGTTTAGACATAAATTCTGCAAAGAACTGAACAGCAGCTAAAAGGTGTCCACCATCTGTACTCTGACTGATTTCACTGGGATTACAGGCAGTAAAGTTCTCTACTCACACAAAACGTCTGTAGCATGGTGACCATCACATTTTCCATGAGGTGGCTACTTGTTTGCTGGTAAAGGCAGGCACAGCCCCAAAGAAGTGTTTGGAGTGAGACAAGTTAAAGGAAGACTCATATTTTTGACAGCAGCAGTGTGCTTTACCTCCTCTAATGGTAGCAGTGTGACAGCCTAAATTGATTCCTACTGTAGAAATTGCACATATTTATTCCATGAATTTTAAACTTAGACCTTGATATGATGTTATATGTAGTCTTCTACTGACAGATTTTGATGAAGGAAAGGAAGCTGAATTATTTCTAATACAAGCAAGTGTTTCCCAGCTGTGGCAGGACAGTTTTTGTGAGACTGAGTTGAATTTGATCAATGAAAGGAGGACCTAAGAAGTTCTTCAAGATATGAGGAATCCTCTCAGGAAAAACAAAACAAAAGAAAAAGACAAACAAGCCTTTGTTTTACTTCTCCTTGGAAACAAGAAATAGTTTTCACAGAGGCATGAGACTGAGAGACAGAGTTATTAGGTAGGAAATCCATGCTGTGGTTTTCATGCATGCCTTTGTCTTGTGGTGAAGGCAGTAAAACAGGAATGCAAGATGCTGTAAATACTCTTTCCAAAAAACTAGCAAAACCAAATAACAGGAAATAACACTCAGCTCAAAATCCAGCTGACATTGTATGTCTCATTGTTGAACACCACAAATTAGTCATGATAAAGTCTTTTTGACCCATGCATGGTCCTGGTTACCTGCAGAAGGCCTTTGCAGCAGCTGTCCTTGAACATAGGAGGAGTCTATCAGCTTCCCAGGGCTGACCTTTTTAGGCTTCTATTTGCCTTGTATTTGTGTGTCAGGAATCTCTAATTCCAGTTTGGGAACAGGATTTAGAAGCAGCATATTGCAAATAGAGTGCTTCCAGATCTTTCTTTTCTAGAGATACTTTTGCCTACTGTATTTGTAAAAATTCTCTGCATTCTGGAATTTTTTCATCTTTCAGAGATAATGTTTCAAAATGGGTCCATATCTTGTATGTCCCTTTCAGGACACTTTTAAGATCTCAAAGCTATTTTCTTGTCTCCTTGAAGGAGTCAAAGAAATATTTCTACAAAAAATAGGACTCCTCTAGTTACCTAGATACATATAGTTACCTAAAGGCCTATGTTCTCTTTTATCACATGGACAATTTAAATTGTATTCAAATTATATTGGAGTCAATCATATGAGAACATTTGTGTTTTTTTTTTTTTTCTTACCTCCAGTACTTGTCACCTATGAAAAAGTCTGTCTTCCCTGTGTTTTTATTACAAACAGCTGCATCAATTTTCTTGACACCTTCAGGGAAGCCCAATGTGTTGATATTCTTTGGATAACCAAGCAACACACGAAATCCTCTGATAACCCAGAATTTATTGCCTGTTAAAAAGAAAAATAAAAAAAATATAGTTTCACCAGTAATTTTTATGCACTAAAAGAAACAACAGATTCCCTCAGTGTAGATTGTAGGAAAACTAGATGAAAAATCTTAAGTTTTTCTTTATTTACTCAAAAGATTAGTTTTATGGACATATAGCTTACTCTTCCTTCCTCCTAGCTTCTCACAAAATTAAAGGTAAGAAAAGGGTAAAGAAAATTCAAACTTCACCTTTGAAAAATAGGATCTGATCTTTTGTGTTCTCATACACAGCTTCAATACCAGGTGGCAGAGTTGGCCAGAAGGTAGAAATTAATTCACGTTCAACTTCCAAGTTATCAGGATAGACTCGCCATAAGTACCTGATTTAAATATGAAACAGTTTCTGTAGCAAATAAACCACAGTTATTTCTACATATGCACAAGAATGTGAACAACATTGTGACTTTACAAGCTCACTCTTGTCAGTGGAGCTACCTGGGTTGATGTGTCAAAGGAAAACACTCCCCTCAGTGGGAAGTATTCTTATTCTGGCTTTTTTCTGGAATTACCCTTTTAATTGGTACTGGTTAATGGGATCAGCTACAAGCATCTGAAAAATTCAGGTTGTTTCTCTATCATGTAGTAAGAGTTGTAGGTCCCAGATAAGCCTGACTGTAAGCTATTCCCTGGATGACTTAGCTGAATGACTTTGGGCTTGTAAGCATGACTTGAGGAGAGATTGGCCCATATATATGATAGAACATACTAATTTCTTAGGAAATGGCTGAAGCATTTAGTCATGTGCTGACTTGGTGTAAACATCTATCCATTTGGGAATAAAGCTTTATTTGGACTCAGATGTTTTCTGGAAAAAAATGAAGCATGTTTTTTCAGGAGATCCTATAAAAATATTGGTATAACTCATATCAGCTAAAAGTTTTGTTTCTGTGAACTGAAATCTGTTCATATGTCTCATTATAAATCTCATAATCATGTGACCCCCACTAAAGTATTTAAGTCTTTGTAGGAATCAAGAAAAAATAAACAACACAAAGGTCATATCAGTATTTACCTGCCCTTTAGAAAAATGACTTCTCGTCGGAGTGTAGTTATAGCATCAAAAGACATCTGGGAGCCACAGGTTTCAGGTGAGGTAGGGGTGGCTGGCCTTTTATCTGGGGCATTTGGTGGAAATCCTAAAGAAGGCATTATAGAAAATACACCAAATTTGTAGAAACATTAAGGTTTCACACATAAATGCATTTGATACTATGGGAACACAATTATTTTCATGGTAAAACTTTATGAAAGAGATTATTTATCTTCTGTTTATTTCTTTTTTTAAGCCATGGATTTTACTCACCATAAATGGACTGAATGCCATTTATATCATCTGGAGAGAGGGGAAATTCAGTGGGGTTGATGTAGGCATAATTGGGGAACATCAAAGCCCTCTGGTCATTAGAATGGGAGAGACCAAGGGCATGGCCAAACTCATGAGCAGCAACAAGGAACAAGTTGAACCCTTGAAAAATGGATAAAGAGATCAGTCTAATCTTGGTCTGCAATTAGCTGATATGAACACAGCAGCAACATTTTCATACAATGTACTGAAATTCACTAGGGCATGCATATATGTAAACTTATTTTTAGTATAGGTTAAGGTTATGTTCTTCAATGACCAGAATAGAGTGACTTTTGGCCCTTTTTCTTGCTGTTCTGTCTGTTAGCTCCTGGAAGTATGTGTATGACATGAGTAGATGTGTGGGTGCAGCTCTGAGGAGTGCCCTGGCAGGGTTTCCTGGCTGAGCTAGAACAGATTAGATAGTGAGTCAGATCAAACTAACAGCTCTCCAGGGCAAGGATAATACAATTCACTCCATGTGCAATTGAGGTACCAAAGTGTTAGTTTGTGTGTTAGCCTCCCTCCTACAAACCTGACAAAGAAAGGTGAGATCATGAATAGACAAGGAAAAAATATATCAGCAGAAAAATTTGCCTTTTTGTCATTAGGACATTAAAGAGTATAGTTTCTTTATAGCCTTGTAAAAAAAAAGATCTTTTAAAAATATGATGTTTATGCATGTTTATTCCTAGTGAACTATGTTATCACAGTAAATAGATAAATATGTAATTTCCTTCAACATGCAACCCTCCAAATAACATGTCTTTCTGAATTAGGGAAGAATGATCATCTGCCTTGCAGACCAAAAGCCAGCTATGTCAACAGAATTAGTGAAGATCACAAGTCTGTGGCAGAGCAGAGGGCCAGTAGTCGATTGCCCAAGAAAGGCTGCCTGAAGCCAAGATAGCCATCTCTCAAAAAACCAAACAAACACTCATTTTTGCCACGTGTATTTCCAGTCCTCCTCTGTCACGAGTCCTCTGAGCTCTCCAGTGAGTTCTGTAATGCCTGGCTGCTGGAGCCATGTTTCTGAGGAACAGCAGCAAAACTGGGGTTGCCCCATTCAGTCTCAGTGTGGGGAAAACATTACATTTTATCAGCATGACATGTCCACCCCTCATCCCTCTTGTTTCTCTGCACCACAATAGACACACACCTCTCCTCCTCATGCAGTGTTCTTACAGCACTTTCCTGTTTGTTATCTCCTTGCTTTTCCTGCAGTGTGACCTTGATTATCCTGCTGCAGTTATCCTCTGCAGTTTTCCACCCCAAATACTGGATGAGAAAAGATTCTGAAGTACAACAGAATAATGTGTCTGTGTACTGACAGATCTGTCAGAGGCAGTATGGGCTGTATGGCCAGCCTGGGGCTTGAGGGGAGTTGGTTGAGGGGAACAGACAAGTCCCAGGCAGATGACTGTGCACATGATGATCCCCTCTCTTCTGTCCCAGTGGCATACTGTGTAGTCAGCTCTACACACTGCATCTCAGCCCATGGGTGACCTGATTAGCACATTCAGACACCCAGCTGCTGTAATAGCCTGTTGCTGAACCTATGTTGGTATTATTAGTGAAGACTCTTCATTATCATGGTGGCTCTAAGGTTTTTTTAGGTGATGCAGACCTCCTCTGAGGACTGCTGCAAGGCATGGTGTGCTTCCTCTGCAGTGTGTGGTATTGTCAGTCTTGGTGCCAGCATGTGCACCAGGAGGGGGAAAAGTCAGAAAACTTTTACCATGGGTTATGAAATTCTGGTGGGCATAGACCCTTCCAACCCACAAGTAAGAGTGGCCCATGACTGTAGCATTAAAGGGTTGCCCCAATGGTGTCTTTACCAGTATTAAATAGGAACTAAAGAAGTTCAGGCTGATTTTACATCAGCATCACTGTAAGTATCCTAGTTGGAGGATGACTTATAATATCCCTGAGCTGTTTTTTTATATAATGCTGTGTTTCATCTCAGTCTATTCCTTCACTTAAATAAAATCAGAAAGGAATTTACCCATCTGCATATCACTTCAAAACCTTTTTTCACCTACCAGTTGAACCTGTGGTCCAATCTTCATCCTCATCAAAGTGAACATCACCACCAAGACCATTGCCAGGTGGAAAGGCATGAGCAAGGACACCAAGAGGGCCATCAAAATAACGAGGGCAATGTCCATGAGCTAAATAACATGATGTTGAAACAACATTGAGTTTATATTATGGCTACTGGAAAATCTTTAAAAGTAATCTTACCACTGATATGATATCATTGTATTACCTTTGGTCCGAAAAGCAATCATTATATTTGCTATTCCCTCATGAATACGAGTGAAAACCAGTGGGGTGACAGTGCTCCACACTTCAAATGCCTTCTGAATTGCTTTATCCACATCCTCTTTGCTCATATCTGGTGTGTAATTCACAATTCTACAGTTGAGAGTTCAAGTAGTAATACTTAGTGTTTGCAGAAAGAATTTCTCTAATATTGTTAAGATGATAAACAGAGAAGTATATGAAGTACTTCAACCTATAATCAAATAGCTCCCAAAATTCATCTAGCACTGAGTTTGAGGAATGTGAGAACTGCCCAGTATGTCTTTTTCATCATAATAATTGTGTACACAGCATCAGTTTTTCTCACAATGGCCCTTAGCCAGGAGGTTGTCTCTAGAGCAAGAAGAAAGTCATCTCCTCAGGTTTCTGTGACTGCTAAGCTGTTGGTCTTAGCAGATTTTGAACATAATGGGGCTTGAACAGGGTGCAATAGATATTTCTGTTTGGCTCATGGAATATTTGTCAAGAGTGATATGTGGCAGGCAAAATACTCTGACTCAGAAAATGTGTAATATCCAGCTTGATTCTCAGAAATTCCTCTCAGGAATCTGCATAGCTAACAGCTAGGGAAAGAGAAACATTTTTTATTCCCAACTGGAAACAATTGCTACAGAAGTTATATTTAAATATAATAAATGTGTATAAACACAAACCCAAAATTTAAATTAAAAAAGTAGTTATTGAAATACTACCTGTATGTCAGCTCTTTTCTTTTCCAGCCTGGCAGAGTAACACCATAGAGACCCACATCAGGAACTCCACACCTGGGTTTCTTCATCATTTCCAATGTCTCAGTATCTGGTTTTCCAGTCACTTTCAAACCAAAAAACTGTTGCATTTTCTGAAGTTTTTCATCTGTAGATTCAACATTTGCTTTCCAACCAAGCTGATTTGGATCTGGCTCAACAGCATAAAACTTATTTAAATAGTCCTAATAAAAAAAAAAATGCAAACACATTTCGCATTTTGATCCTTTTTTTTTTTTTTTAAACAAATACCTTAGGATTGATATTGTTTGCTTAGCTGGCAAAACAATCTGCCTGTGATTTTGGATGTTTTCTTGAGGATGGCAGCTAAACAGAAACGTTGCCCCTGACTCTTATTTACTTGACATTTCCAGTTTGCACAGATTTATCCTACTTTAGTAAAGGCTGAGTAGCAGAGTTTTGTGAAACAGCATTGTCTCAGAAGGACAGCAAACAGCTGTGCAGCTGGAGCACACAGATTACATCTAAAAAGAGAGGGCTCAATAGGTCTCACATAGGGACAATGTAGTTACCTGTACAAGCTTTGCATCATCTTCTTTGTTGTCATTCCCTGGCTGGACAGGAAGGGCATTAGAAACAGCTGCAAATGTTAAAAGGAAAAAGGAAAGGTCTTCCATCCTTACTGTCATCTCTGCCCTGGTAGGAGAGCAGTCTGCATTCTCCTCTCTCACATGCCAGTTCATACAGTTATGAGGTGCTTTGTAGAGCCTCCTGTAGGCTGACTCAGAGTCTATCATGCTCTGATTACCTCCACGCATTCTATAACACTGTGCTGGCTGACACAGTAAAACTTAATTAAACCCATCCAGTTTCACAAACATCTGTAGTCAGCATCTGTAGTCAGTTACTATTTGAATACTCCTAAGCTGCTTGGCTAACATTTCAAAACAGGCACTCATTTTGAGTTATTTTACACTGAATTTTATTGAACCTGAGCAATTTCATGCCAGATGAAATGGTGGACAAATGCAAAACCTTTTATGACGTCCTGACCTAGCTGGGTGAAATGGGGCCACCAAATGTACAGTGACTCTCAATGGTTCTCAGGCTAGAAAAGGGGATTCATACACCAGGCATGAAACCCATTAAAAAAAAACCCCAACTTTGGGAAAACTTACTGTAAACAGAAGGTTTTCTTTTAAAATTCATCCACAAAGTGAGACTGAGTGTTTTGTAAAATAGATGAAACCCCCAAATCACTCCCTACTTCTACCCTGCAACACTTTGAAAAGATATGTTTCCTTTAATTTATATTGGTGAAATCAAAGAGATATATAAATCATAAGATTTTACCCTATAAATCCAACCAAAAGGATGTAAATAATCTTATTTCTCTGAGTTTATTTAATCTGTCTATCTCTCTTTCTATCTGTGATCTATCTATCTGTCATTTCATCACAAGAAGTTTCTTCAGTTTAACCACATCACCCACAAGGGATATGATTATTTCCTGTCTTAAGTAATTCAGAATAAGGGAAGTTTCAAGAGTCACACAGCTGTGACAAGTTATGGGTTTTAGCCCTGTGCTGGCTAACACCTTCCTCTTCCACTGACAGCAATGGGACCAGAAGGTGTTCAGCACCTCAGAGGAGCTCTGGCAGCATGTACTCAACATTTACAGAAGAGTTGTAAGGAATGCTCTCATGTGGGACCTTGGCTTTTTCAGGAAATCCTTGCTTCCGTGTTTTTGGCTATTTTGCTGTCACTTGCAGCCAACTTTTCTCCAGCTGGAGGCATAAATGACGAATTTTCTAGCCTAAATTTCACAATGTATCCTTGTTACTTAAACTTGTTTGTTAGTGGTATTTCTCAGCTACCATAAAAAAATCCCCAAACTCTTCCCTTCATTTGTTTTTATTATCATCATCTTGTAAGGTAAGAGGCCTGTGAGGCCTGGTTCCCATTCTGTTCTATATCTGAGGTACATGCTGTGAAAACAAATTTTCTGAGATGGAGAGTTTGACTGAAATGATATGGGAAACAATGTGTGTTTATTCAGAAGTATAGACTTTCTTTTTGAGATCTGTCTTATTTTTTTTTAAATTGATATACCTGTTTGTTTCAAAGCTTTCAAAACTAGAAGGAATGACCTCAGTGCTATCATCTATATACATGGTGTAGGTCACCAAACACAAGTCACTGTTCAGTAGTTTTTGTACCCAGCTTATTTTCCATTAGCACTAGAACACATTTTTGGAAACATGTTTTGGATTATATGAATTTAATGTTGTAAAAAATCAAGGCAGCACTATGAGCAGTCTTGATATGAAGTGGGAGAAGTGGTTGTCTTTTTCTGCCACTGTGGTTGATCATCAGATCCCCACAACTGTCTGCTGTGTAGCAGTGGAAGGACAGAGGCTATCTATGAGTGCAGCTAAGTCGAGTTTAATTACATCAAACTTTATAGATTTATTAGCCAAGCATTCTTCTATAGAAAATGAATAAATACATATCTCTGGAGAGTGATTTAACCAGCTTAGAATCTTAGAATGGGATGGACTGGCCTCTATAGGTGCTCTTTGTCTTTACTGAATGTAGTGAACAATTAATTTGGACTGCAATTCTTGTTGCAGCTAATAGCTTAAGCTACACTAGTGTTTGCTCAGAAGACATTTGAGTGACAGATGGAGGCCTGTGTTACTCAAAAATGCCTTTAGGGTTTTGCAGCTTGACAACCTACACAACGTAGCAGCCAGTTCCCACAGGCTGTGGGAGAGAGGCCTGACCACAATGTTTTGCAAATGATATTTCACACATACGCCTATAGCTGGCTTTGAAGTCTGGGAAAAGAAGAAGTTGTATAAGCAGCTGCTGGTTATGGTTTCCTAATCATAGAATCATAGAATTATCAGGGTTGGAAGGGACCTTAGAGGTCATCTAGTCCAACCCCCCTACAGTGAGTAGGCACATCTCCAACTAAATCAGGTTGCCAAGCACCCTGTCCAGC
>VWZX01009424.1:0-36986 GCA_013399015.1 Galbula dea
GGGCAATATTGTTATCCCCCTCCCCCTTCACATCTTGAATTGCATAAATTAGCAGAGAGGCTTTGGAGAAGAAATAAGAGTACAAAGGGCAGTATAGAATCACTAGGACCTAGCCTCTTCATTTGTGTAACTAAATAGCACAAATGTAAAAGCAAGGTTCCCAGGTTTGGTATTTGGACTTAGTAAATCTCTACTCAGACACAAAAGGATGTAAAAGCCTGTACAAGTGTTTGGACCAAGCAGTTTTAAAACACAGTCCAGAAAAGATTACTCAGGAGCAATAAGTCTGGAAGCAAAAATTCACAACAGGAAATACATGTTCAAGATACAGTTGCTGTATGTGGTTGACCAGAGAGATAGACTGAGTTATCATAGACAAAATCCTTAACTCAATATACAGCTGCAGACAAGGAATGCTTTTGAGCTGATATTAAATATATTACACTTTTATATTTAAGAGATATGTTTTTACTTGATCAATTTAAAATAGATTTTTAGAGTGAATACTTTATTATTGCTTTATTGCTTTCCCAGATCTGTCTCCCTATAGTTGGATCCCTTATTTATACAGCTCAAATGACATTCATGGTCATCCAAGACACCTTCTAAAGGTTCACCATGAGATCCCAGATCCTTTCAATCCACCTGTAACTTAGAGGAGACAGCTTGAAGAGCTGTCTAGACACAGGCAGTCCCCATATTGCATGCCAAGAAAATAAGGGTGATAAAAGGCCAGGCTTTTACTCAGACAGCTTATAGTAGACTTTCACCTTCTGTAGACTAGCCACAGGCAAGGGCAAATGCACACAGATAGTTTAAGCTATGTGCATACACATTCTGTGTATGCCCCAGGCACTAGGCAGAGTGCTGGTGATTATACTGTACAAGATTTTCCAAGGCTTTGCTTTGCCTTGTGAAGGAACTGGATGCAGTGGGCATTAGCAGGTATGATTCCCCGCCCCTTTCATGCAGCTTCTCTCTGCTACCTGTGTGCAGCAGGGCACCCAAACCCTACCCTCATATTCACCTGTTTCTCCTCTTTCAGTTCAAGTTGGCATGCTTCTTCCAGCCTCTCCCATGTTGGCTCCGACAAAGGTAGAAGTCAGCTCCTTGCTCCTCAGCTAAATTGTAGGTACATATAATGTACAAATCTCCTGTGGTCGTGTTTCCTCTGATACTTTCTGTTTGGAAAGTCTCCATATCAGAAAAGTGAGCATTGCAAGGCACTTATCATACACACTTACCTGTATTTGATGTTCCACAGTCTGTTATCTACTGTGGCAGGGTTGCTGACTCCTTGTTGCTTATTCTGGCTACTTTTCTTTATGTCCAACTTAGAGCTGTTGGGATTTTTGTTTATTTGTTTATTGTTTTACTCAGGGCTGCTGGGAAGTGACAGTCCCCCGCTGCAAGAGACAGGGAGCCAGCAAGGCTTCACGTGTTCCCATCAACAGGTCACTCCTTGAGCCAGCTACGCACCTGTGCAAAACCCAGAGTTTGCCCTGTGCTGTGTAGTGCTCACAGAACTGAGATGCCTCTGACCAACCCCAGGAAGCCCACATTTGGGGAACTCCTGAGGGCTTGCACACAACCCTAGGAAGATTCCCGCCTGGTGGCCACACCACCACTCATGTAGAGCCACTTGTGGCTTCAAAGCCATGGAACTGCCACAATGTGTATCACAGAGGTCATCTACAAGCAGTGACTCAGTTATAGCCAAATTCCCTTTTCCTAACTTGCTTCCCCTTTTCCCACTGCCAGTTAAAGCCAAATTTGCTTCCTGCATTGAAAGAACAGGAGAGATTTCCTCTTATTCCTGATGCAGGAATCACTGTCTTTCACCTTGCCATTCTGGTCCATGACACCCAATTGTGCACCGTACTACCCCTCAAATAAATAAGTGTAAAATCAGACACAATATTCAGTATATTTACAGATAAGTAATACATGCCTTCAATACGTAGCCCAGTGCTACAGTACGTGGCACACCTGTATCCAATTGCTGTTTGTGTCTTTGGCACTTGAAGCCTTACTGCTCTTGCTAACTATGCCTGGCTGGTTAGGCAGTTTCTAAGCAGTATCTAAATGGGGTTCTTCCGATTGGCTGCTTGGTTTGAATACATTGTTTTCCAGCTGGACAGATATATTCTTGTCCTTTCCGTCCTTGCAGGTCTTCAGTGCTTGATTGCTTGAAAAAGTAACCTAATTTAATTAGGCCTGCTTAGGGTGGAGGTTGGTCTGAATGGCCTTTGGAAGTGCCTTCAAATCTAAGTCACACTATGATTGTGGTGCTTGAAAAAAAGATGCAAGAGGAATAGCATAAAGTTAAGGCAGACCATTAAGAAGGGGGTTAAATATGCAGCAGAGGAGTGTAAGGCACCCCTAAGGCCACAAAGCCTGGGAAGGCAAAACTGGAAGGACTGGCAGCTGGGGCATTGAACCACCAAACAAATGTTTAGGAGGCCACTATGTACCAAGAAGGATGAGGACAATTTATGGTGGGTCTGGTGGAGCCCATCAGTACGAGGTAGAAAATTGAAAAAACAACCTGAGCGTTTGAAGAAATCACCTGAGAACATGGGAAAAGAACTACAAAAAGTTACCTTTAGTAAGTGCACTTAATATCAGCAGGATGTGTTATAAATTTAACATTGAACTTATAAGGAGCTGGGACTGCTCTACTCTTGTTGAATGAATGCAATATAGCACTTCATTCCATGGAGAAAAAAGAAGCTAATATGTAATAAACACAGCACAGTCAACCCCACCAAAGCAGGATAAAACTAAACAGGTAGGTGTAAGTATTTAAATATAGTTGACTTAACTCTTTCACACTTTGAGCAGCACAGACTAAAAGTAGTTGCTCACTTCCTTACTGTCTAACCACAATCACAGATCTGCCATTATCAACTCTAAAAGAGAAAGAAATATTACTTACATTATGTGGTCAGGTAAGGTTCATGCTATTTTTGGATGGAGACAGAGTGCAGAACCCATGAGTGACTTAATTAAGAAAATAAATATTTACAAAAGAATTTACCAACACATGGGCAATGACTGGAAAAGTGCAGTTACACTTCCAGGGCCAGTTGGGTATGGGACATAGGGAGATTTTATGTGAAAGCTTTCTGTTTTGCTTCTAACAAAAAGTAATTCCATGAGTGGAAATCTTGTTTATGACCCTTTTCATAAGCCTTTAAAGCATTATGTTATTGTTGGACACTAAATGGGATTTTGGCAAACAAGGAACAAAGGAAGAAGATTTAGAATCCATAAAAAACATCACAAGAACAGAATAAAACTTATATACCTTGTGATAATTATTATCCAGAAATAGGTTATTTCAAGCAGCAACTATCTGCACTGTCAGCTATAAGAATTCATCAGCACTTAGAGGGAGACAGGGATATCAGGCCTTTAACTTCAATTCAGAGTACTTTCCAAAACCAACATTCACCAAACTTGTGTTGAAATGAGGAGGAACAGAGCCAGGATTGCACATTCATACCATTACACTAAGCTCCTATTGAAGTTAATGGAAGATCTGCCATTAGATGAAGCTGGAATTGGAGTTTTCCACACACAGCTGATGACCGGTGAGATTTGGGAAAGACATTTGAAACTTGACGATTCTGAATCGGGTTGATTAATTGTAGCATAGATTTATATTGTTCACGCTTTTGCTTCCCCATTCCACATCCATCTTTTATATACCTATTTTTACAGGTTACTCTGGTGTAATCACACTTTATATTAACTGTGACAGTGTTATGCTTGAAATTAATTCCTGAATCTTGTCTTTCCCAGACAAGGTATACAATGGACTACTTTCTTCAGCTGCATAAACTGCGGATGGGGCTCTGAAGTCAGGTACCTGTTCACCATAGGTCACATACTTGGTCATCAGCAATGTCCAGCTTGTGTAAGTCCAGATGGCACATCTTCCTAAAGTCTCACTTATTCCAGCACTCAGTTTTCCAGACTCAGTGGTTAGTCTTCTGGGTTGTAGTTTGACAGTCTTTGTACCTCAACAGTCTTTGTACCTCACCTGCTAACATTGCACCAGCCTTTCCAGGAGTTGCTTCAGGGAACATAAAGCAAGAATACCTATGTCCCCCAAAGTCCTGGCACAAACCATCCCAACCCTTCCAAGCAATGCATGCTACACACAAGCAACCAGGATGATGCATACTGTAGTATCTTGTTGCCCAGTGTACTTTCCATTCATTTCATTGGACAATAAGGAAATGAAACATCATTAAATGCTCCTAACTAAGCTTTCTATTTCTTTGCTCTTTTCCTTTAGGGCTAACAAATTTCAATCCATTCTCATCAAAAAGTATGAGAGACTGTGTTGAGAAGAAGCATGGAAGTGAGGTAGTTTCCTTCTCCCCCAAAAACTACAGCTGCCTCAAAATGCGCCGTATTCTTTACCACAGAAATTACATTCATCATAACCCAGAAAAAAATCTCTTTGCACGCTGCAATTTCCCCTCTTGACAACAGCATTGAAAGCCTTCTCTCCAGCTGCAGCTCTGCTTCTCAGTGTTTCTCCTGTGAAAAATAACATGGGTCTATCTGCAATCATCTCTAGGGACCCTTGACTGCTCATGCAGGGCAGATGCACAATCCATGATGAGAGCAACTGGTTGAATGTTTTGCTCCAGGCTGTGTTAATCATGCACAGGTGTGAATGAGAGGTAAGTCATTACACAGCCCTAATCTGCTGCTTTGCTTTGCCTAAACTCCTTTCTCTCACTCCCAAGTACACAAAGCATCCTGTTTTAAATTTCCCCTTTGTCCTGGTTTTGCTTACTTTACACCTTTGTTTTTAATTTTGGCCTTGGTCGGCAATTCCTCTCTTTTTTTATCATGTTTCAACTAAATAAACTACCAATGAATCCTTTCACATCTTTTGTCTGTAAGTTTCACCCACTATTGTTTTATTAGTTTAAGCACAGGATGTGCTGGTTATGTGTTTTTCCTCATGTCTAGCAATGTCACTCCTGCCTTGTTAGTTACAGTTCTGTTGACTCTGCATCCACCAAGATTTAGATGGACACGTAGAAATACGATCTAGTGTTGGCAATAGCCCTGATCTAAGCAGCAGGATGGACTAGATGCTTGGGTTATAGATTCATAGATTCATAGAATGGAGTGGATTGGAAGGGACCTTAATGCAAATGGTAGATGAGCCCACCAGGAGGGGAGCACTGCTGGACCTGATACCTGATACTAACAAGGAAAGGCTGGTTGAAAAAGTAGAGGCTGAGGGCAACCTTGGCTGCAGCGATCATGACATGGTAGCGTTCAGGATCTTGTGTGGTACGAACAGAATACCTACTAGGATCACAACCGTAGACTTCAGTAGGGCCAACTTTATCTTTTCAAGAAATTACTGGGGGAAATCTCATGGGATAGGGTACTAGACGATAAAGGGGCCCAAGAGAGTTGGTTAACATTCAAGGACCACTTCTTTCAGGCTCAAGATCAGAGCATCCCAACATGTAGAAAGTCGAGGAGGGGAGCCAGGAGACCCGCTTGGTTATGTAGGGAACTGCTGGGCAAACTCTAGTGGAAGAAGAGTCCCTACAGATTATGGAAGGAGGGGTTGGCCACAAGGGAAGAGTACAAGACTGTTGTCAGAGGTTGTAGGGAGGCAACTAGGAAAGCTAAGGCCTCTCTGGAATTAAACCTCGCAAGGGAAGTCATGGACAATAGGAAGGGCTTCTTCAAATACATTGCCCAAAAAACTAACACCAGAGGCAACGTAGGCCCACTGCTGAATGAGGTGGGTCCCTTGGTGACAGATGACAGAATGAAGATGGAGTTAATGTCTTCTTTGTCTCTGTCTATACTGTTAGAGACTGTCTTCAGGAGCCTCACACCCCTGAGCCCCACATGATGTTAGGATAATGGAGGAGTTTTCCTTAGTTGAGGAGGACCAGATTAGGAAACAGCTAAGCCATCTGGACATCCATAAATGGATGGGTCCTGATGGGATGCACCCACGGGTGTTGAGGGAGCTGGCAGAAGTCATTGCCAGGCCACTCTCCATCGTCTGGGGAACAGGAGAGGTGCCTAGGGATTAGGGGAAGGCAAATGTTACTCCAATCTTCCAAAAGGGCAAGAAGGAGGATCCTGGAAACTACAGACCGGTCAGCCTCACCTCCGTCCCTGGAAAGGTGATGGAACACTTTATCCTCAACTCTGTCTCTAGGCCTATCAATGATAAGGGAGTCATTAGGAGCAGTCAGCATGGGTTTACCAAGGGGAAGTCATACCTGACCAACCTGATAGCCTTTGATGAGGACATAACCAGGTGGATAGATGATGATAGAACAGTGGGTGTGGTTTATCTTGATTTAAATAAAGCATTTGACACTGTCTCCTACAGCATCCTTGAAACTAAACTGAGCAAGTGTGGTCTGGCTGATTGGGTAGTGAGGTGGATTGTGAACTGGTTGAAGGACAGAAGTCAGAGAGTCGTGGTCTCTGGACTACGTGGGATGGAGTGTAGTTGGAGGTCTGTGTCTAGTGGAGTCCCTCAGGGATCAGTACTGGGACCAGCACTTTTCAATCTATTCATTCATGACCTGGCTGAGGGAACAGAGTGCGCTGTCAGCAAGTTTGCCGATGACACTAAACTGAGTGGAGTGGCTGACACACCAGAGGGTTATGCTGCCATTCAGCGAGACTTAGACAGGCTGGAAAGTTGGCAGGGAGAAATTGAATGAAATTCAATAAGGCCAAGTGTCGAGTCTTGCACCTGGGAAAGACCAACCCCATGTATGAGTATAGGTTGGGGACTGACCTGTTGGAGGGCAGTGAAGGGGAAAGGGATCTGGGGGTCCTTCTGGATGGAAGAATGACCATGAGCCATTCCACCATGGCCTATTGCTCTCTACACAGGTAAAGAGTCTCTCTTCCCTCCTTTTATAGGCCCCCTTTAGGAACTGGAAAGCCACCATAAGGTCCCCCCTTCTCCAGGCTGAACAATCTCAACTCTCTCAGCCCATCCTCATAGGGGAGGTGCTCCAGCCCTCTGATCATCTTCGTGGCCTTTCTCTGGATCCACTCTAACAGGTCCACATCTTTCTTATGCTGAGGACCCCAGAACTGGAAGCAGTATTCCAAGGGGATCTCACAAGGGCACAGTAGAGGGGCAGAATCACCTCCCTTGACCTGCTGGTCATGCCTCTCCTGATGCAGTCCAGGATATGGTTGGTTTTCTGGGCTGCAAGTCCACATTCCTGGCTCAAATACAGCTTTTCATCTACCATGACCCCCATGTCCTTCTCCACAGGGCTGCTCACAATGAGTTCATCTCCTCGACTGCACTCATGCATAGGGTTGCCCCATTTCATGTCCAGGGCCTAACACTTGGATTTGTTGACCCTCATATGGTTCTCATGGGCCCACTTTTCAAGTTTACCCAAGTCCCTCTGAACAGTGTGCCAACTGCTCCACTCAGGTTCATGTCATCTACAAACTTGCTGAGGGTGCACTTGACCCCACTGGCCACTTCATTAATAAAGATGTTGAAGAGCACCGGTCTCAAGACAGACCCCCAAGAGACACCACTCACTACCCATCTAAACCTAGACATAGAGCCATTGGCAACAACTCTCTGGCCACGTCTATTCAGCTAATATCTTACCTTTTTAGTGGTCCACCCTTTAAATCCATATCTCTCCAATTTAGAGATAAGGATGTCATGTGGAACCTTGTCAAAAGCCTTATAGAAATCTAAGTAGACCACATCAATTGGTCAAGGGCCAATATCAATAGGGCCTCATAGATCTCCCCTCACCACTGTTTCTATGATTTATGAATGGCATGCAAGGATGCCTTATGTCTGTCACTCTGCATTTGGAACCTTGGAACTATAACACCATGTAGTTTTTGAACTATAAATTAGTATAGTGTTTCTGCCATCTTAGGTGTACTTGCTCATGCTCAGAACAAGACTTGCACAGGTACTGAAGAAATCTGAGATTTCAATGAAAAAGGTTTTATAAAAATTAGTAGCTCCAGCAGTCTAATGCCAAAATGGCATGCCTTTGAATTAAGCTGCTTCTTATACCGACAACCTGTCTGCGAGGGAATAGACTTTGCAACACTTTTCCATCACAAACAAGATCATGTGATTAAAAACTTGCAACAGGCCATGTCTTTTCCTGTCACCACATAGTTGTTTTGCTGTTGGTTCCAGGCTGGAGAGCTGGTGGAATGCATTCTTGCAAAGCCTAATCTTAAAACCATTGAGATTTGTACAAAGTATTGGATCAGTCCTGCATCCTAATTCCAGAACGGGGCAGATGGCAGAAAGCAAAGCATAATCTAAGAGAACATATTGGAATGTCATAAGAAGCAATAATGTGTAAAATTTGTTTTCATAGTGAAACATTTAATATGCATGACATACACCACACAATTACTCACATTCTTAAAATGAAATGGATAAATGTTTCCAGCAAGCATCATCTTCTAACAATTCTTTCAAGTTGATGCCAAAGGGAAAAAAAAACTAAGAAGCTAGTAAAATTTTGGTACAGAGCATACCAATATTGTCTCCAAAGCTATCAGACATGTTTTCTTGAAAATTGAAGTCAGGTTAAAAGAGAGACATCCAAAATATATTATTTCTAAGGGTGGGGATGAGTAAGTGAATCACATAAGACCACTGTTTCATATAAGATATTCTACTTTCATTAGAGAAGGGCTGTGGATGAGTCCTTCTGAACCATATCGATCTGTATTTACAATTCCGATTTAGCTGAGGCTAGGTTCACATTTAATCAAAAGTCTCACAGATGTGACCCCAAATGGCTGAATGCTTGCAGATTACTGTAAAAGCCTGAATGGTGTATCTTGTTATTACAGCTGGCAACACCAAAATCTGGCCACATTCAGACAAGACGCTTATTTCTGAAATTAACAGAATCAGTCATAAAAAAGCTGGCCATCTGATTTTTGTTCATGTTGATATTACTGGTCCCATCCCTCTTGCATAGATAGCACGTGAAGGAATCCCAAACACTACACTCTGTAATCTACAAGAGTCCCCATCTTTCCAGGTTCCTTTATCTGTCTCCTCAGTCACTACCCCTGCACCTTTTTACAAATAGTTTTACAAAATCTGCTTCAGTTTTTCTGCTTTAAGAGGCTTGTGCTAACTTGACATTGAAATAATCTGTTGTCAGTGCCCCAATTCTCCAGCTCTCTGCTTCTTTAACTACACAAAAAATTGTATTTCTTTTTTGTCTATGAAATGACTAGGACATTGCAGATGCAAGCACAAATTAATAATAATGTTTGGTTTGCAGGTTGGGATCATATCTAGGTCTTTCAAGACAAAAAAAAAATCTTTAGCTATCACCCAATATTACTGCATGTATTTCTGAGAAGTTGCAGTGCTTTTAGATGGCACTTTGGTAATATCTCAAATGCCTGAACTAGGAACCTTCAAAATGTGGGCATCCAATTGCCAAAGTGGTAAATGCAGCCAAGACTAGAACAGACCATCTAACAAAACAGCTGCCTTGGATACACACAACACTATGGAAAACTAGGCAGTGATGTCCAGTCAACAGGTCTTGGGAAGCAGGAGACTGCAGGGCTTGCTGCAGATTTGACTCAAATTAATGTATCCAAAATCACAGAATCACAAAAGGTGGAAGAGACCTCTAAGATCATCAAGTCCAACCACACCTATCACTAACATACCACTAACCCATTTCCCTAAGCACCACATCTAAATGTTTCTTAAACACCTCCCTGGGCAGCCTATTCCAAGACTTCACAAGCCATTCAGTGAAGAAATTTCTCCTTATATGCAATCTAAGCCTCCCCTGCTTCAACTTGAAGCCATGATGTTTACGGGTTCTCTGTTCTGCCAAGTTTTCGTAGTTTTTTCAAGACTTCTGCTCGAAGCTGGCAAAGTTTTTGCTTACTTCAGCAGTTTTTCTTCCTCCAACTTCTCTATTACTTTGTGTATATTTCCAAAGATGTTTTCCTCTCGTCTTATGTCTCTTCTACTTATATAGCATTATTTTCCTCAGTCTTCCCATCATTTGAAATATAAAATGTGGTTGCTACTTATTGAGGGCAGCAGAAACAGGTTGCTGGGCTACACTTCCAGCTGAACACAAATCAATACTGTGGAATTAAACTGTCTTTGCTCCAGTCACTAGCCTTTTCCATATGCAAGAGGTGAACACTGAAATGGCTGCAACCTCTATTGTTTTGTCCTACATTTCTTCCTTTGAGGGAGAACCTTTCAGTAGGTTTACCGCTGACCATGGAAGTCAGGTGAAAGTGGTCTGGATAGATGTAGTCAGGTGTCTGGTTCTGCCACACACAAACAAAGCCAGATATACATATATGTCATACACAGGGTCTCCTATCACACCTCCAGTCCTATTTAGAAACCATTGATAGGTTAATACATTGCTGAGTGCCATGATATTAAATCATGTTAAAAGAGCATTATCTCATGCTATAAACAGTTAGGCCAGACAATCCACCAGCCTTATTCTCAATATGACTAAAGCCATGCTGAAAATAGTGGATGAATGATGCATCTGTATTTTTTTTAGCTTTACTCACTGTAAAAAATGCCATATAACATTTCTGCAGTGCTTTCTCTTGCTGAGATGACTCAATTATACACTAAAAAGCTGGACATGAGCCAGCAATGTGCACTTGTAGCTCAGAAGGCTAACCGTGTCCTGGGATGCATCAGGAGAATCATGACCAGCAGGTCTAAGGAGGTGATTCTGCCTCTCTATTCTGCCCTCGTGAGGCCCCACCCAGAGTACTGTGTCCAGTTCTGGGCTCCTCAGCATAAAAAAGATGTGGACCTCTTGGAGCGGGTCCAGAGGAGGGCCACAACGATGATCAAAGGACTGGAGCACCTCCCCTACAAGGACAGGCTGAAGGAATTGGGGTTGTTCAGCCTGGAGAAGAGAAGGCTTAGAGGGGACCTTATAGCGGCCTTTCAGTACCTGAAAGGGGATTATAAGGCAGAAGGAGAGAGACTTTTCTCCTGGTCTGATTGCAACAGGACACGGGGGAATGGCTACAAGCTGAAGGAGGGGAAATTTAGGCTGGAGATTAGAAAGGGGTTCTTTACCCAAAGGGTGGTGAGGCACTGGAACAGGTTGCCCAGAGAGGTTGTGGAGGCCCCATCCCTGGCAATGCTTAAGGCCAGGCTGGATGTGGCCCTGGATGACCTGGTCTAGTGCACATGGTGTCCCTGCCCATGGCAGAGGGATTGGAACTGATCTTTAAGGTCCCTTTCAACCTCAGCCATTCTATCATTCTATGATTAAATTACCACATGTCTAAATTTCACTGTCTGTCATTCTATGATTAAATTGCCACATGTCACTAAATTTCACTGTCTGTGAAATGTTGACCCATTCTGTTTTTACTTGCATGTCATTCATACAACCTACCTATGAAAGTTTACAGCCACAACATCTCCTTGACCTACACTCTTTATGAAAATCAATGATCTGTGCTGCTGCAGTTCATTCCTAATTGCTCAAAGAGCTGCAAAATGTTTAGAACCAAATTGACAGTCTCTGATGTAAACAAGGTCACTACTTCATCATCAAAAGATTTCACAAAAGACACAGAAAAAATCTAACAACTTTTTTCCTAGGCACTCATGGTCGACCTGTTTCAGACCTCTGTGTCTTTTTCTGGGCCCTTAACTCTTCTTCCTTGCATGTTTTCTCTTTTATGCAGTCCAAAATTCTTCAGACAGGGACTGTCTTTTATTTCATGTAAGGAATGTGCCTACTGTGCCCTCAGCCCACCATCTAGATTGAGGCCTCTAGACATAAAGAAATAAAAATATTATTACAAACAATAATAGACTAATAAGTTGTCCTTAAAAACTTCATTAATGCCATATGCCCTACTGTGTATCCTTGTTTTGTCCCCTTCTTTTGGCTGATGTGTGCGCATATGAAAGAATATGCTTGATTCAGGGTTACCCTGCAGAGACCGGTTTGCTATTCTAACCAAGTTCTGGAAATAACAATATATTTTTCAACTTGAAGAAACAAGATACAATAACAAAGAATATTAATCAAATATTGTATTGTGTTCTCATATTTGGGGAAACTATTTTCCATACTAAAAGAAAATAAATAATTAATAAAGAAAGCTTTGTTAGTAAAGGAACATAAGCTGAAAAACATCCTATAAAGTTACAAAGTAAAATGCAGAGTGTTTTTATAACGACCCATTAATGTTTATACATGCTGTTTATTTTCAGTACCATGGACCACTGAACGTGCAATGGATGGCAATGCAGTATCTGATTCACTTTTCTCACAAAACTTGATTGCACACTCATCCAAGCACACCACACGCCAATTCTCCTTTGTTTGTCATAGTAACCACAACCAAATGCCATCTCCGCTGAAGTAAAGCATCCTGCAAAGACTGAAATATATCACTT
This sequence comes from Galbula dea, assembly GCA_013399015.1. Taxonomy (NCBI): domain Eukaryota; kingdom Metazoa; phylum Chordata; class Aves; order Piciformes; family Galbulidae; genus Galbula; species Galbula dea. The sequence goes on from VWZX01009424.1 coordinate 12,479, forward strand.
GACTCAAAAAAAAAAGAGATTATAATGCTAGCGTGTTCACTGTTTTTGAAAGGAAAAGTATCATATTTTAAAGCATTCAATACGTGCAGGAAGCATACTTTAGGATGCCTCCCTGAGTGTTTTTTGTCTCCCTAACTGCACTGCAGACAGCCCCATGTTGTTATTTCCCCTTTTTTCATATTTTGTGTTGTTTCTCTGCTCTAGATATACTCTAGCACAATACAAAAAAGACTTTGCCCTATGCTATGTATAGTAATTTCCGCTGAAGTGCCCTCTCTTGCTGGAGAAAAAGAGCCTGTGTCTGCCAGCCAGCATGAAGACCCATTTTCCAGCAGTCATGCCCAGCTGCCAGAGCACTGCTTGGTTCAGAGACTGGTCATCCAGGAGGAAAACTGGTGTTGTCAGTGAGAAGGTAGGACCCAGAAGTTGGGATGCTACTAGTAGACACCAGTAAGCACAGAGGAGCTGTGCCATCTCCCATCTCAGCCAGAGGGAAATCAACAAGTTCTAATGTTATAATGTCCTGGTTATACAGCTCAGTCTTCTCTCCAGCAGGCCTAGTACAACTACACATCTCATGTGTGACAGCATATAAACACACACATAAGATGGAAATTCTTGCTGGAATGACTCTGATTTACAGCGAGGCTAAGCCCCAGGACTGTCCCAATAATCAGACACTTTGACTCTTATTTTTAAGGACAACTAAAAGCCCAAATCTGGCCCTAATGTGCTTCAGCTTTTTAACAATCTCCTGCAGATTATTAAGCAACCTTACATGGATCCAGACAGGTTAGTTTGTTTATTATTTGAGCTCCAAAAAAATAAAAGCAGAACCATCCTCCAGGGTTTTAGAGCACACTAGAGTATGTTTGTTAAGTGCGCTATGCTAAGATTTTAACTGCTACACAAAACTCAGGGAAATGGATTACTATCTCCTAAATCTCATTTTGTGGGGGCCTTAATAGTCCATTGAAGTCTGTGAAGTCCCCAAATTCTCTCCTTTTATTTGTTCCTTGCTGCATGACAGAGGCACACATGGTGAAGGGATTCAACAGCATACTTTACTTCAGCCTGCTCTGCACCTGGGTTGTCCTAGCATGCCAATGCTCAGACTTGGCTAAATCCTTACCTAGATGCTGAGGGCAACCATTAACATAAAGTAGCAGACAAACCGGAGTGGAAACAGTATCATAAAGCAAAAGGTAATCATAAGCTTAGATGGACTCTGTAGGCAGTGGTAGATTTAAGGAGCTGTAGCCCTTTCACTAACCATAGAAATGAGTAGCAAGTGCTCTGCCATGCAATTATTACTAATTTGTCTTTCAGGGGACACAGTGGCTTTCTCTGGGCATATTATCAAAACCGACCTGAGTTACAAGGCACTCAGAGTACAGTTCCAAAGTGCCTTGCACAGGTTCAAGTTGGCTTTTGAGCCATACCAGCTGTGCTGGTAGCCCTCTAGTGCCAATGAGCACAGAGCAAAGCCCTAAGGCTTGAAAATTGAAAGGCAAAGGTTTCTTGCTCAGGTGATGATTAATTGTATTGGAGCAAACAGTTACACTGAAGAACTGAGTAAAGGGTTCACCAGAGGTTGGTTTTCACTGTGAGTTTTACTGCTTTAGCTGCAAGTTAAAGGACAGTGATAAAACCTTCATTGGGCGGTGAACACTGCATTAATCCAAAATTGCAGCCAACTGTAATTATACTCAGATACACAATAATGTCCCAGTTCCAGTGTAATTCTCAATTTCTAACCAAGTTTGGACTGAGAGAGATAGAATAACAAGGGAACCATCTGTAAAGCTCCTACCTTCAGTTGCAGCTAAGAAAAAAACTCCCCCTCCACAAGCTGTGCAGTAGTCACAATTCAGGACTCAGCTCTGTATCTGTTTGGCCCCCTTAACATCAGTAATAAAGACACTGTGTAAGCTATATATCACTATCTTGCTATTTGGCAGGAACTCTTGGAAAAAAAAACAAGACAGAATACAAACACTTTAGCAATACAGAATAATATACTTTTTGGCAGGTCCCTCTTAATCCAGCATGTCTAGGTCTGCAGGCAGTGGGTCCTCTCTGGCCAGTGGACATCTCATAGACTTTAAGTGCACACCTGGAGGAGCCCCAGCCTACATGCTGCATTGGAAGACAGATTAAATTAGTCATCACTTGGAAATAACAAAAATGGAGAAGCAGCTGGAGACACAGCTGCAGAGTGAGGGATGACAGCAGAGGAGCTTCCACTGCAGCCATAAATCTGGGGGAGAAGCAAATGCCTCACTGCAGCCGCAAAACTGACTTTACCTAATGTCACTCAAGCCAGGTTGCATCTCCTCTTTCAGCTGCCTGCAGAAAGGGTACATGGTGGGAACTGCCTAGCATATAGAAATAGAGGGCAGGGGGAAGATTTGTGAAGCTGCAGATTTCCAGGCAACTTTCTTGTGCTTCTGAATTCTCCTCCAAAATATGATTTCTTTGTTCCTGCTTCTTCTGCATTCCCTCTTTCCTCACTGGCAGAGGGCACTTAAGGGGGAACAACAAAAGGACAGGTGGAAGAGCTGTGAGCTGCCTTATTTTCCCTACAGTAAGGTGTTCCCCCAAAAAGATGTTTTGTCAACTACTCTCCTTTCTTCTTTTGATGAATTTGAACATGAAAGAGGACCCTTCTCTTCTGTCCTGGCTTGCATTAGCCAGCAGGACTAGGGAAGGGATTGTTCCCTATACTTAGCACTGTTGAGGATGCACTTCAAATACGGTGTTCAGTTTTGGGCGCCTCACTGCAAGGACATTGAGTTACTGGAGTGTGTCCAAAGAAGGGCAACGAAGATCTTCTGAAGGGTCTAGAGCACAAGTCTTATGAGGAGTGGCTGAGGGAGCTGGCGTTGTTTAGCCTGGAGAAAAGGCGGCTGAGGGGAGACCACCTTGTTCTCTTCAACTACCTGAAAAGAGGTTGTAGCAAGGTGGGGGGCGGTTTCTTCTCCCAAGTAACAAGAAAAAGAGGAAATCAATTCAACTTGTAACAGGAGAGGTTTGGATTGGCTATTAGGAAGAATTTCTTCACCAGAAGGGTTGTTAAGCACTGGAACAGGCTGCCCAGGGAAGTGGTTGAGTCTCAAGTCCTGTAAATATTTAAAAGATATCCAGATGTGGTGCTTAGGGACATGGCTTATTGGTGACTTGACAGTGTTCGGTTAACAATTGCATCTGATGATCTGAAAGGACTCTTCCAACCAAAATGATTCTATGTTTCCTCTCGCCATCATAGGGAAGGAAACAGAAAAAGATAGGGAAAGGGAAAGGGTAAAAGTTGAAAACTGAATGCACAATCTCAACTGGCCACCAGTCTGAATCTCTCCATGCTTTTGGATTACAGCAACAACCACACAGCAGTCTTCCCTGCTCAGGGCACGATGTCACTGCTTCACCAAAGGCAGTCGGAGCTCAGCCCTGCTATTACCCTTCACATACTCACCTGTGCATTGGTGCAGGTGGTGTTACTGCTGAATTTCCCACATAGACATTCCCAAGTGCAGACAGGTACAATATAGTCATTATTTCAAAACGCATCAAATTTTATCATATAAACATGAACCAAAGAAAGGTGTCTGCATGAATTTAACTTCTTATTAAGTCTCAGATTCCAAAATAAAAATCTATTCTGAGTCTTATTAGATGGAAAAAATCTAGCATAGTCTGGACACAGTTAAAGTTCAGTGTAACCTTGGCTTAAGGAAGCTGAAAGCTACTTGAGTGGCATTTTAGACAACCTTGTACCCTTGCACACGCTTTTCCAAAGAGCCTGGTTTACTATGCCCAAAGCAGCACTCAAGTCCAGGGAAAACAAAATAATAACCCACATGAGATACCATCAGTCACTCAGGTAGCCCATAGAGATTACATTAAAAACTGCTAGAACTAAGAAAACAAGTTCTTGCTTGTAAGACTGTTTGATGGGAATAGCTGATCAGACACCAGCTTTGGCATTTCCCCTGGAATTGCAGCAGATCTTTGATTTCTTTGTTTACGTAAAGCAAAAGGCTGAAATAGGACCTATTTTCAAAGTAAGTAATATAACACTTGTTGCCAGAAGATGAACAAACACCTCTCATCGCTGAGGACCAATTGCAGTAATGCGGTGTCATTTATGTAGTGAGGAATTGAGCATGGGTGGTGAGATTTAAGTCAGAATTCAATGCAGCAGACCTGTATGCTGAGTTTGGTGATTTATTTGAAGGAATCATATTACGAACATCAATAGGAAATCAAGCATTTGGAGAGGGCTTTTTAGGGATGGGAAAAGCAGCTCTGATCTCTTCAATTCTTTAGTTGGAAAAAAATAAGAAAAATAATTGCCTTCCTTTGCACAGCAATAAATAGAAGGATAAATGCTTTCACTAGGATACAAACTCTAGACATTAATAAAAAGCTGCCAAAGACTATTCCTTATTCCTGTTTGCAGTGAAACTAGACTTAAGTAGCACACACTTAACAGTCAAAAAAAGAAAACACTACTGATGCATGAGTGAATTACTTCACCAAATGTATTAGCAAATGAGGGTTGTCATTTGCAAGCCAGACAGTGATTTGGATGCTGGTTTCCCAGCAAACACCAGAGGGATCTGAGTAAAAAAGTTCTTAAAGGTCTTGTGGTAAGGTACTTGAAGATTAACATTTTAGCATCTGTAAGATATCTCGTTATCAAGACCATCCTTTAAAAACAGGGTAGATGGTGTTATGTGGCTAGTATTACACAAAAGTAATCTGCCTGAAAGAACAGTTGTTTTCTTTCTCATGTCCACTTGAGCCTACAGGCATGTTCCCACATATTTAAGGTATGCTAGAGGTCAGTTACCAACTGTGTCAAAGAGGGAGTAAAAGAATGCACACTATTATTTCTCTGCCTTTTCATATTCCATAAGCATAAACACATGATAAAAGATTGTAAGATGTCCAGAGAGCCGTGGTCAATGGGGTGGAGTCTAGCTGGAGGCCTGTGTCTAGTGCAGTCCCTCAGGGGTCAGTACTGGGACCAGTGATTTTCAACATATTCATTAACGACCTGGCTGAGGGAACAGAATGAGATATCAAGATACAAATCAAAGACAAGGCGAGAAACAGTGAGAACCAGCAATGGTAGGAACCCAATAATATGGGAAAAATCATTTGCCAGAAGGAAGGAGACAGGTAGCTATGTCCCACATGCACAGAAATGCAGTTTGCTAAATGCAAAAGAAATAGAGGTGAAGAAAAGCAGCCAGTGAAGTTCTTTAAAACAGAAGTGAGGAAGAGCCAGAGAAAGACGTTTTCAGCAGATATATTTTTCTAGTCAAAATAAAGCATAAGAATACACTAAACATTTTTCAGTTTGACTAATGCACTTCATATCTATTAAATTTATTTATAGACAGAGAATTATATTCTTTCTGTGCTCTCTCAAAAGTATACGCTGAGCACAGCTTAGTGCTTAAACTTTCAGCTGTATCATCAAGGGAGACTGCACTACTCCTGGGTATCTTGTCAGTAAATATTATGGCCTGACCAAGTCAGTAAGATTGAAGTCAACAGGATTTTTGCCATTTAATACTCTTCAGTGTTTGACTCTTGCATTCGAAGACTGATGGTAAACAATCAACTAACAAAAATATTGAGGGAATATAAATAAAATGGTACTGGAAAAAGAGGTTTAACCTTCAGTCTGATGGACTTCAAGGAAGAAGACAAAATAATTTGAATTATTAAGAGGTAATGAAGATACTTATGTTTAGATTAAATTCTTTCTCTCTTTCCCTTCAAGACCACAATTTGGGAAAAGTAACTTTGTATCTAAAAAAGTAGTTCTCTCACCCAGCAAACGTATGAGCAAAGGACATTGGCAAGCTGTACCTTCTGTGGGAAACAGAGATAGCAGAACTATTCTTAGAAGGGCTGAAAAGATCAAAAAGAGATCTTGGCTACATCTCAGAAAAAAGATTTTTTCTAAGATTATTTCTCCTGTAGGGAACCTTGCCTGTACTCATCCATATACTATGTGATATTGCAATTAAAGTTCACATATTGTATGTTCAGTAACATATAAATCTGGAAGAGGAGAATTGACTATGCAATTGTCATACTAAGCCCACAGTTCCTAAAAACACATAGATCATTTTTAAAGATGCCAGAAGGCCTCCTTATCAGTTCTATTAATGCAATTATTTATTCCTTAATCAGAAATCATGCAAAATATATTATTTTCTTCTGACCACATTCTTTGCCTTCCTTTGAGCTTGGACAGGCTTGCAGTTACTGCTAGTTTCTGGCGTCAGGAAATTCCCAGCCTGGGCCAGCCTGTTTACCTTTAATTCAACATCTTGTATCAAACACCAGCTGCTCCAAACACCTCTATGGAGGCAGTAGAGGACACCTTGCTCCAAGGAAAGCTGCCTCCTATCCATTATCTCTCTTACATTGGCCTGTGCCCTGCAGAATTATGACTTTGCTGTCTGTCATGCTTGGATATAAACCACCACCAACTGACTGCGTACTCTTGTGATAGGTCTCCTATTCTGCACACGCTTAGCTTTTACTCCAAAAGGGGAAGCTGCCTTTTCGCTTCTTTTTATTCTTACAACCCCATAATCATTGTCTTACAGAAAAGCTTGCTACCAATTCACACTAACTGTAAATCACTAGGTCAGACAGCATCTTTGTCCCTCAGATTTTAAGGCCAACGAAAGTCACACTTACAAAGCTTGAAAGAGACTTGTGACCCTCCCAGTTTCACACAAGTGGTTCCACTGGGCATATTTGGGGTGAACAGCAGGTGCATGCTGGTTAAGCCCTGAGCTCTGACGCCCCAGGATGCCTGTATGACCTTTCCCTCTCACAAAAGCAGAGGGGTTTGGGGGCTGCCCTATAGCAGCTTCACTCCACCTTTAGGTCTTGACTAGGAAATATTTGTGTCCACCAGCTTCAATGCTGCAAGAAATATTGGGACTTTTATTACACATGTGAAAGCATAGATGAAGTTGCCCCAAGACGCCATGGCAATTTATCACCCATTGTACCCCAAGAGGCATTCTTCCTTTCCTTACCTTCATCAGAAAATACCACTTTCTTCTTTTGTTTTCCTGGCTATGTTAGTAAATTGCAGTGATAGCAATACAAATGTTGTCTGCAGAATTACAAGCTGTACAATAAAATTCATAACAGGTTAGAGACAGAACTTTAGATTTAAATCCTTGCTCTTTAACGTTGCATTTGAGGACCCAGGTTATTTAAGTAGGTACCTTGTATAAATGAAGAGAAGTAGTAATTGCTCTGTACTTAACATTAAAAATGGACACAAAAGATCCACGTGGACCAGATTATTGCACAGCTAAACACACTTACTGACAAAACACCTAGAAAAAATCATACAAATTAGCAGTGATCAAATTCCACAGGACTTGTGGATCCACTTCGCACAGGAAGTAGACAGAAGAGAGTCAAAGTCACACTCAGAAAATGAAATCTAACCTTAAATTGGCCTTAAGCAGAGCCACAAGAAGGCAAGTATACATCTAGACATCATTTCTTCTATGTATTTAGGGCAGATTTTTATGCTTGTTTGATAATATCTAAGAATGAACTAAGACATTGCTTGCAGCTATAGCAGGTTTATACACAGTCATATGTTGCTTAAGTTGCAGATCTTCCAAATATAATGAAAATGTTATTAAAAACTGAAAGAAAATATTTAAGAATTATATTTCAATAAGCTAAGAAAAGATACCCAGGGCCAAATCAATCTCCATTGCCATCACACTGACCATATCAGAATCACTTGTGGAAAGTTTTTCATCACCTTTTCATGCCAGCTGCGTGTCTCCATCTTACCACATTTTGTGGGCAAGCTACTGTCCTGCAAGTTCACAGCCACTCAAAAGGAAACTTGGCACTTCAGTTATATCACTGCATAGATCTGACCTGCCACTTCGAAAGGCAACGAAGCTGGTGAAGAGTCCCGAACACAAGCCTTATAAGGAGCAGCTGAGGGAACTGGGGTTCATTAGTCTGGAGAAAAAGAGGGTCAAGGGGGACGCTATCTCTACAACTACCTGAAAGGAGGTTGCAACAAGGTTGGGGTGGTCTCTTCTCCCAAGTAACAAGGGAGAATGGACTCAAGTTGCACTGGGGGAGGTTTAGGTTGGTTATCAGGAAAAATTTCTTCACTGGAAGGGTCATTAAGCATCGGAACTCCTCTGAGAACCAGCTGAGTCACCATCCCTGGAGGTATTTAAAAGACATGTAGGAGTGGCACTTAGGGACATGGTTTAGTGGTAGACTTGGCAGCATTAGGTTTATGGCTGAATTGGATCTTAAAGATCTTTCCCAACCTAAATGATTCCAGGATTCTTACATATGAGAACCTTGCCTCTGCTTTATTAATTGAGTGAAGAAATGAGGCAGGATCTGTAACAGCCCTGATTCTGTTATAAAACTGCCCTCTTTGGTGAGGCACTGCACTAGGTTGCAGAGAGAGGTGGTAGATGTCCCTTCCTTGGACCTATTCCTGAACAGGCTGTCTGGGGCTGTGAGCAAACTTATCAAGTTGCAGATATCCCTTCTGACTGCAAGGTTCAATGTTTATAGAATCATAGAATGACCCAGGTTGGAAGGGACCTTAAAGATCACAGAATAACAGAATATTAGGAGTTGGAAGGGACCTCGAAAGATCATCTAGCCCAACCCCCCTGCCACAGCAGGATTCCCTAGACCAGCTCACACAGAATCGCGTCCAGACGATCATCGAGTTCCAACCCCCCTGCCAGGGGCAGGGATGCCACACAATAGACCACGTTGCCCAGCACCACATCCAACCTGGCCTTGAACACTGCCACAGATGGGGCAGCCACAACCTCTCTGGGCAACCTGTTCCAGTGCCTAACCACCCTCTAGGTAAAGAACCTCCTTTTAATTTCTAGTCTAAATCTACCCTCCGTCAGTTTATATCCATTCCCTCTTGTCTTGTTGCAATCTGACCAGCTGAAAAGTCTCTCCCCCTCTATCTTGTAATCCCCCTTTAGGTACTGAAAGGTTGCTATAAGGCCCCCCCCAAAGCCTTCTCTTCACCAGGCTGATCAACCCCAACTCCCTCAGCTTATCCACACAGGGGAGGTGCCCTAGTACTCTGATCATCTTTGTAGCCCTCCTCTGGACCCACACTAACATGTCCACATCTTTCGTAGGCTGAGGACCCCAGAAGTGGATGCCATACTCTAGGTGGGGCCTCACAAGGGCAGAGCAGAAGGGTAGAATCGCCTCCTTACACCTGCTGGTCATGCCTCTCCTGATGCAGCCCAGGATATGGCTGGCTTTCTGGGCTGCAAGTATACATTGCTGGCTCATATGTAGCTTTTCACCTATCATGACCCCCAAGTCCTTCTCTGCAGGGCTGCTCTCAACAAGTTCCTCTCCCAGTCTGTACTTATACCTTGGATTGCCCCTACCCAGATGCAGGACCTTACCCTTGGACTTGTTAAACTTCATCTAAGTCTCATGGGTCCACTTTTCAAGTTTGTCCAGGTCCCTCTGTATGTCATCTCACCCTTCTGGCACATCAACCACACCACTCAGCTTCACATCATCTGCGAGTTATAGTTAGTACTAAGGATTGTATGCAGACCAAGGTCACTGCTGAATCTTGTGTACCAATTTGTAAAGTGCAGAGTAAAATGCTACAGAGAATAACAGGTGACCCTAAACTGACCAGCTAGGAATTCCATTCTATATACCTCATACTCAGTATAAAGTTAAGAGATCACAAGGGTCAAGCTCTCTTCTTCAATGGCCAGCGTCCAGGGAGGACACTGTCCATTCTGCCTTTGATCCCAACCCAAGAGTTCCTGAATACAGCTTCTAAATCCAGTTCTTATCTGCTGCTGAGTCCTGTCTGGGACTTCTACCACAGTATCAGTAGTGACGGCAACACAATTGCAATCCTTAGGGTTCAGTTCAATATTGGTTTTGTAGATATTTGTATATATTTCATTTTATTGATATTATTCTCACTAAAGTAGTTTTAGTTTTCTTTTATCTTCCCCTTTGGAAGATAAAATAATCCTTTTGCTCTTTTTTTCTGTCTTCTATCCTATAAAACACAAGAATCAGTGGACCTTCAGTAAACCAGTTAATCACTATCAGAACAGATGTACTATGTAGACTGTACCAACAGTGTCTCCACCTGGAATACCCCAACTCTCTTCTGTCTATCTGCTCCCACCAGGCAGCTGGTCCACATGCATCTACCACACCAAATGGAGTTGCTTAGTTATGCTGCACCTGGGATCTATAGAACTTCTTCCTGCACCACAGGGAAAGGTACATGCATTATAAATTCTGACATATAACAAACAGAGTGGCTGAGGCACTTTCAAATTGATGGGATTAAAAGTTCATAGTAGGAGTGGGGACTTTCAACATATCCAGTCCTCCTAGCTTTTGAAAAATGCTGAAGACACTCTACCTGCAGATCCATATGGGCAGGAATGTGATGCGTCTTGTACATATTCAGATCTATTTCTCTCCATCTTTCTACCTAACAAATATATAAAACAAAAAGTTGTTGCAATTTACTACAGCAGCCTGTGCCAATCCTCTGTCACCCTCTTTTGCCTCATGTTTAGGTGGAACTTCCTTTGTTCCAGTTTGTAGTCACTGCCCTTTGTCCTATCACTGGGCACCACTGAAAAAGAGACTGGCCCATCCTCTTGACCCTCACCTCTTATTATTTGTTAATTAGCATTGATAAGATCACCTCTCAGCCTTCTCTTCTCCAGGCTAAACAACCTCAGGTCTCTCAGCCTCTCCTTGTAAGGGAGATGCTCCAGTCCTCTAACCATTGCTGTAGCCCTCCGTTGGAGGGCTCCAGTAGTTCTCTGTCTCTCTTCAACTGTGGAGCCCAGAACTGGACACAAGTTCTCCAGATGTGGCCTCACTAGGGCAGAGCTGAAGGAGACAAAAACCCCCCTTGACCTGCTGGTCACGCTCTTCTTAATGCACTCTTCTTAATGCATCTTGGCTACAGGAGCACACTGCTGGCTAACTCATTGCCTACAGGCACTCCTATGTCCTTCTACATGTGATTTAAGGAAATTAATCAATATTTTTACTCACGGAAAGGTTTATTCTCGGCGCCGGGTGCGCAGGGGATATTTCCACCAAACTACGCACACCTTGCTGCCTGAGCCATGCTCTATTTATGTTACAGGGTATAACATATGCAACAAGAAGGTATTTTACGTTACAATTGAAACTATCAACATTTCTATAAAAGTATTACATAAGAAATAGGCTACCATCTACAAAGTATTTCAAGTACTACATATGCACCAGGCTACTATCTACAAAGTGATTAAACTANCCCTCTGCAGATATTCAATGTTAGTTTCCCCCTTAATCACATGGAGCTGTTTTCTAGCAGGTCAACCTCTAACCTATATTGTTGCATGGGGTTATTCCTTCCTAGGTGCAGGATTCTGCCCTTGTTGAACTTCCTAAGGTTCCTCTCCACCCAACTCTCCAGCCTGTCAAGGTCTGACTGAATGGCAGCACAGCCTTCTGGTGTGTCAGCCACTCCTCCAAGTTCTGTAGCATCAACAAACTTGCTGAGTACACTCTGTCCCTTCATCCAGGTCACTGATGAGTAGGTTGAACAAGACTGGACTCAGTACTGACCCCTGGGGAACACTACTGACTACAGGCCCCCATCTAGGCTCTGCACCACTGACCACAACAGTCCAAGTTCTGTTGCTTAGCAAGTTTTCAATCCACCTCACTATCCATTCATCTAACTCACACTTCCTAAGCTTGCCTATGCAGATGTTATGGGAAACAGTGTCAAAAGCTGAAGCTGAGATAGATTACATCTACTGTTCTCCCCTCATCTACCCAGCTAGTTACACTGTCATAGAAGGCCACCAGATTGGTCAAGCAGTATTTCCCATTGGTAAATCCATGTTAACCACTCCTGATAACCTTCTACTTCATCAACACGCTTAATGATCTCCAAAATGAGCTCCATGTGTATCTTAACAAGGATGTATCTGATACTGTCAGAGATGGACATGTGAAAGGAGCGGTGGACAAATGGATTGAAAAATATCTGAAACAGTATATTCTGAATAGGGATGAAATCTATGCTGTCAAACTTACTGGTGAACCACAAGAAGAAACTCTTCCTTACTAGGTTCCATCAGGTCAAAGGTTCCATCACCTTTCCAGGGATGGAGGTGAGGCTGACCAGCCTGTAACTTCCTGAGTCCTTCTTCTTGCCTTTTTTGAAGACTGGAGTAATATTGGCTTTTGTCCATTCCTCAGACACCTCTCCTGTTCTCCATGACCTTTCAAAAACTACAGAGAGTAGCTCAGCAATAACATGAGCCTGATCCCTCAGGGCTCATGGGTGTATTCCATCAGGGCTCATAGATTTGTGGGTGTCCAGGTTGCGTAGATGATCTCTAACCCAAACCTCCTCAACCAAGAGAGAATCTTTCTTCCTCCAGACTTTTTCTCTTACCTCCAGGGACCACAACTCCTGAGGACCAAACTTCGTATTAAAGACTGAAGTAAAGAAGGCATTCAGTAACTCTGCCTTCTCTGTATCCTTTGTCACCAGGGCACCCATCTCATTCAGCAGTAGGCTAAAGTAGAACAAATTAAAATGCACACTTCACCATTTTTCAGTGCTAATTTTATTTCTTCTCCGTTCCCCTCCCAAAACAACAACATAAATTACATGGAAAAATCTGTATTTATATTTTTGTAATTACTTCTGGGCTCACCAATTTTCTAAGTGGAAGCAAATTTTCATGTTCAAGTTATAACCTCTGAAAAACAATCTGTAATGAGAATGCTGACACAATTTTAAGGGGAGTGACATGAATGGCGCCATTATAATGTAGTCAAAACATGTGGGAAATAAAGTATTTTGTTCCAGGAGGATATGAAATTCCCAACTCAAAATAAAGCATACATCTGGTATTTACTCCATTCTACCAAACGTAACAATTTTGTGAAACACACAAGGGCTTTAGGGAGTATAAAATTCAATCACAATTCAAAGCCTCTTTTTCTTGGATATATTTTAGGCAAAAGGATTCACAAGCCACAGGGTCTAACTTCTTTCCTTCCTTCAAAACTCAAGTGGGATTTACCCTAAGTGACTAATCGTAATAGGTAAAACAGGAGTTCAGCAAAAGCTCTGCTTAGCAAAAGCTCCCAAAAGCCCATGTTAAAATTCAAAATGTTTTAAATCAGTTAAAATTATGAACTGTGTACTATACAGCACGGGAACCATAATAATATACCACAAAGGAAAAGAATGGGAGTTTACAAATCCTTTGAAAGGCAGCAGAGGTCGTTTCAACACTGACATGAAGTAGATCCTGAGATGAGCTATTACCATCTTATTCTTTAGTAGCTGTTGAGCACTGATGTTGTATTCAGTTTTTCATGAGAAAGCCCTTGTCCTAGTGGATTTACAGTTGCAGGCCCTCTGCCATTTGTTCCAGCCAACTCTTAAGTCCTCTCAAACTCCTAGTGTCAAGACAAATAAAGAGATCTGCCAACAAAAACCTAGTAACTGCACAAAAAAACACGATGAAGAAATAATGCAAAGCTAGAAATACAGAAATAGTTAATTGCACTTCTACACATCTGTTCCTGTGGGAAATACAGAAAAAGGAAATGTTTTAGAGTGATGTGAATGGGAAGAGAAGTATTAGTGAAACAACGTATTAGTCCTTTCTTGAGGACTAGAAAACTGTCACAGAATAAAGAGCTGCAGAAGACACTTGTACAGCTCTACCCAGCATCTTTGATATGGCAGAAACAGAACGGAATAGCCATGAAAAATAAAAGGAGTAAAGAGCAGATGGAAATCAAGCATTGTACAGGACAGGTAGATACTGTGCTACCTGAGCAAAGAGAGCAAACAGAAATTCGGAAAAAAATGAAAACCTAACGACTTGCATTTTGCAAGAAGAGTTGTCCCTCTGCCTGCCCTCCTTCCTTCCTGCCCTCAGCTGCACAGTCTCACCGTTGACACTGACACAGGCACTCATCTCATGAGAGAGGGATCATCTTCTCCCCAAAACAAAACTACTTGCTCATTCTGGCTGGGTTATTTTTCTGCCAAATCAGCCTCTTGAAGAGCAACAGAAAGAGTAATAGGACAGTATCTCCATTGCATCAGTGAGCCACTCCATTGGTTTAGCCAACTTTCCCCCTAGATGCAGCCCTAACCTGTGCACAAAATCTCTTCAGCTCTGCTAAGTGGCTTCATGATGCAAAAGCATTTTTGCAGGCAGTGAGCTGCCTTCCTCACCTCTTTGATGCATCAAACCATGCTCGGATGCATGTACAACTGAACCTTAAAAGTCTTATTATCAAAACTCACTTTGTTCTTAGGTTGTTTAGCAGGTATCAATCTCTTTTTTAAGAGGACTAAAATCTGGGAAGTTACTAGAAAAATTCATCAGGGTACACTGCTAGCAACTGCATTTCACTGAGCGTTTCACAAATACAGAAGCCTGTACCCTCTTGGTACTAGTTATCAAGTCTCTTGTCTGAAATAACTTCACATCGAGCACATTTTAAGCAGGAATGTCCCATTGGTATCTCAGCTGTTAAAATTTAATATAATGCTGACATCTAGTGGCTGGCTGCTCTCATACATGTCTCTGCAGGTCTTGAGGCTATTTGTCTATGTGTGTTCAGCATCACTTAACATTTAGAGGCAAGAGGCTCCATCTGGAAGCATCATGTCCCTCCCACTTGGACTATATCCAAACAAAGAAAATGCATCCTACTTCTTCAGAGATCATAAATTAAATAAAAATGATGGGCAAAAGAAAAAAGGAAATGAAGAAATATTATTATTCCCCTTTTGTAGATGGAAATTACCATGGGTTAAAAGAAGTTAAAATACCAGATGATTATAAGCTGATTGGGTCAAAACTGCAGCCAACTGGAGCTGACAAAAACTGAAGAGTCATCTAGACTTCATCAGAAATATCTGACCTGTGAGCTGCTGAGGCACATCAAGTACTAAACCTATCCCAATTACTTCTCAATGTCAGCTAACAGCCCCCCTCACAGCACACACCTGCTGCCTGGCTCTGTGCTAGAGCACTGCTGCTCCTGGTCTGACCAACGAGGAGACTTCTGGGTTGAAGTGGCTTGTGACCCATATACAAAGAGAACATAGCCAGAAGAAGCTGGACATTGAGAAACCCCAAAGATAGCCAAAATAGAGTCTAAAATCTTGCCAGGGCAAAGATTAACAATGTCTTGTCCTATTTGAATAGTGTGGGTTTTGTTGAGACACCTGTAACTTACAAATCTAATAAAGCTATACAAGGAGTAACCTCTTTTCTTATAAAGTTCTGCAAATACATCCAAGCGGATCTCATTTTGGGTCCAGACTGTAGCTCTGCTAACTTTTAACTACCAGAAAATTGGAAAAATCTAAATAGACATCTCCAACAAATGAACATCACTGCCCATACACCCCTTCCACACTGCATTTTCTTCCTGATGTTTTCCAAAGCAAGAACTCACTCCTTGCTTATACAGTGCATTTAGATTTCCAGTATAACTTAAGCATTGTGCCCTTGAAGATGAGACTGGAAAGCTTTGTATATATTCACATGCTGACTAAACTGTGAGAAAGTTCCCTCTCTTCAGAGTGACGCAAAGCTGGTCTGAAACTTCCTTGAAATGTTGGTTCTTAGAAGAGCATTTAGTGATAGAAGCACATTGGCTGCATCTTACCTGGTGCAGGAGTGAAACAAATAACCCAGAGATGAGCAAGTCAGCCTTCCTCATGCTTGAAATCAATCTGTACCATTTTCTAGTGACAGGAGGCTCATCTTGAAACAAGTTATTGGTCTAGAGATATGCTGCATATAGCTGTTCTTCCATTACTTTTTCCACCAAGAAGAGGCCAGACTGTTTCTGTACTTTGCAGGAGCACCTTAGCTCATTTCAGACCCGACTTTTGTGAAGGAAGGCTATTCTCCTTTTCTCAGGTGCCAAGAATTCCTGGAGATAACAGGCAACAAAGTCCTGAGGCAACAGAGGCAATATATGGCCCATGTGACCTGTGATGGTGTAAATCTCATTGCTCTGGCAACATTTCTACAGTTCTTATTCTTAGCAATAGCATACACATTATTCTAAATATTTTGAACAATGAACATTGGCTTGTTTTAACACATTGCTAAGACAAAACATACCTGCAAAACATTGGCCAGTTAAGTCATCACACGGAATTGACCCAGAAAACTTTCTTCCTGAGGGCTGAAGACAACTCTTCTCTAATATCCCCAGTCCCACCGCTAACACAGTAAGAGGGCGTTATTTAAAACAATGTTTTAATTTCAACTCTCATTACTTTGAAAACAATGACTCAAATCTTTGTTTCACCAAAGTCAACATAACGTATTGACCAAAGGTTCACATGTCAAGAAGCGGAGGAAAGCTCCCAACTGATGTTTCATTTCTGAGTTCTTCAAGTGCCACAGCATACCAACAGTTGGCAGTACAGAGCACACAAACAAGCTTTATTCACCACTATTCACCATCATAACTTAACACTCTCTCTGAGCTGACTTTAACCTTTTCACAAGTCTACCACAAAATATGGATGAAGCTGACCTCTAAAAGACCAAGAAAGTATCTAGGTTTAGAAATAATTTCAGAGTGAAGGTTGCCAACTCAATAACGTAGTGTTATTACAGGCAACATTTCCAGTTCTTCTGCAACAAACATTTGCAATGACCTTTCTACTCAACATCCAAGAAATCCAGGTCAATGGATTGAGACTTAGTACCTGTCACAGGTGATTTATTAAGAAAAGCCATCATTATGGGGTTAATTAATGATGATTAAATTATAACTAATTGATGCTGAATGGAAATTAAACCATGTTTAAGCAATAATTGAATGGTAATTCAACAGTGTTTTGAAAATTATTTAAATTATTATTTAAAAGATGATTTAGACAGCAGTCAAACACTCTACTACCTACTACACTTCTAATAATGAAGCTATAACTGGAGATACATAAAAATGTTGCTAGGATATAATATACTTTTAGGCCAAATGTAAAATGCCACTTACCTCCCTATAGGCCTCAAATGGCAGGTGAAGGGTTAACCTTGAGAAGTGTCTCTGCTTCAGAGGACACGACAGCAGTGCAGCTTGCTGTTGTGCAGGAGAGCTCCACGGGCTTGGGGAGTCTACAGGGTAAAGTGATGAACTTGTAGTCAAACCCCACCTTGCTGTTTGTACATCTGTGGCAGTTCTAGTTTTGCCTAGTCCCAGCTTGGGCTGGTGCTGTTATCTCCTGATAAGACATGGCCTAGGTTCCTTGGTGCCTGGTAAGATGTGGTCTCACATGATTCTCATGATTTGCACGACAGGGCTGATGTCAGTCAGGCTTCCTTGTCAGTGATGCCTGAACTAAAGTGCTACTCACTCAGAGTGGGGGCATCTGTCACAGTATCATTTACAAACTTAGCAGTACACACATTCATTGCACTAATGTCTACTGAATTACTACTTAAATATTGTTGCCAGCACAGAATTTGCATTTAATAGCCATAGAGATTTGTCTGAACATTTGTTGCAGAAAAATGTAATAGTTATTAAAAAGTAATTATTGAGCTTTACCTAGGAAAAAAATTAAATTGTTTCTGGCATATGTCCCAAAAAAGTTCAGAAAATAACTCATTAACTCATTTCTTCAGCTGCACATTCACCCCTTCTCGCCTCTTCAGAAGGCATATCACAAAGCTTGCAACTTATAGTCCTGACAGAGACTTCTCTCTCTCTTCAACAGTTGCTCAGACTACAGAGCAAACAGTCTCAGCCAGGTAACAACTGAGGAATCTAACAAAAAAACAGTAAGAAACCCATCCAAGCATGAAATTCACAAGTTCATTTTCAAAAGCTTCAACAGGAGTATGTTAAAAATAAGGAGTTGAAAATCTGCCTAACCATTAGAGGAAAAAAATCATTTTCATTTCCTGCAAAACGGGGCCACAAAATTAAAATAGCAAGGCACGAACAAACTTACAGGAGCAGCAGGAAAAACACCTAGGGAAGTTACAAAAAATTGTCCCAGAACTTCAAAATGTTTGTTCCCATAAATTTTAACAGGTAAGTCACAAACATTTTCCACAGGTTACTACAAATACACATCACTATGGAAGAGTAACGGAATAGATGCTAGTATGAAAATGAGAAAAAAAGTACTTACTTTCCCTACACAGTCTCAGGATAGTAAGTAGGGGTAAACTGGGTAACTATTTCTCCTACTACAGCGTATGTGGGGACAAGCATACTGCAAATTAATACTGTCCAAAGGTTTTTTTGAAGAGACAGGAAGGCAGTCCTTATACCATCATAAATGTTACTCATGTCCTACATGGCTCTTCAGGAAGTTTTCAGGTTAACCCTGAAACCAACAGATTTTTCTTTCCATTAACCAAATTATTGCAATTACAAATACACTGCTTATGGTTAGCAGTTATCTGGGTCACAACTGGATTCTTTTTTACCCCAGGAGCTGTTATTAATCACTTCAGGGGAAAAAGCCTTTGCCCAGTACTTTCACTGCAGACAATAATCAAAGCCAGTATGAAGAAAATTACTCCCTTGGGAAGTATATGTGTTGGCTAGAATAATTCAACTATTTTAAGTATGCTTTACCACAGTGTTTAAAAATAAATAAATAAATAAATAAAAAGATATAAAGACAGATGAAACCTAATTGGCCTGTTAGCAACAGCAGCTCTACTCTACCTTCTAACCATTATTAAAATCCAATCATTAAAGATATTCCTCATCTTGTGATAAAGTGATGTTGGTGTTCCAAGAGACAGGAAGCTGCTTCCAGTCAGATTACGTTAACAGAGTAAATGCAAGGGGAGCTGCAGATCTCAGTAGAGGATGGCAAACGGAAAACACAGGAAACAGTGGAGCTCTGCAGAGCCATCTCATGTTGATATAGCTAGAAAAAAGCTTCAAAAACTACATAAAAACAACACCATAAACACACTGCAAAGTTTTGTTGCTATATACTACCTATCTTTCAATTGCAAGTAGTTAATTGTTAGGGTCATATCAATCTCAACTTTGTTCTTAATATACGATGTCACTCATCTCTTCCTCAGATATACTGAAAATATAACAAACAGAACTTAGGTCTTTCTATTCCTAATGTGAAATGACATTTACTTTCAACAGCCTGAAAATTATTCTGATACTTCAACCTGTCAGTGAGAGTATAAAACATTTAAACTCTTAAGTTTAGGTAACAGCACAAGTAAAAGGTTACGTAAAATCTTTACTTCAGCAGTTTTTATCTTACTAAATCATGCCCAATTGAAATGATAACTAACAAGTCTACTAGGCATGCTGGCCAAGGAGGCATAAAATGTTTTTCTTATTTAGCCTTATCAAATACACCTAGACACTTCCAAGAACAGTCTGTTCATTCCACCAAGATCTTTTGTTTTACCGCAAGCTGTATTCACCTTCAGGATTGAAAGCTCACATCCTCTTCCAGAGGATAACATTTTAAAAAAACTGAGTCCTCAACCCATCCTCAGTTCCTACCTCATTCACCATCCCATCAATGACGAGAATATGGATTCACTGAAAGCAAAAAAGAAGTATAATGAAAATCAAATTAAGCAGACCTTACAAAAAGTTTTGTTAAATGAAACACAACACCAAGGAAACAGCCGTCATAAAGTTCTCAATGACTAATGGCATTTTCCTCTGCTCACACAACAGCATGGTTTAAGCTTTATCAATAATCACTAAGCCAGGGACCATTAATTTTAGTTCTTCAGCAGATAACAATTTTAAGCTGAGAGCAGGGGCATACCAGCTTGATTCACAAATAGGAAAAAAAACACCTATCAAACTGCTCTTCCAAACAGCCACCAGAGCTAGTCATAAACGAATCCCATCGATAGAGTCGATGGCAGCAAACAAGAAACACGTAGGACATGATGACCCTCCATCAACCCTAAACTCCTTTTCTTCTCTTCAAGCCACAGTCATTCCTGTTGCTAAACTAATCAAAATTACTTGAAGAAAAATGCTAGGTTCAAGTCTACAATGACTTAATCCACTCCCTACAAATCGGTCACAGCAAGCCTGTGAAAAACACTCTTCCTAAAAGAAGCCTGCACTGACCAAACAGACCAGTGCCACAAAACAAGTGAGCAGCTTTTTTCTATTTTATCTATGGTTACATTTACTGTCAGATCAAAAAGAAACTCCACTGAAAAAGATAATCTCCTACTTTCTTAGTATTAGCAATTTACCAGGCACCTTTCTTCTCTTTGATGTTTGAAAGTGTGTTTTTAACTGCTGCTTCCATACATACATAACACTTGCTCTTCTATCCTAAATACTTCTATCCCTCTAGGCTACATAATCAATCCCCCACCCGCAAACACATACAAAGTTATGATTAAGTTTTCAAATGTCCAAATTACAGCAGTTGCAGGAAACAAAAAGCAGTTTCCACAGCAATTTAAGAAAAAGTTTAGTGCAGCCAAATCTTTAACAGAAATAACACTATGTCAACAGAAGTCTTCATTTATTTCAAGTGTACAAATTATTATTACACGTATGCCATTTAATGCCTTTATTTTAACATTATGGTAGTTACAGTTAGAGGGCTCATTTACCCAGTGGCCTCACTGCAGTGGATACCACCAGAGAAAACCATGAAACATTCCACATGGTTAACAATATGACATTTGAATTACCAGAATTACAATCATTAATTTTTTTTTTTTTTTTTTTTCCAACAGATCACATAAGTAACAGGGGCCTTTCCTTTAACAGAAATATCAAACTTAGTACTGTGTTTAATTTCAATAAGAACTTCGCTATGTAAGAACAACATCATACATGACAGTTTGATTTATCACACATATGGCACTTTGGCAGCTCTAACTGCGGTGTATTTTTCCTTGTAAGCTCCATAGTAGGTTTCATTACAAAACATATTGCTAATATGCCCTGCACAAACATCAAGAATCAAATGCATCTTTCTTTTGCCACTTCGATGGAAAAGGAAGAAGCATTTCATCTTGTATCACACAGCTTTTTCATACATACAGAGTTTTATTCCATGGATACTTCTACATGCACTCTAACTACCATTTTGTCTGCAAGAAAATAATCTCTATGCAAAAAAATGTGAACTTCCTCCTCAAATTAGAAGATTACAGCCATAGACAATTACAGGACAAATCATTATCAACTACTGATTTCAAAATAGCACTGAATGTGTCAAATTTTTATCAAGTAACAAGTACATCAGTCATTCGAGATGCCATGAATTCCCCCACAATTTATGTCATCCCATTCTGACTTCATTTGTGAAACTGGTTTATTTAGTTACCTTTTTTATAGGACATTGAAGCAGATGGTAAGATTGGCTCAGGTAAAATACATGATATTTTATTATTATTACAGGTAGAAATGTGGCAAAGGGAAAACTATTGTCAAACGCACAAGCTAAGTAAAAACAAATTTTCCCAAGTCTTATCAAGTAAAATAGGATGAACAGCTCCAGTAATTATCAACACAAATTCAGCAAGGGGGTTGTCTGAAATACAAAGTTATAGCTCTTGGTTAACAAGTAACTATTTTTGATCATCTCTACCATCAGTTTCCATAAGAGAACTAATCACTACATTAATCACTTACTCCTCCCAAATGAATGAACTCCATTTTCCATCTTCCTGAAAACACTTATACTGTACTGTGATGCACAACTGCCATCCAATGACCAAACACCACAGTAATCTAAGTGAAGGTAATGTTACTGCTAACATAATCATGCACTTTAAAGTAGCCATGTGAAAGAGCTGAGGTAAAACGGGTGAAATCTGGTTGCAAAATTCCAGATTTAAAGCAAAAAAAAAAAATCATATATACATACCATAAATAAAAAACATCTGAATCTGTCAACAGTGAACCGATGCAATTTATTTCATTCACTCATCTGTGAAATTTTAGCAGATATTTCATATTTATTCTATTTGGCCCACATATTCCTACATGTCTTTTAGAGCCACTTGAAAAAATTATGTTGTGCCCAAAGAAGCACCTACTACCACAAAACACCTCTATATCCTTTTATTGACTGTTAAGCAGTTCTTAAAAACTCAAGATTTCCTGAACTATACAAAACCAGATCTTAATTTCTCTGTATGTCAACAACAGGTAAGATAAAAAGCAGGTGGAGGTATCAGATATAATATTTAAATGAAACAATATATATTTAATTTGCAGAAGTTACCCTTCCTCACCCTTCATTATCTATCTGTATTGAATTATAAACTCTGCAGCACAGGAACAGTCTTTGTATGGCATTTCCATGCATATCTGCAATATAAACAACTATATTAAGATATCCCAAAATTAAACAAATAGTATCCCCTTTACCTATACAAAATTTTTAAACTACAAAAGATTATCATCAAAGGAGAGAATTAAAGCCAAACCAATTAAGTTGTACATTCACGGCACAGTCTTGAAATGTCAATGTTCCTGAAGTTGTTTCATCATCTTCCTTCAATTAACCATACCAAGTCAGAAAAAGAGCTTTTCTCCCATTCTACTAATGTACACTTCTTCACTGAAGATATTATGTGTCAGTTAACTTCGATCTTTTACCACTAACTTCTGTACTGGCATGTCTTATCTCTTCAAGTTATACTCAAATATCACATACTCCCTTCTTCATTCCATTGTCAGTGACAGCTACCAAGAAGCCCTTCAACTGGGGCAGCATCTGGTCTACTAGTTTCCACTGGACACGAGCTTTTCTTACCAGAGCAAAACAATGGTTGGCAAGCAAAGTTCACTAGTCCTGATCCACTATGTGCCAGTGCTCCACTTTAAGCGCAAAGTACCCTATGTACGAAAGATGTGTACAGGTGTGCTCATCTAAGCCATACAAACCAAGCCAAGTGGTTTGGGCACACAGTGCGGACAGGACAGACATTTTGGCTGAAGCAATTTTTACTCTGACTGTTTAACCTGTGTTACAGCCTAATTCAAACATCGTTATTTACACAATACTCTCAAATAAACAAAAGCCCAACAAAAACAGGTTAACTGTTCTTTTCTATAGAATAACTGTTTAGTATGTGTTAAAGAACAAATTTGATGCAAACCTTGAAAAGGGTACCTAACTAGTAACCACATTTGGAGCTTTTAAATATTATCTTACTCTGAGGTATATGTCTATTACCACATAAGTTTATGCATCACACTCTAAAATCTAGGGTCCAAGAAAAATGGCTAGTTGTATTTTCTAAGTCAAATAAGCTACAGAAGAAATGGGAAGAAGTAGCTTGTGGCTTTTGTTCAAGTGTTACTGTTTAGCATAACACTTCAGGCAAGTAATGCAAGAAGGTCTATATATTAAGGACTGTTTACATCCAAATAAATAGGGTAAATTAGCAAATACAGTATTTAAAATTATCTACAAAAATGTGTTTTACCAAGTATTCACTGTTTGTATCAAGTCTTAAAGCAGAAAGCTGTCAGGGCAATACCAAACAGTATGAAATTAAAGAAAAAATTAAATGGAGACATTTTAAGACATGTCCTCAGAAAAACAAGTTCATATTAACTGTTCACTAAATTGAAACTTAAAAAAAAGACTAAAGCTATTAGGTGGCCTTATCAGCAAGTATCTTCAATCAAAAGGCCATAAGCAAAATTAAATGAAGACATTTTAAGACATATCCTCAGAAAAACAAGTTCATGTTAACTGTTCACTAAATTGAAACTTAAAAAAAAGACTAAAGCTATTAGGTGGCCTTATTAGCAAGTATCTTCAATCAAAAGGCCATAAGCAAGTATGCTTTACATACTATGTGATTTGTTTATTTTACACGAGGTGAAAGCAACAAAATTCCTTTTAGTAAAGTATACACAAATAGCCTCACTCAGAATACATTTTTAATGCACATAAAAAAAGTATTCATCTTACAAATCATCTTGCAATCCAAATATACAATAGCTTGGAAAACAATATTTTAGAAAACAAAAGCCAAGGTAAAAAGACTGCTTAAAACAACTGAAATGGTAGAAGTTTCTGTATGGCTCTGTCTTTACAGTTTTCTTACTGCATCATCAATATCAGAAATCTGTTCCTTCAGCTGGTTCCACTGCTCTGGATTTAACGAAATACCTGAAATGCATTAAAAATAAACACTTAAAAAGAAAATTGTGGTACAGGATCTTGCAACTTTACTATCAAGACTGGTTTCATACACAAAGCATATACCATAACTATTGATGCTTAAGCTACTCCAATAACCACCTCAGCTACACAACGGAACTACTCATTTGAACACTTTAGCTTATCTCTGGACAAGTTTAAATTACAAAGAAAATTAGCACAGTGTAATTTTTTTTTAATTTTTTTTCT